>ML976685.1:435941-711403 GCA_010015655.1 Bimuria novae-zelandiae CBS 107.79
GGTGTTCATGCAGAATCGGAGCTATCGTCCGATTGGCCACTAGCAAGAAGTCCGCCTGTGGCAGATTTTGACAGTGCGGGGGATACTGTGGTTTGCCGAGGCCGCGATGGCGCCAAGATCGATGTGGCTTAACGAAGTCAAAACCTGCAAAGTCTTCGTCGGAGGGAGGAACCGTTAAACCCTACAGATTCCCACGTGCTGTCAATCAATATTGCCACACCACTCCCGAGCATGATTTTACCAAATTTGATTTGTCGACAACTCGGAAGATTTAGTGCAACAGCACCTTCGAGCCGGGTAATCTATCCACTTCACGTGCTAACCCAATACCCGTGGATAAATGGACGTCGATCTGGTATTCCACTATGCGATTGGGCTGCGTACTAAGACCAATTACTAACATTATGACGCCGCATCCAAAAGCACCTACGCAGCTCCCGTTTTGGGCGGTGCAATTCATCCGCGACGCGCCCAACACCCTCACCGTCGTCACTGTGAAGATTCGTAACTTCCAACGTCGCTCTGCTCGAAACTTCCACTATTCTTTTCATTTTCTTCTATCATTTCTCTCGCAAAAGCATGAGTAAGTTCGGTTCATATTTCCTAATCCGAATCTCATTCCTTCCGTCTGAACTACTTCGTCTTACCAAGTTCATGCTGATGAAGGACCACATGCTCGGTTTACTGAAGTATGCAAGATAACCCGCTTCCGGTATTCCAGTTCACCTCTGGAATCATGCGCTCGCATATCTTATCTTTGGAACTTAGGGAAAGGGCGTGGATAGCGTTTGAGACGATTCACTTGAGCAGTGACTAGGAAGATCCGGAGTGAGTAGTGTAGAGACGTTTCGCCTTTACACCAGGTAGCGAGGGGGAAATATGCAGAACTGGCTCAGGGCTGAAGTTTTTAAAGCGGATATTGTAGTATGCACAAATTTGGATAGCGACGTCGACATCTAATCCCCCTCGAAATGCTTACATAGCATCATCGAAGCCCACATGCTTTCGACCACCTCACCCCTTTACCTCAGCCACCCTCACCCCAGGTCCATGCTTTTCCGAAGGTAATATCTCCTGCAACTTCCCATCTCTATACTCTAATGGCCGATCAACCACCCACTCCACCGCGGCAGCCGCGCTCCCCGCAATGACAACATTACTAGCCACCATCCCAGCATCCTCATGCCAACCCCCCGTATCCGCATTATAATTCTGCACAGCTTCCAGCCTCTCCTCCGCAGTCTGTATCCCCAACACCTCCTGGAGTTGCTCCACAGGCGCATTCACCGCCTCATTAAACTCTTGGATGCCATCCACCCTGAGCAAACTCTCATGTAGCATTCCGCCGTCCGAAAACGCTGCCGTCGGGAATGCAAGCAGCAAATCGTCGTGTCCGAGCGTAATAGGGATAATTATAGCCTTCTCGATCATCACGCGGGTCAATCCGCGTGCTACATCGCGCTTACGCACGCGGAACCCTCGTCCCACCATCTGTGCCGCGAGCTGCTTCCTATCCTTCTCCGCTTTGTGCAGGATGTACACGTTTATGCCTGCGGGAAGCACCATGTGCGGTAGCATCGGGGACAGCACGCTCGCGGAGACGAGGCCGATGGAGCCGCGGCTGAAGTGACGCGTTACATGCCGGACGTTTGCGTTGAACTTGTCGTTGTTGGACGGCTGGGTGAGCTCGGGGTGCTGTGCTTCGAGGAGGCGCTTTGCTTTGTGGTGTTTGTGGGTTTTGTAGGCGCCGATGGCGGAGGGGATGGCCATGAAGGGGGCCACGGGGGTCAGGGCGAGGGAGAAGCCGGTGGCGGTCGCGTGGAGGGCGCGTTTGCGGCGGGATGTAGTGTGGGCGGACTTGATGTCTGCGTCTGTGGTGTTGAAGTAGACCATCGTTGTGGGCTTGTTCGGAAACGATGTGTTTAAATCCAGTGTTTGAAGATAGGTACGCTACGTGTTGTGTTGTGGGGCGATATGTAGTACCGTTCCAGGACGCTGCAGATTAGCAATAAGGAGATGACATACTGGGAGCTCTTCCTGATATATCAACAAACCCAAAGTCATAAAGCTGAACGACAGCTCTAGACTATAGAGCCGCATTCTAAATTCGGATGCCTGCATGGAGGCGCACGGCTAGCCCTTCGTGTCTCAAGCTTGCATAACGAATAAGCTTCGCAAAAGCGTGCTAAAAACGTGTTGAGAGTGTTACCGAACGCCTTTCGGAACGGCATGGAGGTTTGGTGGGGTCTAAAATGGGAGGCAGTGGCGGAGCAAGTGAGCAGCCCGCGTGCCCATTTGGACCCCGAGGTGCGTTCCAGCCCCCAAACAGGAGGCTCTGCTCCAATGTTCAAATTTGTAAGATAACATCTGGAAAAGAAGACGGACTCGTGTGTCAAAGTGGTTTCCGCCTTGCTTGAAGGATTCGCTTTCTTGAACGGGCGCACGTCTAAGAGGTCTCAGTAGCCCAATAATTTTGCTTTCGCGGCTGGATAAGAACCAAAAGAAGGAAGCTACCAGTGCAGCTCGATAGTCAAGTCGGAAACGGAAAGCATATTGCGAGGCGGGCGGTAGCTCAGTAGAGAATACGGGAACGTGGCCGTGTCGCTGTTTCATGCAAGGGATACTGTGCCCGTGCGCGCAGCGACCCGAATCGCGCAGCGACCCACCAACACCAAACCTGCAGACAAGTAACCAACTTCAACGCGTTATAACTCCACCACCATGGCACCAATTGACGATGCGATTGCAGCATATAATGCGCAAGAACCAGGGGAAAAACTTTCGTATGGACAATTCGCGAAAATGTTTAGTGTAAGCGTAACCACGCTACGCCGCAGACAGCAGGGCAGTCAGCAGTCCAGGACCACCAAAGATCTCAACCAACGCGCTCTCAGCCCACAACAAGAGCAGGCCCTCCTACAGCATATTGACAAGCTTACAGAGCGCAGGCTGCCTCCCATAAGAGAGATAATGCGCAATTTTGCCTTAGTTATTGCCCACCAAGAAATCTTAGAGTCCTGGGTGTCACGCTTCCTCTACTAAAACAACGACCGTATCGTCTTAAAATAGAGCAAGGCAATAGACGCTGTTCGCCACCACGCTGACTCTTACCTTAAATACAGGCTCTATTTTGATCTCCTTCACGAGAAGATGGCCTAGTACAACATTTAGGCATGTAACATATACAATATGGATGAGAAGGGCTTCCTCATAGGCATCTTAGGACGCTCTAAACGCATCTTTAACCGTGAGATATAGGAGAGAAAAGAGGTGACAGTAGCTCTCTAGGATGGAGAGAGAGAATTTGTCACTTGCTTGGCAATAATTTGTGCTGATGGGAGTGCTCTACCACCTGGCCTCATCTTTGCAGCTTTGGGTGGTTTGAGAGACACCTGGGTTGCCGGTATAGAGGTTGGAAAACACGACATTTTCTGCTCTACCTCTCCCACAGGATGGAGCAATAATGAGATAGGCCTGTCCTGGCTTAAACAGGTGTTTCAACGGACTATAAAAGAGAAGGCACTTAGAGATTACCGTCTCCTTATCGTAGATAGCTATAGCAGTCACCTTATAATAGATTTTATTAATTATTGCGAATCCCACCGCATTATCCTGGCTATATTACTACCTCACTCTACCTATACGCTTTAACTACTTAATGTGGTGATGTTTAAGTCTCTCTTATTAGCCTACTTTAAGGCGCTTAGTGACCATCTCTAAACCACCTAAGGGCTAATTCCTATTAATAAAAGTGACTTTTTTCCGCTTTTCTAGCAGGCCTAGGTCTCCTCCTTTAAAGAAGACATAATTTTGAAGGCCTAGGAGGCTATAGGTATATAGCCTTAGGAATTAGAGCGTGTACTTAAACGCTTTAACTATAACTCTTATAATAAGAGTAAGGCCTTAGAGGACTCTCTAGTAGCTATTAAGGGTAACTTCTAGCAAGTGCAGCGTCTCTTACGCTCTGTAGTAAAAGACCTAGCTTCGAATAAGGCCAGATCTCTCTCTCTTACCATCCACAAACTCCAAGCAGACAAGGATATAGCTAAGTACAAAAGCGAGCAACTTTAAAACGCTTTTTAGCTCTAAGCAAGGCACAAGAAGTAAAGTAAGCCTCTTAACCTATAATAATAATAAAATTACTATAGTAGAGCAGTCCTTTAGTCTCCTCGCAAGATTAGAGAGGCAAACACACGTTTAGCTATTAAAGAGAGAGACAAAGAGCAAGAGAAAGTTGTAATTACTTAGCGCAAGGTTAATAAAGCTAGTAACAAGCTTGCTAAAGAGAAAGAGGCTAAAAGGAAGCGTGTTAAGAGAGAGGAGTCTAAAAAAAGGAAGGAGAATAAGAGGGCTATAAAGGCTAAGAATGCCAGGCTTGCAAAAGAGCAAAAACAACGAAATAAAGAGACTGCAACCTCCTAAAAACTATTATAATAGGTAAATAAGCCTAAGCGAAAAGCCTCACACAAAGCTCTATTAAATTTAGTAAAAAAGCGTCGTGTTGTGGCCTCTAGTAGTGGTAAGGGCCCGGCATCCTTAGCACCTAAACCACCACCAAAACTAGCCAAAAGTAGCCGCCCAATCAAGCTTCTAGAAAAATATAGATAGTATAAATTAATCGCATTGTCCTATATACTACTACACCTCAAGATCTCGTGATAATAGCTATTGTATGTGGCTCTACAGCCTCATTTTTGCTGGTAGGCCAATGTTGGTTAGGTGGGTCGCTGCGCGATTCGGGTCGCTGCGCGCACGGGCACAGTAAGCCCTTACCGTGTTTTATCAGATGACGCACAGCCATCACTTGGCGCACGCTCACCGCCAAATTTTCGACTTCTTCACCCTCTCATAACTACACCAATATGGACCCAATTGAGGCTGCGTTAGAGTCGCTGAAATCGCTAAATCCTGGAGAAACACCTAATTACACTATAGTTACGAAAAAGTATAGTTATAATCAAACAACGCTATCAAAGCGCCACCGCAGGGTTCAAGGCACCTATACTTAGCAAATTAATAATATACGCCTCCTTAACACCACGCAAGAGAAAGCTCTTATAACTTATATTAATAACTTTTACTAACGAGGTCTACCACCTATAAGATAAATAATATAGAATTTTGCCTTAGAAATAGCTAGAAGAACTACTAAAAAATACTAGGTTAACCGCTTTATCGCTCGATATTATATTAACCTTATATTACATTAGAGCTCTAGTATGGACGCGTTACGGCACAAAGCTAATTTAGCATTTAAATATAGCCTCTACTTTAAGCTTTTAGCGTAGAAGATCGAATAGTATAACGTAGAACTATAACATATATATAATATAGACGAAAAAGGCTTCTTAATTAAGGTACTATTAAAGATAAAGCGCATCTTCTCCCGCCGAAGATATAAGGATAGCGGAGTAAAGCAAGTTATACAAGATAGTAATAGAGAGTAAATAATAATAATTATATATATTTACGCTAACGGCAGTGCTCTTACGCTAACCTTAATTTACTAGGCTATTTTTAGTAATATACAGGATTTATAGCTTTAAGATTTTAACCTATAAGAGTATAACTGTTTCTTTACTTCCTTAGCTAGTAGATAGACAAACAACAAGATTGGCATATAATAGCTAAAATAAGTATTTAATCGTAAGATAAAGGCAAAGGCGCGTCGCTCCTAGCGTTTCTTTATCCTTAATAGCCACGGCTCCTATATAACAATAGAATTTATTAAGTATTATAATAAGAATTAAATTCTCCTAGCCATCTTTCCTCCTTACGCTACCTATACTCTTTAGCTACTTAACGTTTGCCTTTTTAAGCCTCTCTTTAGCGCATACTCCACCGAGCTCTTAGACTTTATATATAGCTATTAAGGCCTTACCTTTATTATAAAGCGCGACTTCTTCTATATATTTTATCGCGCCTAGAATACAGCGTTTAAATATAAGATAATTATTAAGTCCTTTAAGGTTACTGGCCTCTTACTATTAAACACAAAGGTAGTGTTACAAAAGTTTTAAAAGGCGAAAGTAGAGAGGCTATCGTCCTCTAAAAGTAGCTCGTTAGTACTTAGCGCTTTAGATTAGAGAAAGATAGAGCGCTTACTACATAAAGTTATTAAAAATACTTATTTTAAACACTCGTAGTAGCTCTCTTAGATAATCTATTATATAGCCGTGTAAAAGTAGCTTCTCTAGCACGAAAATGACTGCCTTAAAGAAGCTCTTATTAATAAGAGAAAGTGGCAATAGCGTAGCAAGCCTTTGCTACTTAAAGCACTATTAGAGTATAATGGAGGCGCTGTTCTCTGGTCGCCCGCCAAAGTCTAAGACGCCTGAGATAGGCAGGCGCAGAAGGATGCCAACGAGTAGTTGCAACAACAACAGAAGGAGGAGAAACTTGCTCTACAAAAGCAGTAGAAAGAATAGAAATAAGCTATGCTTAAGGAGAGGAAGCGTATAAGGCTTGCCGCTAAAGAAATCCGCCTCTAGGAGCAGCGTAGCAAGGCTGCTGCGCGTAAAGAAGCACGTATTGCTGTCCGATTACATGGTCCCTTGCATTCTGCAAGGTGGCTGGCGCACCTGTACCCTTGCATGAGATACATTCCTCCCTTGCATGAGATACATTCCACAACAAAGCAAGGGATGTCTTTATGGTTATATAGATGCTACCTCCCACAGCAGGAGAACAACGATTAATTAATTATCCTTCTTCATCTCATAAAACTACCCTCTAATCTGACAATTAAGAGTCTCACTGCCTCAACTAATACTACCTTATCAAGCCAATCGCAATGGCCCTATCGACTCTTAGAGATCCTACAGTGATCCTGACTGACTACACGAATTACACGCCATGGCTTAAACAGCTTAAAACAAGATGCCAATTCCTGAAGGTCTGGAGTATTATCGACCCAGCGCTGACAGATGAACCAAAGCAGAAACCCGCGATGCCAGTGCCTCCGCTGATAAGTAACTACCAACCGAGCGCCGCCTACATGACTGCGAACCCAAATAACGTGCCAACATTGCCATCCTATCTATCAACGGCAGGCGCGAAAGCATACAGAGATGATAGCGACTATCATAAAGAACGGCTCGAGATCTACAAGATCATGGATCGAGCCTATCAGGAAGAAAAGGCAGACCTCGATAAGGTAGTCACCTTTCTCTAATCAACGATCTCCGCGCATCTGCAGAACAACTGCTGCATTCCTAGAGAAACGATAAAGCAATGGATTAATAACCTCACAATCACAGTTAGGGTTGACCATCAAGACGAACATCGACGAGCAAGGGCAAGATACCAAGAAGCTCTCAAACCAATGAGAATAGCTAGATCATGGGCTACATGGCTATCTGAGTACGATTACGCAGCCACAAAAGCAGAGACCAATCGCGTTGTAGAACTTTAAAGGCTAGACTTAGTCAAAGAAGACTTCATGAAGGCAGTTGTCTATGTCGCACCTATGTGGGTAATGACCTTCTAGCAATATGGAAGCAAGGATGCAGCTGTCTCACGGAAGCACACAATGAAACTCTTTCGAGACTACATAATCCTGCAGCACCCGATTAAGGGCAAACAAAAGGGCGCTTTTGCTGCTACAGGTTTATCTCTCGCTGATGGTGAATCCGTTTAGGCTATAGACAGGGACGCCTCTCTTGTGGATGAAGTAGTATTATCTAAAAGTTAGGGAAGACCTTAGAATTATAAATAACAAAACGATGGTTAACGTACTAAATCTAAGCGGTCGCCTTAGAGCCTTAAGCTAATAGCAGTTAGTGGTAATTATTGCCCTGCTTGTGACCTACGCTATAGTCTTTAAGACTGTTTCTATGCCTTTCTAGATAAGTAGCTAGACTGGTTTAGAGCGAACCCTCTTATGGTAAAGCTAGTTAAGCTTAGGCTAGAACATGATACCGACTTCTAAGAGAAGTTGAGAATGGTGAAAAGACTAAGGTCTTAAACACCTAGAATTAAATCATCGCATACTCCCACTCCAACTCGAATTACTGAGGCTAATGATGAGTGACTAGATGGACGCAAGATTACTGAAATCCTAGCGAGCTTTAACGCCGCCTCTATCCACACCGACCTAAATACGTACCTACTGCGATGCTTAGCCATACTCGATTTAGGCATAACCTGTCATATCTTTAACGACATCGATCGCTTTGTCTCATACTGGCTACCGGCGCCAGGAGACTTCATATGGGCAGGGAATACATAAATATGGATTAAAGGATACGGGAGCGTCTATCTTAACGTACAAAGTGCAAGTGGCAATTAAATAATATAGCTAGATAATGTCGCCTATTGCCCTAATCTGCTCTGCAATCTTGTATCGTTCCGATTACTCCGGAGGCAAGGCCTTTAGTGGGACACAAGGGCAGACCCAACGACTCTAAGGAGAAGAGATAATACTGTACTAGCAGAACTTTAAGAGTTGCATGGACAGTGGGTGTTAGAACATAAGACAAGGCCCGCAGGCACTCCTACTGAAGCTGCATATGCCACCCACAAGACTAACACACGCACCAAATGAAGACCGCAAAAGGCAGACGCATTAACCTGGCACCGACGATTAGGCTATCCAGGCCCTTAGGCTCTCGAACACCTCGTATAGCAATCTAAGGGGGTAAGGATTAAAGGCCTCCCTACTGTTAAGTGTGACGCTTGCGGCAAAGTAAAACTGAAACGGCAAATACGCTGGCAAGCTAGGGAGCTAACTGAAGGCCCTGGCGAGCGAGTTGCAATTAATTTTCACGACTACGAAGTAGAAAGCTTAACAAGAGAGAAGAGCTAAATGCTAATTACTAATTAATTCTCTAGCTTCGCATGGGACTTTTACTTTAAGGACAATCGCCTAGCACGATCTATTATTAAGCAACTTAGCACTTTTGTACTATTTATAAAAGTATAATACAATGCTACGGTAAAAGTAATTGAATCCAACAACGAGATCTTCTCTATTAAGGCAGACGTTAAGAAGTAGTGCTTAGCGCAAGGGATTAAGATTAAGCCCTTAGCACCCGATACTTAAGCATAAAATAGAGGGGCTAAGTGCTTAGGGGGTGTAATTAAGGAGAAAGCGCGTGTAATGCGACTTAACTCTAACCTACCTTGGCAGATGTGGCCTGAGATTACCCGAGCCGCAGTCTACCTCTATAATCGAACCCCGAACTACGCTAATTAATGGCGATTACTATACAAAGTGTTCTTTACGACGGTAGCTTTTTAGAACGGCGTTGTCACCCAACCAAAGAAGCCAAATTAAACTTACTTAAAAGCCTATGGCTGCAAAGCCTTCGCCATGACTAATGACACCAAACGTGGCAAGAGCAAGCTCCAGCGGCTGGACCCTAAAGCTTGGATAGGCTATCTAGTTAGCTACAGATCAACTAATATCTGGAGGATATGGATCCCCTCCCTAGTAAAGACAATTAGTACTCGCGACGTGATTTTCGACGAGGATACTGTGTTCTCAGGCCAAACTAAAGACCTGATGGACAACCTTATGCACAGCATATTAGAAGAAATAGTAGCCTAGGTGCGATTAGTAGAGTTACCTCCCTTACCTTAATAAGAGCAAGCCACCAAGTCCTTCTTTAAGGATAAAATAATTAGTAAAGCGTTAGAGGAAGAGGTTAAAGGAGCTCCTAAGTATAGGTAAGGCAGGAAAGTTAGGTACGAATATCTAACGCCTCCCTTAACGCCGCTACTAGTGACACTCCTTGCACAACTAATGGCAGGAGGCGATTAAGCTAAACTATCCCTAATAGTGTAGACTAGGCAACGACAGACGAGCCCTTGGGCCGCCGCCTTTATGGCAGGTATAGAAGCAGGACCCCGTGGTCTTATTAATAGAAAGACGCTTGATAAGGCACAGCTAAAGCGTATAATCGTTGCTGGTAAGAAACCTTACTAAAGCTTACTACTAGAACCACCTACCTGCAAAGATAAACTCGAGGATTATCTACTGCATTACTTGTGGAAAGAAGCCGAGAAATCCTATCTCTAGAGTCACCGTGAGATAAAGTCCTGGAGTGAGGTAGCCACCTCCCTAGTGAAACCAGTAGGACATCAGATCCTTAATTGCATATGGGTATATACCTATAAGTTTAATAAACACTATCGGCTACAGAAGTGCAAGGCACGACTAGTTGTAAGAGGTAACTAATAAAGATATCTCACATCGCAAGAAACCTACGCTGTAACGCTTGCAGGACGATTCTTCCGCATGCTTATAGTAATTGCAGCTCGATTTAACCTAGAGCTTATTTAACACGACGTTACCAACGCTTTCGTTCACGCAAAACTGGACAGAGAAATCTACATGAGAATGCCCCGCGGCTACTCTCGAGCAGGCACAGTCCTCTAACTACATAAAGCCCTCTACGGACTGCGCATATCTCCACTACTTTGGCAGAGAGAGTTCACATTAACGCTCCGCGATATTAGCTTTGAAACAGTGCCCCACGAGCCATGCTGTCTTATCAAGGATAGCATTATTATCTTTTTCTATGTAGATGACCTTATTATTGCTTATGACAAGTTACAGAAGCAAGCTGCTGAAACTGCTCTAGCAGCAATAAGAACTAAATTTACACTCACTGGTGGCAATGACCTACAGTGGTTTCTGGGAGTCGAAGTCATTAGGGATCGACCAAATCGAAATCTCTGGCTATCCCAAGCTTCATATATCGACAAAATATCACGCCTCGTTGATCACCATGAGATTCGCCACGATACCCCGATGGCAGTAGTCGAACTGCTCCCACGCTTAGGGCTCGCTAGCAAGACTGAAGTCAATCGATATTAGCGAAAGATAGGTTTAATCCTCTACGCTGCGGTGACCACGCGACTAGATATTGCCTTCGCAAGTTCTTAACTATTACGATTCTTGTCGAACCCGAGCAAAGATTACTAAGTGGCTGCCAATTGAGTTCTCCTCTACCTTGCTAATACCAGATTACTAGGTCTTTAGTTCAGGGGTGCAGATACTTTGGAAGTGGCAAGCGATGTATCCTTTGCTGATAATACGCTCGACCGCAAGAGCTCGCAAGGATATATTATTAAGCTATTTGGTGGTCTGATTGCCTGGAAAGCAAACAAGCAAGATACAGTCACTATATTAACCACAGAGGCCGAATTACTAGCTCTCTCGCAGGTTGCTAAGGAGGCTCTATTTACATCCCGATTGCTAAAGGAGCTAAAGATTAACCTTAGCGATTCCCTTATTACTATTAATTGTGATAATTAGCAAATAATCCGACTTGTTACTGAAGAGATCACTAAGCTGCAGACGAAGCTCCGTTATGTGGATATCTATAATTACTGGCTGAGACAAGAAGTCGCACTAGGGACGATTAAGGTAGACTATTAACGCTCGGAAGACATGGTTGCAGATGGACTCACAAAGGCCCTGCCAGCCAACAAATGGAGCAAGTTTCTAGATAAACTAGGACTTGCAGAGATCAAGGACAAGATCACCAACAAAGAAATCGACCTGCTTGAGCTAGAGCAAAGAATGGAGGCTTTTGAAACTGAACCATAAAAGATAAGTCTGTCTACTTATTGACAGATAGTCTCCAGCTTGAGCATAAGCCCAAGCTGAGGGGGTGTGTCCGATTACATGGTCCCTTGCATTCTGCAAGGTGGCTGGCGCACCTGTACCCTTGCATGAGATACATTCCTCCCTTGCATGAGATACATTCCACAACAAAGCAAGGGATGTCTTTATGGTTATATAGATGCTACCTCCCACAGCAGGAGAACAACGATCAATCAATCATCCTTCTTCATCTCATAAAACTACCCTCCAATCTGACAATTGCACGCGAGGCCAAAAAATAACTCTAAAAAGATATATAATTATCCTAAAGGGGTACGAGACGTTAGCTAATTACTTCTACTACTCTATCTTATCTATATAAAGCGCCTAATATTACTAAGGTCGATTTCTCTTCTATTATTAATAAGGAGCCTACACCCGGCCCTAGCACGCGCACAAGAAATATACGCCTCCCATAAAGGTTTCGCATGTAAATTATTATAAGCAATTAATTGTTCAAGCTCTATAGACCTCTCCACTAGAAAATCTCGCGATAATAGCTCTTATATAGAGCTCTACAGCCTCAAAAGCAGTGGGTGTGGGCATCCGGAAATCGTGCGCCAAGTGATGCCCGTGCGTCATCTGATAAAACACGGTATCGCAATCAGACTTCCGGGTTAGGACAAGCGCGCAAAGTCGACCACTAGTACAAGAAAATCGGTGTTCTTTTCTTGTTTAAATTCATTCCTGTTTACCGATGAAAGTATCGTGTGCTATTCGCACATCGTACTCCCATTCTTCTAGTAGACATTCATGAGCTAGCCCGTAAGGCCACTGGGAAAGAATAGGCGATAAGGCCGTTCGATCCCGCTGGAGTCGGCGTTACATTCGATGATACGAGGCACCGAATCTAAGGTCCTCAATCGTCACGCTTTTGGACCTTGGGTATCAATGCCCACGAGATGCCCATGGCGACGATTAAACCAACGAGAATGGGTTGCATGACCTTCACACCGACCTGGCTAGCGATTACTCCAGTCAGCGAGGGAAACAATGCCCCGCCGGCCTGAGCCAGCACAAATATAAGGCCTATCGCAGTGGCCTGTATGCGTTTCTCAAAGGTCTTTGATGCAATTGACATTCCCTGACACCGTGATCAGTACGTGTCAGCCGATTCTGCTTGAAAACTTACAGTAGCAAACAAAGGCCCGTAGAAGAACCCAAGCAAAGAGATCGATACTGCACTGCTCACCAGGTTGGGAACCAGCCAGAAGATCAAATGGAATGTTAAGATCATGCAGCAGTACCCCATGCTCATTCTTCGTTCGCCAAATCGATGCGTGGGCTCGGCTAGAAGAACTCTACCGAGAAAGATCCCGCCCCAGAAGCCGGCGGGAACGTAGCCAACTTCAGGAAGCCTTCCGTTTCGCGCCGATACAAGGTATTCAACTATCCAGCCGCCGGCAGTGATGCCGGTTCCGAGCATGAAAAAGTAGAACATAGAGAGAAGATAGATGGGTGGAGATTTGAGGGTGAGCACCATATCGCGGGATGCTGACTTGCTTCGACTGTTGGAACCTTCTTGATCAGTCTCGGATGGGTACATATGATGCCGAATCTTCAGGCTGTCGCGGAAAGTGACGAGCATAGCTAGTATGTTGATGCAGCCGATACCGACTAAGAAGAGGTAGAAGAGGTGCCACCGATCGCCTACCCTAGCTGCCATCGCAGTAGCCACGAATGGTGCGATAAGGCAGCCCAATGCATACATGGCGTGAATGAAACCCAGCCACCTGTGAGCGCCCTTGATCGATGCAACAAAGGTGTTCCCGTGGCTGTCTTGGTAGCCCATTCCTGCTGCTTGAAAAAAGAATGTCACAACGTAAAGTCCGAAGGGTGGTGACCAGAATCTGAGAAGGTTTGCGGCTAGTTGTAAGCTGGCTCCGATGGTCAGTATGGTGCCGAGCTGGAAGTAATGCGAGAAGTGACTGTTTGTTGCAGCAGCGAGCAACCAGCCGAGGAAGGTGGCAGCATAGCTGAGGTAATTAGCAGGATGAAGGTATAGGCCAGATATGAGAGACATACATGAGTGCAACCATTTCAGTGCCAACATTGTTTGTACGAAGGATGTAAGGTGTCAGGGCACCTAGACTCCCGTCGTTCAAACCCGCGAAAAGAAACAAAAACCCGACAGCTAAAATCTTGGTGATCGTCTTCTTATTCAGGACAAGATCATCGTTTGGCGTAGACTCTTCACCAGTGTGCACAGTGGGACTCGAATTGTTCTGTATAGGCTGCAGCTCGATATCGGCCAGGCCTGTCACTGTGCCAACATTCTCAGTTATCGTTGTGGTAGACATACCGGAGGGGAAAAGAGGACTAGAATGCGGAGAGTGAAGGACGGATACGGATCACAGAAGCAACATTTCAACTGATAGCCACAGTGCCAGTTGATTTATGCTCGCAAGCATGGCCGAAGAGGGAAAAACGGCCAACCTGTCGCCAAGGTGGAGAAACGGCTGGGGTGTCCCGTCAGATCTTTCCCTACATGGTGAGGTTACCGACGGAAGGGGGAGCCGAGACTCCGGCTGCACCTTCCGTGCACGCTCCATCCAAATGATATCCCCCTTCCTTAACACCCCAACACCTCGGTAAGGTCATTCAATGCAGTCGTAGAGGTATTTCGCGTACCTATGGGACATTGACCGACTGAATATCATATACATTGTGACCAGTGCCCGCTAAGCTAATATGGACAATGATTGGTTGGGCCGGGTGGTGCTCCGCCACTTCTGACGGCCCTTCCGTGAGCGCTGAGGAGGCGGAGCCAGCGCCGGCGAACATTAACACCTCACAAGCAAGGCCTTCCCTTCACTTTCTATTTTCTACTCACGTCTCTCTCCACGCTTCCACGTTTGACACTTTCGGCCCGCTTACGCGTACGCTCAAGGTGGCGATATAGATATACACTGATATCATGGTCATTCTCGGTGGCCTTGAAATCGTTGCGGGAGGCTACCTAGTCCACCGCTACCACAAAAAGCAGAAGGAGAAGAAGCGACTCGTCGAAGAAGCCCAACAGAGACGTAACAACACGTTTCCCGGCGCGAAACCGCATTACCAACACCATCACCAATATCAAGCTGGACCTATACCGCAGCAGAAGTATGGCTGCGTCGCACATGGTCCGCCGAACCGTCCTCCACCGCCGTTTGCTCCTCCACATCGCCCATACACAGAGCCCCCGGCCCATCGACCGCACCATTCCCCGTCCTCATCCCAGCCGCAGCCTTTCATGATACCGCGGCGTCCGGTCCCCAAGCGGCAGTACACGCAGCAACCATACGAGGCGGCGCCCCCGATTATAATACAGCCGCTGCAGCGAGCGGACTCCTTTGCAACCATATCGCGTATGCCCATCGCCAATGGCTACAGACCGAGTGACGTCACTGAAGACGCTCCCTTCCCACCGCGCCCACACAACCAACAACTGTCGCCGATTCCCCAGTCGCCCATGAACTCTCCGTATGGGAACCCTGGATTTGCTGTATCATCGCCCGCGTTGGGCAATAACCCTACCACACCTACTTACGGTCCCGGGTTGCGTGGTGGGGGACATACTGTAGATGATAACTGGGAGACATACAACCAGAGGCCGAGTCACGCACACTATGCGCCATCCGAATCAACTGCGCTTGGAGAGGCAAGGGATGATGATCCGCCGCCGCCTTATCGTCCTTAGGCGGCACGGCTATGATTGCTCTCATGTGAGCATTGCTGACCGGGTCGACACGAGCTCCACCACGGACGTCTGACTCTTGGTAGTTTGGGAAGCTGGATCATCTGGATTTTCGATGCGGGCATACGAAAGTTTTCGTTTCTTCATTCTCTATTCGACCTTACGATTGTAATACAATTACGACCTTCCTACGACGCGGCATGCAAAGCCCTCGAATCATGGAAGCAAACTTTCTTTCTTGCTGTCAGTGGGTCTCGGATGGCGATTTCCTTTTAAAGAATTGGTTGCTGATATGCAAAGTTGCTAGCCTAATAGTACGCTTTTTCTTCGATACGAGTGCGCCCCAGTACATTGGACTATTCACCAGTCCTCTGACCATGTGCAGCTAACTCTTGAATCAGTGGGGGAAAAAAAGAAACTGGTACTGTTAACTGGCTCCTACCTCGCTTTCTCATCCCACAGCCGGGAAGCGTTACCAAGAACGCTTATCTCCGCAAGAACATCACTCTCGGGCGAATATTCGCTCTTGCGGTGATGTCTGCTAAGAGAGCACGACTATCATCAACCCCATGCAAGCTTCCAGCATGCCAAGAGGATACCCCGCTGCGGACGTCCCCACACGTGCAGCGTTACATCCCAGATGCGTTCTAATCAAGTACCCCGTAAGATCTACCTTGCCCCGTGATAAAAACAGCAACAAGGGCCAATGAAGTCGTCAAATTCGGTATCGCAATTTTGTTGTGTCATTCGTAACGCTCTGTGAGCTTCGGTAGCTGCTTTGAAGCGACCACGGCGTGGTAGACCCGTTCCTGGATGAGGAAGCTGCGAGATATCACGACATGGAACTACGCCCACACTGTCCTCGTACAAGCCCGATAACTGCCGGTGACGCGTGCTCTCAGCATTTTGCACTTGGCATTCACTGTGTATCTCGAAATCCTTATTCGTCATGTCGACGCACGCAGCTACCCGGATGTTCCCAAGATCCGGGTGCGCAATAAGAATTCATTTGAGCGCATGTACCTTCTTTTTTGTACCACTCCGCACTCTGAATGGGACTAATAGCTGCAATTGAGTCGGAAACAAACCATCATGCCTCGAATGCTGTCGGTAGCCGTCTTGCTTGGTGGTCTCGCATATGCCTGCCAGAAGGATTGGGACGCACTCGCACGGCGCTCACACCACCAAGTACACAATCGCCATGCCAAACGGGCTGAAGTCATGTACTCTCCTAGCTTGAGTGAGATCGAATCCATTTTAATCAATTCTTTCGAAAACAAGTCCATTTCGGACTGGTCTTACTACTACACCCATGGCGATCACTTGGGCTCGCACAACAAGAGCATGGCGGACCGGACCGTGCAGAAGTGGAAGGATACTGGGCTCGATGCGTGGATCGAGGAGTTTCCTATATGGTACACGTATCCTGAGGTACGCTAATTTCAGCACCATGCGAGAAAGCATACGGTAGATTAATATGCAACAGCACAGCAGTTTGACCTTGATAAGACCGGATAACACGACTCATGAGGCGAATTTGGTGGAAGATATACTGGCCGAAGACGACACGAGCTCATACGCAAATCTCATCCCAGCATACCATGCAATGAGCGCTTCAGGGGATGTGACCGCGCAGTATGTCTATGTAGGGTAAGTTTTGCTCCTCGATTGTGTATCACAAACATGTTGACCCTGAGTATAGTCGCGGCACCCGGGCAGACTTCCAGGTACTCAAGGATGCGGGTATCGAACTGAAAGGCAAGATCGCTCTAGCGAACTATGGCGGTCTCTACCGGGGAACTAAGGCGAAGAATGTTCAAGACAACGAGATGGTGGGCTGAGTCTTATTCACAGACCCTCTGGATGACGGCGAGATCACCGAAAAGAATGGTTATGAAGCGTATCCTAGTAAGAGTGCCACATACACAGCGCTTCAGAAGCTGACTAAACCAGACGGTCCGGCGCGGAACCCTTCATCGATACAACGCGGCAGCGTCAGATTTTCTTCGCTGTACTCCGGAGACCCGACAAGTAAGTTGCGTGCAATACACAACTCTGGAAGCAGTACTAAGTTTGCTTTGCATAGTTGTTGGGTATGCATCATCGAACGACTCTGCGCGTGGAGACACCAAGCCTTATAATCCTTCCATCCCATCTATTCCTCTCAGCATGAAAGACGCGCTTCTTCTTCTCGCTGCTCTCGAAGGCAACGGCGTATCTGCAGAGAGAGCGAACAGAAACGGGTAGCAAGGTGGCTTCAGCAACGCCACTTACAACTCTGGCCCAACTCCTGGTGCGTTGATCAACATCGACCATTTGATGGAACAATACATTGCACCCGTCTGGGATGTCATCGGCTTTATTAACGGAACCAGCCCAGATGAGGTCGTTGTCGTTGACAATCACCGCGACGCATAGGTCATCGGAGGAGCGGCGGATCCAAACTCAGGTTCAGCTATCATCGCAGAGCTTGCAAACGCTTTTGGGAAGCTTCTTGCAAAGGGTTGGAAGCCTAGGAGAACAATGTATGTCACCTGACACTTCCCAATAGTTGTTATGCTAACAATTGAAAGCATTTTCAGCTCATGGGATGCCGAAGAGTTTAGTCTCCAAGGCTCTACCGAGTGGGTTGAAACCCATCTTCCCTGGTTGCAAACAACCACTGTCGCCTACCTCAACATGGACGTCGGTGTCTCTGGCCCACGCACGAACTTCGAAGGATCCGGCGAAATCCAGACCTTCGTCGTTCAGCAAATGAAGAAAATCTTGTTCCCCGAAGGCTATGGTGACTTCCTCACGATCTACGACATGTGGTACAATACCTCCAAAGGCAGTATTTCGCCACTGAGAAGCAGCAGTAACTACGCAAGCTTCTATCAGAACGGCATTGCGGCTATCGACGTCGGTAGCAGCAACGGCCCGAGCGATCCTGTGTATCACTACCACTCGAACTACGACTCCTACCACTGGATGTCCACCTTTGCAGATCCAGACTTCCGCCTCCACACTGCTATGGGTCAGTTTTTCTCATTGGTAGTGTATCACATTGCAGAGGACCCGCTAATTCCTTGGGACCTTCCTCACGCAGCGAGGGTCCTTTCCGACTACCTCTCCGAGTTCAACGAGATAGTTTCTACCTCGGACACTCCTGATCTCGATCTAACGCCTCTCGCCGATGCCATTGCGGAATTCACCAAGCAAGCTGAGCGCATTGATAAGATTGGAAAGCAAGCGCTTGTGTTCAGCGATACTAACATGCTGGGCGTGGTGAACAGCAAATATCGCGACTTTCCTAGGGGCTATGCGAGCGCTGGCGGGCTGCCTCGCAGGGAAACGTTCAAGAACACAATTAGTGCGCCGGGAATTGATAATGGGTATGGAGCGGACGTTTTCCCAGCTGAGACGGATAACGTGAATGGAGGAAATCAAACGGCTGCTGAGGAGTGGATTGGGAAGACCGCGAAAGCGGTGCTGCGGGCGGCGGAGATATTGCAGATGGAGGAGTAAAGGACTGTTGCACAAAAGATGCTGGGTTCTGACGAGCGACGAATGACGGAAGCGAGAAGAGAAATGGACGGATGTCTCTGAATCTGTAGAGCATGTAGCTGCTGCTACAGTGCAGAATAGAGAGTACAGTGTGTCACCCTAATGCGATGACTAACTGTACTCGGTGCTCTTTTCTAATCCCTAGAGATGACTGTACTGTGCTACCTCTAGAAGAGCCCGTCAACTCCAAAGTTCATCGTCGTGTAAATGCGTACTCTAGTATGTGCGAAACCGGAAGGCTTGTCCCATCCGGGACAAGCCACCGGTCCACTACTATGACTCTTAACCTCACCACATGTATACCGATGCGCTCTGGTCATTTAACTTAAGACTCATCAATCACTTTGGTGCCTCCCAAATTGCCCCGCTTCATCCCACCTTCCTATCTCGGTCGCTTGCTAACCAGATCGCCCCACGTAGCTGACTAGGGCATCCCGACGCTTGAGTGCACCCTGAGTCGTGGCATGCTCGCAAACGACAGTCACCAATGTGTGACTCTTTACTGTGGTATCCGGTGAAAGTAGTGTCAGTGGGGCTGTGGCGTTGCGTCTTGAAACATAGACATATGGCTGGATAGGAGTGTGAGAGCCAATCAATTCTGCTTATTCATAAGTAGCAACCAATAGGTACCCTTTTATACGTACAGACACACGCACAGACCTTCATCTCCACGACTACTTTCGCCGGATACCACAGTAAAATTTCGTACGGGAATAAGATTGCTTCTAATCTGTGCTTGAACGGTCAATCACTTGTACCATGGAACGGCTGGGCTAGCAAATAACGACGATATCCGATATCCGCATCACCAGAGGGGAACTTAGCGAGTTCAAGAAGTCTACTTAAGAAGCGGCGATGAAGAAGAATAACCTGCATCAACACTAAGCCATTGCATACCAACTTCAACTTTCCCACTCCAAAATGTCTCAATCATCCTCCTCTACCACTCCTCGCCAGCGCGTTCGGGACCTCTTGCCCACAGCGCACCTTGGTCGCTACCAGCCAGGTCCGAAGAACAGTCTCACAGATATACCCGGCGTACTCGTATCCACCCAATCTATCCGCTCTTCCCCTCTCTACCCCAATGCGCCAGCCAATTCCATCAACACCGGCGTCACCACCATCCTCCCTCGCAAAGACTGGTTCCACAAAGCCTGCTTCGCGGGCCTCTTCCGCTTCAACGGCTCCGGCGAGATGACGGGGTCCCACTGGATCGAGGAAACCGGGCTCCTGCACTCTCCCATCGTCATTACCGGTTCTTTCGGCGTTGGCGCTGCGTATGACGGCATCTATCAGTACGCCATACGCGAGTATGCCGATGCAGAGGGGACAGTGGACTGGTTCCTGACGCCCGTGGTAGCAGAGACGTTCGACGGGTTCCTGCACGATGTGACGAAGTTTGCTGTTACGCCACAGCACATCGTGCAGGGTATCGACTCAGCGAGCAGCGAGGTTGTGAAGGAGGGGAATACTGGGGGTGGAACGGGTATGCTGGCGCATTGGTTCAAGGGCGGGACTGGATCGAGCAGTCGCATCGTACCTGGGGAGGGCAAGAAGGAGTATACGGTTGCGGCGCTCGTACAGGCGAACTACGGCGCTATGCGCGACTTTCGTATCGCTGGGGCACCGGTTGGCAGATTGAT
This sequence comes from Bimuria novae-zelandiae CBS 107.79, assembly GCA_010015655.1. NCBI lineage: Eukaryota > Fungi > Ascomycota > Dothideomycetes > Pleosporales > Didymosphaeriaceae > Bimuria > Bimuria novae-zelandiae. Next base: position 456,424 of record ML976685.1, read on the forward strand.
CTTTGAGGAGCAGGAACGCATGGCACGAGACAGTCCGGAAGACCCAAGGATGATGTCCCAGGCATCGCTTCTGTTCAAGCACATTATGGAGCACAAGGATAAGAAGGACGGATCCATCATTATTATCCTGGCGACTGACGCGCCGCTGCACCCCACACAACTTCAACGTTTAGCGAAACGAGCTACGGTCGGGCTGTCGAGAGCGGGTGGTTGGGGCGCGAACCCGAGTGGAGATATCTTCCTGGCGTTTTCCACAGCGGCGGAGGTCGAGGTGCAGAATGATTCTGACCGGTGGACGCCGAAGGAGAGAAACATTGACATGATCGAAGACGCAACGATCAATGCGCTGTTTGAGGCTGGCGCGGAAGCAGTAGAGGAGGCAATCTTGAATGCGGTTTGTATGGCTGAGGATACGGTTGGGTTCAAGGCGACGGTGGACGCTCTGCCCCTGGAGAGGGTGAAGGAACTAATGGAGAAGTACTTGTAAGAGGACAAGAGAATGTAGAAGAAAAACCAATCGAAGCAATCGCGTGCTGCCATGGAAAACCATTGCTCTAGTGTTTCCAAATGTTCGATCCTGGACAAGTTCGAAATTCTACAGCGTGTGAGATCTTGTATGAGCCAAAGCCGATTTTCATCGGCTGTGTCCCCACGAACAATCAGATTGCGGGAAATTCACCACTCATGATACCTCGCGGGTGTCAAGGTGGTCCAGATTCGAATTCCTTCGTACTCTTGAGGGGCAACGGCCCATCGTGAAGGCTTCCCAGTGCTAATTGGAGGAGTCCTCGGATGACTCAATATGAGCTGCGGTGTATGTACGCCAACGAGAGGCACTAGTACCCGAGCGCTTGGGAATTTTACCACATTGAGCGACAAAGTCATCGTGATGCACTGCACTGCCTGCTTGCGAAACGTGTCCTGCAATCAACAATAAAACTTACTCTACTGATCAACACTCAAAGCCGTGTGCATGGTGGGGTTGAATTCCGAATTCCGAATTCCTGATGTGGATGCGAAAAGATAAGCCCCTTGCTGGCGATCCTTTCGGAGGTAGAGTTGCCGGGAGTTTCTGCCATTACTCTCATTCAATCACATTCGTTCATCGTGAGGCGGCATCAATGACGACCACATTCGGTTCTGCTGTTGCCTAAGTCCAGGATACTTGTGTTGTAAAAAAAGATCGGGGTCGGAAGTCGGTTTTAATCGGTGCGGAGTTCGCACCGAGCCGATCCTTCGCGACATACCCTGTTCTTGCATTTCGGGTGATTGGTTCGTTTAGGTCGTATCGCATTCGCATGCACCGTATCGTCTACGCAACTCCAGCTGCACTGCTTCAAATTGTTGACCACTGACGGAAGACCAACTCCTTTTCGCATCCTCCGGTGACTCTCCGCAGTAATTAGGCACCGAATAAACACGCTCCTTACCGATCAGCGAACTCCTTGCCTTGTTGTGCCCTGTGTATCTTAAGTACACGGGCTGCTCTTGCCGCTCCTGTTGTTTGCCTTTCACTCTTGGCCCGGCTGATCGGCATTCCACAGACCTGGATACCAACTTAGACCTTCAGTTCAGTTACACTAGCTTCCAGCGTCTTTGGAATTGAGCTTTACGGCCGTGCCAAACAAGCTCAACCTTGGAAACCTCACTTGCACGTTTTGTCGCTCTGCGACCCACTTTAGGTTAGCCGCAGCTTCCTTCTCGAACGCACTACCTTCTGTTTACGGTATAAGCTTCGAACGGCTACTCGCCTCCCTGGTTGCGCCACTGGTAATCACTTCTGCTTGCCATCGTTTCATCACCTTCACGACATGCCTAGGACCTAACGTTGCGACACTCCAGTCAAGTTCCACATGGCGTCGCGACCAGAAGACATGGAGAAGGCGCCCATGCCAATGCCAGGCACCGTCCCTGTGCCAGCACCGGTGCCTATCGAGGAGAATCCTACGGTCCTCGACGAGAAGTCGTTGGAGGATGGAGATGGGAGCTCGGCGGCGGGGCTGACCGAAGAAGAGAAGAAGATCATCCAGCTTCAGCTAGATGCGCCGAATGACAAAGTTGGATACTTCTCGTTGTTTCGGTACGCGAACAAGCAAGAGGCGCTCATTATGGCTGTCTCCGCCTTGGCCTCGGTTGCTGCAGGCGCGGCTCTTCCACTGATGACGGTGAGTGTAGATGAAAAGTCGAATCTTCAAATTATCTGACCTGGAAACAGCTTGTATACGGAAACTTTGCAGGCAGTTTCACTAGTTTCTCAGTAGACGCACTTGCTGGGGAGCACTTCAAGAATCAGATCAATACGTTCACACTCTACTTTGTGTATATTGGTAAGCTTGGCCATCACGCGTGATCTGAGCCCTGCTGACCTCTGGTGAAGGTATCGCTTCATTCGTCTGTGTTTATGTTGGCATGATTGGGTTTTCATATACCGGAGAACGCATCACACAGCAGATTCGCGAGCTATATCTGCGAGCTATTTTCCGGCAGAACATCGCCTTCTTCGACTTCCTGGGTTCCGGCGAGATCACTACCCGTATCAGTTCTGGTGTGTGATGTCTCTATTTTCAATGTGTGCTTGGTTGTTAACGGAGACAGACATGGTATTGGTCCAAGATGGTGTTGGCCAAAAGATTTCGCTCTTCATCACCGGGACTTCTATGTTCTTTGCAGCCCTCATCGTTGGGTTCGTCCGCTCGTGGAAGCTGACACTAATCATGTTGTCCGCAACCGTGGCAATTGTGCTTCTGATGGGGTTCAATGGCGCGAACATGAAGAAAAATCAGACACAATCAGTGGACGAATACGCAACAGCAGGCACGCTCGCCGAAGAGGTCATCTCATCAGCGCGCAATGTGACTGCCTACGGGACACAGAAACGACTCGAAGCAAAATATAAACTCTATTTGGACCGGGCCTCCAAGTGGGACTACAACTCCAAGTTCTGGCTCTCTTCCATGATTGCAGGAATGATGGGTGTGCTCAACTTGCAGTATGCCCTAGCCTTCTGGCAAGGAAATCGTTTCTTGCAGTCAGGCGAGCTCGGGGTGGCCAACATTCTGACAGTCGTCATGGCCTCAATGTTGGCGGGTTTCTCGATTGGTCACAACTTGCCCCATATGCAAGCGTTCGGTCAGGCAGTAGCCGCCGCTACCAAGGTTTTCAACACCATCGAGCGCAATTCTCCTATCGACCCAGAGACTGAAGAGGGTGAGAAGCCAGAAGAGTTTGTGGGCAACATCGAGTTCAAGAACATCAAACACATCTACCCCTCTCGCCAAGACTCGACTGTATTGGAAGACTTTAGCCTCAAGATTGATGCGGGTAAGATGGTGGCTCTTGTCGGTGCTTCGGGATCTGGAAAGAGCACCATCTTCGGTCTTCTGGAACGGTTTTACCTACCGATGAAGGGACAAGTGTTCCTGGATGGCAGAGACATCAGCACGCTCAATCTGAAGTGGCTCAGAAGGCACGTTGCTATTGTGAGCCAAGAACCCGTGCTGTTCAGCATCACAATCTACGAGAGTATCGCGCATGGTCTTGTTGGCACTGAATTTGAGCATGTGAGTATAGGTTCCTCTTACCTAGCGCACAAATGTTGGAGTGCTATTCGTCGCTGTGTTGCCTTCCGGGCAATGCATTGCACCCGCATTGTGAATCAATACTGTAGTAAGTTCTTTGCTGATTTGGTCTAGGCCAGCGAGGAGAAGAAAATGCAGCTCATCGAGGAAGCTGCCAAGACTGCCAACGCTTACAATTTCATCATGGATCTTCCCGATAAATTCCAGACCAAAGTTGGCGAACGCGGAAACCTCTTGTCGGGTGGGCAGAAGCAGCGTATTGCCATCGCCCGGGCTGTGGTATCTGACCCTAAGATTCTCCTCCTGGACGAAGCTACCGCAGCGCTTGATACTAAGTCCGAAAAGGTTGTGCAGGAAGCCCTCGACCGGGCGGCTCAAGGTCGCACGACGATCGCCATCGCTCACCGTCTCTCCACTATTCGACATGCTGATAATATTGTCGTCATGGCCAAGGGAAGAATTGTCGAGCAAGGCACTCACGATGAATTGATCAAACAGCAAGGCGTCTATCAGAGCTTGGTCCAGGCACAGGAACTCAGCTCCAAGATACAGCCCAACAACCGATTCTCCGGGATGTCCATGGGCGAGAAAGGCGCTGAGGTCAATGTCAAAGGTGAAGATGAAGATCTCGGCCTCGTGCGTACGGCCACTACAAAAGCGGCGTCGGTCCACCCTAAGAAAAACGAAAAAGCAAAGACGTACACCACCTTGGAGCTTGCCAAATTTGCTTGGCACATGAACAGGAAAGAGCACGTGCTGATGTTGGCAGGCTTCGGGCTCTGTCTGTGTGCTGGGGCCACGCCTGCTATCCAGGCAATCTTCCTAGGCAACTCGATTAACGCGTTTTTCTCGCCGGAAACATCAACTGGTGGCCACGGTATCTCATTCTGGTGCTGGATGTTCTTCATGCTTGGAATCCTGACGTGGCTATCGTACTTCGGGCAAGGTCTAACCTTGTCCAAGTCTTCAGCTCAGCTCATTTCTCGCATTCGCGAGGAGGCTTTCAGTGCCATCTTGCGCCAGGATATAGAATTCTTCGACAGCGACGCAGTGACGTCTGGATCTCTAGCCGCCTTCCTCTCTTCCGAGGCCAACCGTCTCGCTGGTCTTAGTGGCTCCACACTTGGGGCCATCATCACCGCATGCGCTAGTGTGTTGGTTGCAATCATCGTGGGATTGTGCTTTGGCTGGAAGCTCGCCCTCGTGTGTACCTCGACGATCCCACTGGTCATCGCATGTGGCTATTTCCGATTCTATGCCCTCGTGCGCATGGAGAAACGCACAAAGGAGAGCACTGACTCGGCTTCATTCGCCTGCGAAGCTGCGTCCTCGATTCGCACTGTTGCCACACTGTCTTTGGAGAGTCACCTGCTAGCGCAGTATCACGACAAGCTTACCTTGCAAGGCCGTGGCAACCTGAAGTTTATGAATGTGTCCTCGCTTCTCTACGCCTTGAGCCAGGGTCTCGCCATGTTCATCTTCGCCCTGGTGTTTTGGTACGGAGGGAAGCTGATGCTGAACATGGAGTACACGGTCTTGCAATTCTTCATCGTCTACTCGGCTATCATCAACGGTGCGCAGTCGGCCGGTGCAATCTTCTCTTTTGCTCCCGACATGGGCGAGGCTAGAGAGGCTGCCATGCTTTTGAAATCTTTCCTCAACCGCGTACCCAAGATCGACAACTGGTCGACCGAAGGTAAAAAGGTCGAACGCCTCGCTGGCAAGGTCGAGCTTCAATCTGTGCGCTTCAACTACCCTGGACGATCTGAACATCGCGTATTGCGTGGTGTCAGCCTCACGGCAGATCCTGGCCAGTTTGTTGCCCTTGTCGGAGCGAGTGGTAGCGGCAAGTCTACCGTTATGCAACTTCTAGAGCGGTTCTATGATCCCACAAGTGGTACTGTTCTGGTCGACGATGTGGAGCTGAAGGACTACAACATCCAGGATTACAGGGCTCAGTTGGCCATCGTGAGTCAAGAGACGACGCTGTACACCGGAACGATTAGGGAGAACATTCTTGCCGACAGAGACGATGTTCCCGAGGAGGTGATCGTGCGCGCGTGCAAGGATGCAAACATCTACGAGTTCATTGTGAATGACCCCCTACAGCAGAGTTGATCATAGCTGACCAGGTACAGACGTCTCTACCAGATGGCTTCAACACTCTTGTCGGAGCGAAAGGCGCTCTCCTTTCTGGCGGCCAACGTCAACGCATGGCCATTGCACGCGCCCTGCTCCGCGACCCTAAAATTCTGTAAGTTGCCTCCCACGTTCTCTTTCTTCGGAAACCGTTAGCTGACTGCCTATCCAGCCTTCTCGATGAAGCTACGTCCGCTCTTGATTCCACTTCCGAGCGGGTCGTCCAAGATGCCCTCGACGCTGCCTCGCAAGGCCGCACCACCATTGCCATTGCGCACCGCTTGTCGACGATACAACACGCAGACGTCATATACGTGTTCGATCAAGGAAAGATTGTAGAAAAGGGACGGCATGACGAGCTGATGGTCAAGAGAGGGATGTACTGGGAGCTGGCGCGGCTGCAGGACATGGGTGCGCCGCAATAATCGTGAGTAATAGAAGCGGTTTCAGTGCGATATTCAGGGATACCCCACTTCGGTGTGCATTTTGTTGAGCATATTTGATGTTTGACTGGTGGCAGTGTAGATATTGTAATTAGCCGATAGCCATTGAGCCTCGGCCATAGCATAGCGAAAGTATGTTTGTTTGATTGAGCGTACCGGTGTGTGCCAAGTTTGGGCTCTGCTGTGATGGAGTACGAAGACCGGATATTAAAGAGGCCACATTATGTGTGACTGAGCGGTCCACGCGTTGCTGACACGAAACTTGCTGTGGCCGATCGACGATTGTGGAGAATGCAGAAACTGGTGACTGAGGATGATGCTGGTTAATCGTACAGGAGGCATACGGTGGGCCAGTCCGCAGTGTTATGGATCTGCCGAGGTATAATGGAAAGCATTTGGCAAATGAAGTCGCCATCTCGCGCAATGTCATTACCCTCTGCCTTCTTTAACCGAGCTGAGACGTTGCATTAGACGGTTTTAGCCATTGTTTGCCCAAAGGTGCTCGCATAGGAGGGGTTTGTTTGTAACTTTCCGAACGCAGCAAGTACCCATGACGTACCTGCGTCTCTCAGCGAAGCCGCATGTGATCCATGACGTCGCTGGTATCTAGACTGCGCGATTTACGATGGGTTTCGGACGTTTCGTTATGGAATTACCCTATGGGAGCATGCGCATTCCATTTTCCGATGTTTCGCGGCACGGAAATGTGGCACTGCGCGCCACCACTGCGATTGCGTGCGTGCAGGTGGGTGCGCGATGAAGGACACCTGACGCGTGACGTCACTGACGTCATGGTGCGCGTCCAAGCTCCCCATCACTCTAGACGCTTCATATAAGAGGACCCCCTACAGGTACACAATTCCCCTCCATCATCACACACACTCAGCCTCTTCAACACCTCAATAACTCTTCTACTACAACCAACAAACACCGTTCTCCGAACAACCAACTTTAATCACCATGTCTTCCTCCAACACCAACGCTCAGGGCGAGTGCGTATTACCCCGCCCCTTCACCCCTCAACAGTCCAACAAAGAACTATTGCTAATGATAAAATAGGGGCATCGTTGAGTCCACGGTCAACACCGTCAAGGACAACGTCAACTGGGCCGCCAACAAGCTCACCGGCAACACCGAGGAGGCCCAGCGCAAGGCCAACCAGGAGCAGGCCAAGCACGGCAGCACCGTTGGCGACAAGATCGACGGCGCCGTCGGCACTGTCAAGCACGGCACCAACGAGGCCACCGACAAGACCAAGGCCGACTACTACGACGGCAAGAGCCAGACCCACTAAGTGCATAGTCCATAGTCACTTGAGTGAGGGGACGACGGAGGAGTGTTATGGTTCATGATCGATATGAATAATAGGATATGACGATGGAGGGTGATACCTGTTACCGATACCCAGATTAGTGCTCAAGTGCTATGAATGATATCCTATGAAAGACTGTTGCTGTATACTTTGTGTGGTAATGTGTGCTACTGCCTGCTTGTCGATTGTGGTCGTTCCATGAGAAGGGGACATATGTGCAAGTAGGCTCCATGGGGGAAGCAAGTCCTGCCTGAACGTGGAAGCAGACACTGACGAATCATTCAGGTGCAGTATCCGTTGTCAACACGTCTCCAGACCACTATCCCTTACTGTGTGGTATCAGGCAAAAGTGAGGTGAGTGGCCCGCGCACAGCAGGGATGCCTGACTCGATACAAAACGGACGCCACTAGACAGAAATACCATTAGCTCCATGTAATTTATATGATAATGCGTGTACCTCTGTCGCGTGCTGTCTACCACAACATCACCATAATGTCTCCCCTATCTACACTAACTTGTTAATACCTTACTTGCGACTAACGCCTCTAGATACGCACCTTACGTCTAGCTAGGTATACTTACCTATTTATTACTAACCTTTTTAAGGGTTTAAAAAAATAAGTTATTTATATAATTACTAGCGCACGCGTTACGCTAAAAAGTATATTAATTATTTACCCTTCTTTATAAATAAATAAGTAGACTAGCTTAAAAAATTTGTTTAAATTTATTTAAAAAAGAAGACAGATAAGTTTCTTATACCTTATAAAAGGCCTCTTTACTTACTAGGGCGTTAGTAAATACGTAATTTAGAATACTTTATAAAATAAAAGGTATACTTATTACGTTACTCTTACTAAGCCTCCTTTTATTAAGATAAATTATTAGCTACGTCTCGCGTAGATAGAAGCTCACGCTAACAAGTTTTTTTTGGTAGTAGTATATAATCCTCTAAAGTAACGAAACTTAGGTAACTAGTAGCTAGTATTATAAAAAGTAGGTTACTAGGCGCCCTAAAGAAGAACTAGATTCCTTTTATATTATTAAGAAACTACGTAAGAAGCGTGGCTAGATGTTTTAGAGTTACTTCTTAGGTATAATAAAGGGGCTGTTAGTGTTTTAGTAAAAAGAATAGAAGAGTATTAATAAGGAAAGCTATTATAAAAGAGTTATACTTTTTATTTATAGATAGCTACGCCTTAATTTATATTTTTAATTTATATAAGATAGCGCTTCTAGGCACGCTACTATTTATATAATTAAAAGTTTTAATTAAGACAAATTTACTCTATCTTTTAGCTAGTATTTTTTATTAGATGTTAACCTAGTTAAAGTAGTATAAAATAAAATAAAGGACTTTATTAAATAGTATTATTTTAATTTACTTAGGGGTAAGTAGCGTATATATAGCTAGCTATAAAGTATTATATAAGAAGCGTAAGACTTAATTAAAAATAAAATATTTAAAAAGTTTATTAAAAGCATGCTAGCTAGATACTAGGCTATAATTAATATAAAAAGTAGGTATACTAGGTACTAAAATTTATATATTAAAGAGGACAAGCGTGCGAAATTTACATAGCTTAGTATCTTGGCAATACTCCTGCTGTGCGCGGGCCACTCACCTCACTTTTGCCTAATACCACAGTATGCTATAGCGACATATTCCGCTAGCAAGGGTCCCCTATTCCACGCAAATAAGGCACTCTTATAAGTTAAATTAATAAGCTTAATCGCGGTATATAATAGTGTATTATAGTATATGAAAATATGCCTCCGTAAGAATTACTATTGTAAATTTAAGTTATATAGATTTTATAGTATAAAGAACTATTAAACTAAAAAAAATTCTGCCTAATAAGAAGTCTTAAAATATAGAGGAGTCTTACACCACTTATAACTTTAAGATATTTAGCTAATCTACCTTATAAATTTAGTTTAAAAAAGTTAATACTAACCTTAAAGCTCTTCCTCCTAATGCTGAAAAATGTACTAAATATAGTACTTTTTACTAAAGGATTTATATATCTACTTATATCCTCCTACTAGCTATAAGCGTTAATTAGAGATCTATAATTTCTTTAATAACTTAGACTATTTAACCCTGTAGGAAAATGCGAATAAACTATTAAAAATCTACTTATGAATACTAAAATATTCTATTTCTTTTAAACTATGCTTTTAGTAAAGAGGAATACTTATTTAAAACGCATTATAATAGGTAGTATTAATAAGTTAATATAAAATTAGCTACTATACTTAGAATATTATATAATAAGTCTCCATATGCTTCTAAAGTTAGTTAGTAATATTTAAACTACTGATAAAGTAATTGTAATTATCTATTACTTTAGGAATCTAGAGGGTTTTAATAAGAATATATTTCAAACCTTAAAGGAATAGCTTTCTTAAACTAGTTATATTAGTAGATATTTTCGCAGGAATCCGACGATCTCGCGGAACTATATTCCTAGAACCATTTACTATATAGACTGTAGACAAAATTAGCACCAGATTATTATTAGCCTAGGCTATATAAAGAATATCTAGTATAGAAATTATAGTAATAGTATTCTAGAGCTTCTTTTAAATATAATCTTTTAGCTCCTTTAGCTACAAGGAAAAACTATAATAAAATAGAATTATGTTTATAGCTCTTTAGCCTTTCTTCTAAAGCTATTAAAATAGAGGAATAAAACTAAAGTAGTTAATTATATAAACTATATGAAAGGATACCCTGTCTAGTTCAAGAAAAGTTTTAGTTAAGCTTACTACTATTAAGCTAGTATTAGTTAGATTTAAATATAAGATATAGTCTATTATCTTATTAAATTAGCTCGTCTATATAAAGCTATAAATATAATTGAAATTAGCTAAACTAAAAACGTTATAACTTTATAAAATTAGCTTATTTAGCATCTTAAATGTGTATAGTAATTATCTAAAGTAATAAATTATAAGCTTTTTAATTACGATCCTTAAGGAAAGTAGATAGTAGGCTATAAACTTATTTTAAAGTAGACTTGTTAATAGCTTTACCTTATACTACTATTTATTAATCTAATTTAGAAAGTATAATAAAGGATTTAGTCGTTGCTTCTTTATAAAAGGTTTAGGATATATAGTACAATCTTTATTATTAATATTAATCTTAGTAGGCTCCTGCATATTTAGATTCGTAACTAATATATATAAATAAAGTTTTAACTATTAAAACTATATAAAAGACATATATCGCCTAACCAAATATATTACTTAGTTAATATTATTCCTCTAATAGTTCTTAATCTTGGGGGCGGATAATATCCCTATATAAATAACTAAGCCTACAAAGACCTAAATCTTGTGTACTATAGTTAGACACTAGTGTCGCTAGTTTATATTAGCGGAGTCTCGGTGTAGTCTAGTATATACATTCGAATTTCGAGCAATAGTATTCCAGATCTAATTAGACTAGAAGAGACAGAACAATTCGTACAGCGTAGAAATGTTATAAGGGACTATACGTACCTAATCCTTTTCCGGATGAGGGGAGGATAGGTTAAGGGTAAAGCACCTCGCGGATATTTAATAGTTAAAAGCTAAGGATAATAAAGTTAGTTGTAAATAATCTAATTCTATAATAAACTATAAAATAACTAACTAGGAAATTTATTAATCTATTATAAGAGATATACTCGTAGTGTTAAAAGTTAATTATAAGGAATAGGAAACGTATAGAGAAAGTATTAAACTATATACTATTTATCTTATTTTTTACTATTATTTAAATTATTTTTATAGTCCTATTAAGACCTTTCTCTTAGAGGTAGTTCCTAGGACTTACTATAGTCCTAACCCTTATATAGGACTTCTCGCTTATATAAAAATATATTACGTAATTACTAATTTAAGCTATCCCGCGTCTCCCTATATTTCTCTAACATAGTTATTTTATTAATAATAACCTTTTTAGCGCAATTATCTAGTCCCTTTATTTTTATAGATTTATAATTATAATATTATTCCCCCTTTTAAAGCTATTATTCTAATATTTTATTTTATTATATTACTATACTATTAGCACGTAAGTTTTAATTTGTATAAAGATATACGTCTCTATATCTTAAGGTAGGTTATAACCTCTTTTAAATTTTCCTTACCTTACTAACTACACTAAAAGCTCTTTATTTATTTATTACCACCTATCGTATCCGTGCGAAGAAGGTAGAGTCTTAAAATCTAAAAATAATATCTAGTTATAAGCGTTATTAAAGAATAAAGCTATAGTGCTTTATAGATGCTACCTCTAGAGAGTGTGCAGGTTATATTTCTGTTTATACTTTATGTAGTTTATAGGTTCCTAAAAAAGATTAAGAACGTGTTAGAAAGAAAAGCGCAAAAAGCGCTTAGAATTACTTATAGCTAAAAAGTATTAAGCTCGAACTATTAAGGAGTTAGTGTGAGGGGTGAGACCCTAAAGGATCCTCGATAGAATCTCGGGAACCCCTGAGCACGCAATCGCCAGATTGGGAATTGGATACGAGCTCGGCTAGATAGATTATCCGCGCCGAGCTGCCTCCTTATCTCAAGTTCTGAGCGCTATTCAGAGCTCCCTAGCTAATACAACTCTTTGGTATCTCATGGCACCTGCTCCTCGAGCGTAGCCCCTTACAGTTAGCTTACCTAGCTTTAGTAACTACTCGTCTTTATTATAAACTAGCTGTTAGAGGCTAGGCCTCTGAAGTACTCGGCTGAGAAACCTCGTGGCCTAAGCCTTAAGCAACTCTAAGAGCCACCGGGGTACCTCCGGAGTGTTAGGAAACGGACCTAGTCCCTCCGGAGTTAGTCCTCTCCACTTAGAAGCCATATATATAGCGTAGGGAGGAGCTACTTAAACTCCTTATCGAATTCATCTGTATTCTTCTGGCATCTCAGGTCCCCCGGGCCCAAAGTCCCTTACACTAGCTAAGGTAGAAGAGAAAAGGTATAACTACGCTTAGTATAATTTTTATATTACTAACGTAATAAAAGCTTTAAAGAAGTAGAAGGAGGATCTAAAAGGTTTAATTATTATTAATAATTATAAACCTTTATAACCCGTACCACTAGGGGCTAACTTAAACTAGTTATAGGCTAAACCTTTTTACTTAGTTTTAACCCTTCCTTATCTTTTAACTTTTCTCCTTTTTTAGATTTACAAGTTTCTAATTTCCTACCTAGGGGTGTTATTAGTAGTAATTTATTACTAATTCCTTATAGTTTATAAGATTCTCTTTTAGTTTCTAGATGTTGTATTATTCTAGCTATTCTTTTTATTTAACTAAGTATTTAAGCTAATTCTAAATTATTTTTAGGTTCTTAATTTCTTTAACCTTATACTTGTTGTCTTTTAGATCTAACTAGGTCTTAACCAGAGTGTCTTAGGGTACTAGTTCTAAAAGTAATTTATAGAATATAAGATATATCTTTATAATTAGTAATAAAACTAACTTAGTTATAACTAGTCCCTTAGTTTCTTGTATCTTAAAATGGCCTACTTAAAGATAACCTAGTTTTTTGCTAGGTCGTTTTATCCTTAAATTTTTTATAATAAGAACACTTTATCCCCCTTTTTAAAAGTTAGTCTTTTAATTCTTTACTTATTTGCGTTCTTAGATGGCGTAAAGGCCCTCTAGGTAATTTATTTTTAAAAGGCTTTATAAAGTTTCTTTATCTTTTAAGTTTTATTTTAGATCCTAATAAGTAATTAGCTTATATCTATAGTTTATATAGTATTGGAAGTACTATATCGTATCTAGCCTTACGCTATTATGCGCTAGCTAGGCTATTAATAGTAATTTTACCTAATTATCTTATTACTTATTAATGTAGAATTATAGATACTACTTTAGAGACTAATTCGTACGTTCTATCTATCTATTAGTCTAGGGGTAGAAACTTATTAAGAGCTTCCTATTAATACCTAGAGTTACTATAAAGGTATCTTAATACTTAGACGTAAAGAGCTTATCTTTATTCGTAATAAACTTTTCTAGTAGTCTATATTCTATAAATACTGCGTTATCTACCTTATAGGCTAGTTCTTTTACTATGATAGATTCTTCTATAGGCCTAAACTTAGCTACCTTAGTTAAGTAATTATTATTACTATAATAGTGTCACACATCCGCTTTGTTCCTAGTTATAGTAACTTTAGAAGCTTTACTATAAAGTCTATTATTACACTTTACTACAGTCTTTTAGCCACTTATAGTAGTTATAATAGTCTATAAGGCTTATATCTCTTTAGCTTATTTTTTTTTTAGCATACTAAATAGTTACTTATAATATAAGTTACTATATACTTAAGCCTAAAAATAGTATACTAGTTCGCAATTCGGCGCATTATTTCTTTAATACCTAGGTGTCCCTATTCTTGTAATTCATGTAGTTTTCTAATTAAGACTTCTTTAAATCTCAGTTTTATAAAGATTTTATAGGAGTAATCTTATCTTGTTTTATTAAGCCCGTGATAGACGAGGTCGTATTGTTCTTATTAATTTAAAGTAAGTTGTCCGTAGTCTTAAGAATCTTATACTATTAGTTTTATATATCTTAGGCTAGCGGCGTGGATCTTAATTATTAGCTAATTATATTTTATAGTTTTATTACTTTTTACTTATACTACTGCGTTGTGTAAATCTAGTTTATCCTTAGTAAGGTTTAATTTTCTACTTAGGGCGTCTACTGCGTTGTTAAGCATTCCTAGTTAATAGTATATTATAAAGTTAAAATTCGTTAGGAATTCTATTTATTATACCTATTATTAGTTAAGCTTCTTTATTATTATAAAGCTAGTATAGTTTTTATAGTCTATTTATACCTTTATTTTAAATCGTGCTCTAATAAGCTAACCTTCTTATTATTTAAAGGCGTTTATTATCTTAAGTAGTTCTTTATTATAAATATTATAGTTAAGTTCTACTCTTAAGAACTTTTTTAAATAGAAGAATACTAGTCTTTATTTCTTATTATTACTTTATTATAAGAGTGTTACTCCTAGCGCGTAATCTAATACGTTCGTTTCTACTCTTATAGGTTTCTTTAGGTCGTGTATTTAGAGAAGAGGGCCTGCAAGAAACTTTCTTTATAGCTTTCTAAACGCCTTTAGTAGCTTCCCTTTAAGGGGCTAGGCAATCTCCTCGTTCTTTTTCTTTATAAGATCTATTAAGAGTACTATAGTTTTAGAGTAATCCTTAATAAACTTTTAATAGACGTTAGTAAACCTTAAAAAAGACTAGGTATCTTTTACTAACTTAGGGACTAGCTACTTTTATATAGTAGCTATCTTTTTTAGGTCTATAGCTATACCTTCCCTTAAGATAATAAATCTTAGGTATTTTATTTCTATAATGTGAAACTCGCATTTTTCTAAGTAAAAAAGTAATTAATACTTTTTTATTTTTATTAGTACTTTTTTTACGTGTTCTACATGCTCCTTAAGCGTCCTAGTAGAATAAATAAGTATATTATTAAGGTAAGTTATATAGAATATGAGTAGTTATCTCGGTGAGAGTGGAGCCGCATCCGGAAATGGAGGCCCGCTTGGCAGCTCGCCGCTTTTATATGGCCCGTGCGCTGACTACCTCACATAAAAGTGCGCCGCCCTCGCCGTCCTACCGTCCTCCCTCCATCGTTTCTTTACTCCTAGCAACCCCTTATCTCTTAATTGGTCACTCGGACTTGCCCGTGAGGCATTTTTCACCACTTGGCAATCATGCAACCGCGCACTGCCCGCATGGCTCTAGTATTCGCCCCCTTTGATGAACCGACGATGAGGGCGCTGCGCCGTGTCTGAGGCAATGCTCATGTTGTTTTCGATGCTCCGCAAGTTCCTCCTACTCTGGATTTCGGCCGCTCTGGGTCGCTCGCCTTTCCTATGGATGAGCAGTGTTCATGGCACCTACCCTCTACTCTGGCACCGCCGATGAACGGAATCTAGCCTTCCATTCGATTCCTCCTTTCAGAAGGTGCCGCATACCAGCTCACCTCGGAGATCGTCGACCTGCCGCGTCATCAACCACGCAGGATGGCAACAAACGCGCCTTGCACGTCTCGACAGCGTCTGAGCGGGAGGGGCCAGGCCTGTGCAATATCAGCTGGGCCGTCACCAGTTGCACGAAATTGCAAGCCTCGGGAAAATGATTGGCCTGGACTGCCGCTCCTGCAAAGTCAGTTTCAGAGAGATTCAGATGAGGCAGACTCAGCCAGGCTACGACCCGCCGTACAGCTAGGCAAGACGATATTGGCACGTACTCGCCCAGTGTGCACTCAACACCGATTGGTGTAGTCTGGGTCCGCTTGACCGCATGCATGACGGCAGGTTGCGTTCCGGCGTCACAGAACAAGCGGAGGGAACGGCTAGAGCGGCCTCTTGATCAAGCAGGAGCCCGTCGGGCGCCAATCTGCCTCCATAATTCGATCCACCCCCGCCAGGAGCATGAAGTTGGAGGCCTGAATGAAGAAATGAGCCCAAGTTTGGGTCTCGGAGGTGCCGACGAGTGGAGAGCCTTTGCTGGGAGCCCCGTGATCAGCGTGCGGGCACCGGATCAGACGAAACCCCGATCTACAGGCTCGTAAGATTGTCAGGCGGCCTCTGACGAAAAGGGGGTGGATCCGTTTCCTACGGCATCTCTTCCTTTGGGAAGCTGGCGCCACCATTCCTCAGTCTCGGGGCGAGTATTGGTGGGATATGTGCTCCCGGTTCTGTCCGACAGCGAAGGGGCTTAATGCGAAGGCTGCACTATTACCAGCATTCGGCGGCTGTGCGAGCTTGGGCGCGGAAAGCTCCTCAAGCGCTCCCATGGCCTACTTAAACGTCTGCGATTCCCGCTTCCCTAGAATCCCTAGGACTTCTGAACACGATGACAACACTTCTCCGTACTTTTCCTGTCCAGCAGTCGCTCCAATTTGTACCCTATGATGGACCTCCGAATCGAAGACTCCCAACGAAGAAGAAAGCCCTTTCTGGTGACAACGAGTAAGTGGCCCAATTTCGATGATATTCTGGGTATCGAGCCTGATTCGAACAGTGCAAGGGGGCATGGAGAGGAACTTGTACACGCGGCGCATAACGTAGAAGTCGTCGATTTGACGTGCTCAGGTAAGCATCCCTATAGCTGACGTAATTTTGGTATTTTCTCTGGGGTTCTATGACAGCTAATAAAGATGTAGCCGACAAAGAAGCGGACTACAAGATCAGCAGCAGTGGAAGAGAAAGCAACGATCTTGGCAGTCGGTGGAATCGATCTCACCCAATAACCAACTCGCGCATAGATGGTGCATCTGATGATGAAACCAGCGACGATGGCGACCGCGCTAATGGTGATAACCAGAGTGGTGTCGCCGATCGCGATGATGATTGGCCCCTCCATCACCGAGAAGGAAGCGTCAGCTACGAGCAGAACGGATATGCTGGAGAAGTTCCATTTGGGACGCTTAAGAGCCCAAATGAAGACTATACTGCTGAGCGTAGTAGCCAAGGCAAGTGACCACTCGAATCGGTGTACTTATCTGTGCTGTCTAACATTGCACAGACATCACATCCAGCATCAACGATCATCAGGTGCATCCGATGTCCGACGGCGGTGACGAGGGCGAGTGCCCCTCGCAAAGGGCAGACCCGAGCTCACAGAATCCGCCGGGCGATCTTGCACTAAAGTTGAATAAAAGCGAAGTCATTGACTTGACAGATCTAGGTAAGCATGGCTCTAGCATAACGTGGAGATGTAAGGGAACTAACATGGACAATGTTATAGGCGACGAGAGTAGTGATGATGACGAAGGTGAAGGGGAGCGCAAATGCCCCTCGTCAAGATCAAGGAGCAGCAGTGTTCTGCAAGATGCTCGCTACTCCGCACGGCCTGTAACCACTGAAAGCCCGCCACTCTCGCCTTCAAGTGGCACTATCCGGGCGGGGGATATTGTGCCTCATGGCGATCCACTGTTCATGGCGGATACCGGCATCTCCTCTAGCGACCAGTCACTCCAAAAGGTTAGTACTCATGCCATCCAGGATTCGATAGTCGAACCACGGCAGTCGCAGAGATCTGAGCCAGCGAGTGATCAAGGTACGCGGGTGGCCCAAGCTTCTATACTGAACCGTCACACTTATGAATTCAGGGAAGCGAACTTGGTGAAACAAAGGCGAGACCACGATAGATTGCCAATCAATAAGTGAGGCGATTTGGGTAGGCTCTACATCAGAAACGTAGATGTTTCCCATGTGTAGGTCGGTATGCCACAAGGTCGGCCACGGCAAGCGTCCGGGAAGAGTCTTTGCGTCCATCTTAAAAAAGACCTCTTTAGCCATGTTTAAGACGGCAAGTTGTTCCTCAGTAGAGCCTCGTGGTGGCCTGTAGGGTACAACTTTGGGATTCTGTTCGATACGTGCAATCTCACGTTCGGCAAGCGCAACGCCAAAAGCAGGTAGAGTGGGCCCTAATAAGGTATAATTATTAGTTAGGAAAGGGGGTTGGCCTAGTATTACTCACATGGCCCTCGGTCAAAGCGAGCTTGTACAGATTCCGCTTCGTCCTTGCCAAACCATGACCGCTCGCAAGACGGCCCGATGCAAAAATGGCCCGAAGGGTCCATCTAGGGCGCTAGAGGTTTGTACTTGTCGCCAGCCCCCATTGACTCACGGAGGTAAAGACTTCCATTCGCCGGGAAAGCAATCGCCGCGAGATCAGCTTCAATCTTGCATAGGTTTTTAATGAATTTGAAATGACTCAGATTTTCCATCTCTCCCTATTTCTTGACCAGTTGACAGCCGATAGCCTTCTTCATTATAATATATTCGGCACCGACTGGGTTCGAAGAGTCGGCGTTCCATGCCAGGACTTTGGGGACCAGAACTATAGTATAATTATGCACTATTGGCGCATCAATTCTAGCCTATAAAAGTTAATTTTAAGGAAGTTATTACCTAAGTATACGTATATTAAATTAACTTATTAACAGAATTATATAAAACTATAATATAAATAACTTAACGCTAGTAAACACTAAGTCCGTATAGGCTACTATTATAATACTTAATAATAACGCGTTAATTACTTAAGCTTTCTATCTTTTGTATACCTTACACCTGCTAGCCTAAGTAGCTAAAGTACTTTCTTATCTATACGTTGTTATAGCAATCCTCCTGCAGGCCTAACTCTAAAAATTATAAAAAAGTCTAAAAAATAAGCGCCTGCTAGAGGTTTTTTTTTATAACTTTAATACCTTAAAGCTTTACTTAATTAGATTTATATTAAGTAAGTATAGTAATAGGTACTTAAGTACTACTCTAGCGTCTAAACAAAGCTATTAAAATCTAGCTAATTAATAAATAAAAGTATTATTTATTATAATTATTAAGCGTGGCCCTAAGTACGGCGTATAATATAATAGCACTTTACTAGCTATAAACTTCTTTATTAGCTTTACTATAATTGCTCCTTAATATATAAAGTTATTGAAATACCTATTAATATTTATAGCTAATAATAAGCTCTACCTCTCTAACCTCTACACTAAATATAATACTTAAACTAGTATATTTACTTTTAACTAGGTATACTTATAATTACCTATACGCTTATTATAAGCGCTTTTATTAAGTACTATTACCTACTTTACCTTATACGCTAGCTAGTAGCAAGCTTAAAACGCTTAATAAAGAACTATATTACGCTTAGCTACTACTTTAGTTACTACTTTTTAATTTTCTTTTATACTAGCAAGGGTCTCCTAGATAGTTATTTATAAGGCTTTTATATTATAATTATTATATAAGAAAGCCTGCATTTTATCTAGGTAGGTATTTAGCTAGCTTTATAGTAACTCTTTAAGCTTCTCGCGATGGTACTATAGTAGTAACGGCGGCTACTCCCGCCGTACGCAGGCTGGCGGGTTAGGCTACCCTTAGTACTCTAGGCTAAGTTAAATCCTTTTATTTATTAAGTAGGCTACTTTAGTATCTTTTTAGATTTTTATAATATAAATATTATTTTTAAAATAATTAATTATAGCCTGTAATATTATTAGTAATACTTAGCTTTATTTAGTAATCCTATAGAGTACTTACAGATTCTTTAAATGCATTAAAAGGTTAATATTTAGCTAGTAAATCTGTGTTTTAAATAATGTACGAGAATTAATTACTAACATGTAGGGCAGGTCACATGGTGAGCGGTAATTTACGAAACGACAATAACGTTAAAAAGCAGTGTCTTGGGGCCCACACGCATCCGAACACCAACGATTATCTTGATGGACAAGGGCCATTGTTGTTTCTTGAGTTCTCAAAATTGGGTTCCTATTTACAATTTCCTGAAAGACGGAGCACCATATCGTTGGCCATGTAATAGCCTATGGTAGTTCTCGATCCTACACTGTTGCTAGCCCGTGAATGTGGCACGGCAAAGGACGATAGAATTGAGGTTGTCAAGGCGTGTGCGCGTCGCAAGTTGACCAAGCCGCACCACTCTTGTCCCGGTAACACTACTGACGATGAAGTAGATTCAATTCTAGATCATACATGCGCTCATTTGTTTGTTGATACTGTAAGGCTGAATTATGTTTCAAGCACTCAAGACAAGGCGCTTGCAAGAGAATGCGGTACCCAATCACGATGCCTCAGCCGTATAGCCGCTTCTGTATCACAGCGGTCGCAGCCTGTAGCGATCGTGTTAGGACCTTGGCCGAGCCTGGTTCCAGATGTCGCGGTACCAATAAAAGGTCCGCTGACGTTTGTTTGCGGCAACGCTTGCTCACCATTCTTGGTGGCTCACCTCCACGCGGCCTCGGCTCGTGGCTGACCTTATTTGATGCCGTGATTCACGTAACGTGCCCCAGACATGAAACAGAGTACTGCCGCCTCACGATTGCGTTCAGTCATCGATTGAGCAATCTATCGGAGCGCTGGAGAGGCCCCTCTCTAACCAACACCATTGTCAGTCCGTCAATGAGGCATAGCAGAGATATCAGCATGGCTACGGCTTCTCTCGAAGCATCCTGCGCTCGCTTCTTTTACACGAGGCCCACTGGTCAGCCCATCGCTGACTGACAATGTTTGTGACGTGCCGTATCGACGAACTTGGTGCTACAGCGTCATCCTCACTCACAGTCACCCAGCATGCTACCATCGGTACCACACAGTACTGTAGATGAACAGACAGTCTCGTCCACTGTCATCCTTACTCATGTCGAAGGAGTGGTGGCCCCTCGACGTACATCAAAGGCATAGCCAACAGTCCCCTCGCCTCCCTTGTGGTCTGGCTTCTATCTACGGTTAACGTACATCTCGCCTCAAGAAGTGATGTACTTGCGCCTGTTTTTTTGTTCCTTAATTACCATTGGTGTGTCTGCAACATCCTTGTTTCAAGGCTCGCAGTTGCTCGTGATTTGCGGTGTGACCCGCTGCGAACGGCGTTTTGGAGTGCACGGGCGATCTCCGCATGAGCATCCAGCGAGTGCGGGCGCATTCTGCGGGGAACAAAGAAGGGGTGCGGCGTTATGAACCGCACGGGATTGGCGGGCACGGGCTGTTTCGATGTATGGGCGTTCGCGCTACGGTCGAGATGGCCGTGTGGGTGAATCGACCGCACAGAGAGTTCGCCCGCACGGGCAGACTGTGGCGTGCGGGCGCTTGAGGCTGAGAGGCTGAGAGGCCGCATGTCCTGATCTGCCAACGTGGGACCTGCCTTCAGGGGAACGCCGCCCGCATGGAGGTAGCCCGCGCGAGAACCTGGCCCACAGCACCAGACATGAACCAGCATGTTCGAGGTCAGTTCCCGCTGTCAGGGTAGAGACACGCGAGTTAGCGAACAATCGCTTAATCGAATGTGAAAATTGGATTCTAGAAACAGGAAAACGGAAACGGAAAACTGAGAATGGAAAACGGGACATAGGAAACTGAAAATCAGAAGCATACAGCAGCAATACATATATATATGCAGCAAGATATCAGAACTTGAGCTTGCAAATCATGTCGTCCCAACAGCAGTCACGCATCTCACTACCGAGCAGACGTTGATGTAAACCCAGCGTTGTAAAGCTCCTATGGCTTTTGCCACATAGAAGTCTCCGTCTATCACAGAATTAGAACAACAATAGAAAATTGATTCCATGCAATGAATAGCACGGTGCATTAGTGTTATGCTAGCAGCTCAACAACGTTCTATCATTTCACAACCTTAAACAATCGCGATTGTCACTTTATCGCATTCCTCCCATCTGAATAGCGGGTCAGCATCAGGGAAGCGTCCTCTAACATAACCAACACGTCGATAGCAGCCCGGATAGTCTAAGCTCCTCATAATCACCATTGCGTCCCATACAGTGATATTTTGATCATCATGACGTGTACCACCTAGAGCTAGACACCAAGCCCGAGTAGAGGAGTCATTGCTAGGTGAAGACCCTCCATAGCTGTGAGATCCATCTCTTTCGAGCCATAAGTTTGATAGCGGCTTGCCTCCGACATCTGATATAGTCGACACACAATTGCTCAGAAATACCTCTTTCAAGTATGCTTTTATGATGAGCTTATGAGATGTAATGGAACCGAAAGGTGCTCCGTCATTGGAAAGTGTCGTGTGGCAATACAAAATTTCCGCTGATGCAAAATGTATCCTCCCTACCACGGAGAAGTCAATACTTGCCTGAACCGCTGTCCAAGACCAAGATGGATATTCTGGTAACACAATTCTAGTTTGTGGGCCAGGGTTAACCATCCACATGAGATCGTAAACTAGGTACTGCTTCCATAACCCAGCAAGGTAATTTCCACCCAAGTACGGCGCAAAGAGATTCGCAATAGCTGAAATCGCAAGCAACTTGTCAGTTACATTGGTAAGCTTTCGTGCAGAGTAAGATTGCACCGCAGCATGCCAAGTTCGCCATATCGGAGCTCTCGCCGAGTCGAAATGGACTCCGTGCTGAGGAGGATAGTCGTAGATATCTGGATCCCGAATCTGCTTCAATATCGGAGAGCTATAGCCGCAGCTGGACGCCCACTCTTCCCAGTCAATTCCGACCTCAGGATCAGACGAATAACCTTCTATACATCTCCAAACCATAGTCGTCTTTGTGAAGATGAAAAGGCGAGTAGTAAGTAATGACTCCTGCAAGGTCCATGCACGCTCGTTAATCGGTTGAAAATGGCCTGCAATCGTAGGCCAATCTCGCGAATACTCTTGAATCAGTGTCCAGCCCAGGGTGTCCTGGTCGACGCGTACACGCAGTCTAAACAATCCATCAGCGGGACCACATTGCATGCCAAGGAAGCCTTGATTGCAATTTGAAGCACTGGCGACCGAGATGGTGAACTGAGACCCCATGTAAATGCTCCGCATTTTCGCAATCTCTCTTTGTACGTCGTTGTAATCGTCTTGCACTATACATAAAGAGTCAATCCAGATGTATCGCATTCCCATATGTCGAGCGACTCGAAATGCATCGCGGATAGTCTTTGGCATGTTCGAGCATGGTAAGCATTGTAAATACGAATTGTATCGCTTAATAGTGGTGGCAAAAGGCTGAAAATCGCCCCAGCAGTAGCTCAGAGCGCAATAACTGCTAATCTCCGCTTGACTGTATCGAAGGCGTGCGGCTTCAGGTTTGCCCAAGGGGGACAATTCAATTAGTCGTGTCGGCAATTCAGTCGATTTATGAATGTGGCATCTTTCGTGACTTGTGAGGCATTTGTCCATTTGTCGTCGAATTTGATCGAAGCTCGAAGGTGAAGAGAAGTCGGAAAGCACTGCCCGTTGAGGGATTGCTGCCGTTACCGGGTCATCTATGATGTAGTCAGAATAGATTCGGGAGTGTAGCTCCTACTTTTATTATTCCATACCAACAGTCGCGTAAAGCCTCCAGTGTAGTGATAAGATTTGATTCGAAGCTGGGCCGTCCACCAGTTGTACTCCTCTGCGGGGCCAGAAACCCAAGGCACCGCGGTCTGCGTCGAATTCGACTTCTAGGATGATTTCCTCCTCCGGAGAGGGATACCAATGAGGTCGTGGTTCAGGAAAGCGAACGGCCTTGGTGATCTGGTTGTCATTCGCATCACCTCTCCGATAATGTCCGTCATGAAAGGCAACCTTGCTGCAGAAAGTACAGCCTGCACTTGCAGAGTGCTCAAGTTCAGACCTGATCCTTCGATATTTGTAACTTCTGCTCTTCCAGATTTCGTTCCATATGAGACGGCCTGTGGTCGTATCAAAGTCGGTGAAGAGTTGATTGCAAGCACCACATATTTCGAGAGCAGGAATATCTTCTAGCAAGGGCATGTTACTGGAAAGCGATGTAATCCAATGGAAATGTCTGTCGTAATTGTGATGGTACTAGATTATTCTTACTAATAAGTTGGCAATCGTCAGGCAACTGCGGGCAGTTCTGGGCAGTCATGAGGGTGCAACAAAATGGGACACGTGGCTATAGATGCTAGAGGCCCGCCCCATGCGCCACTTATCTCAGCGGTGCTCAGACGCCAGACAAGAAGAGGGCTAGTTTCGCACGGGCTGCCACACCATTACCAAAGTAGCTACACCAATATCAAAGTAGAATAGATTTAAATAATCCCTGCAAGTTACGCCCTCTTCATACCTATTGTCTAAGATATAATAGTGTAATTCTATGTGTACGCGTGTTACGCGCCTCCAGCCTTTATAACTTCTAAAATAGAGGGAGTAATACTACTATATTAACTACTCTTAGAAATCTAATTAATGGATTTTATGCTATTAAGAAGTATATTAAGCAGGATTTTATTATATTTTATATAAAGTTTAAGCTAATAATTATAAAAGTTATCCTTAACGCGTTCTAGCTTTAATCCTTACGGCGCCTCTACTAGTCTATTAACTAATTATTATATAAAGAATCTCCGCCCGCGCAAGGAAGCTAGTCTATATTACTTATTTAAATTACTACGTTTTATTTCTTAAGTACATAAAGGTGCTGGATGGCTAGAACAAAGCAGAGCTATTAGAGGTAAACAGGCGACAAGCGATATAAAAAGAGGACAGGTTATATAGAAAGACTAGACTACTTTAATAGTAGCGCGCTAGCTACGCGTTTAGTTACTTAATTTTACCCTAACGAGCTATTTCCTAATTACGTTGTCTAGTGTTCGGATCTTAGTATATCTGAGCTGCAGGCCCTCATCCGAGAGGGCAAGCGCAGGGAAAATGTAGCACACCAGGTTGATCTAATTCGCGCCGCATTGCGTCGGTTCCTACCGTCAGGGTGTGAGCCTCATGCGCAGCAGGTCGAGGTAGTGCGGCGTCTTGTTTACGGCCTAGGTGATACCATCCTGGTGGCGAAGACGGGTTTTGGGAAGAGCATTACATTGCATGCGTATTCAGTGTTGACAGGGAACATTACGCTGCAGATTATTCCATTGTCGAAGTTAGGCGGGGAGCAGCTGGATGCCATACGTCGATATGAGGGTGCAAACCTGTGTCTTGTTACTGCGGAGACGAAGCATACGAACCCTAGTTTATTCTCTGCAATCCGAAAGGGCACATATACGCACATACTCCTTGGACCTAAGCAGGTTATCTCTCTAGCTATCTAGCGGTTATTCTTTAATCAAGTGTTCGCGTCGAGCGTCTAGCTTATAGCTATTAATAAGTGCTACGTTATTTAATAATAGAAGGATTTCCAGGCACAGTATCTTAACTTTTATAAGATTTAGTAACTCTTAAATTCCTTTACTTAGTTTTTTAGGTGTACTACTACGTTTAACGCTATAATAGAGGCAGATATATTAAAAAATAGTAGTTTCTAACCTTTACTTTACTCTTCTAATAATGATAATTACTTAAGCTAACTAAAAATTATTTAGACTTTCGTAGACCGCCCTAGGATTACTATTAGTATAGTCCTAATTAAACCTAAGGGCTAGACAAGCTATTACTAAGTGCTAAACTATATTAACGCTAGTTTTTTTTTTTTTTTTTAAATAATACTAGTTTAGACCTGCGGCGTATCCCGAAAACCACTATCTTTATAGATAGTTAAACAAAAATTTTCCAGCTCACATCTCTGCTTCGGCACCGATTAGTAGCCAATAGATACAGTGAAGCCTCTACGCGATCAGTCGTTGGCATGTACACTAGGCATGTCGCTTCATTTAACAAGACTCAGATATATGCCAACTTCAAGGCGGTCAAGTCTCCCATCCGAATAATGGTGTGCACAACAGCCTTGGGTATGGGCATGGATATATCAGGTATTGAGCGGGTATATCAGTGGGGCTTCCCAATTACTATGGATCTTGGAGATCTCGTTCAGCGGTTTGGCCGCGGTGCCCGGGGCTCTGGGCAAACTGCAACGGCTGTCTTCTTTGTTCCATATTACATGTTCAACTGTCTTAGCGGGGATGCCGGCACCAGTGGTCAGCCAGTGCTTCTTTCCGACAAGGGGCCTGATGCCAGCAGTCGGCCAGTCTCTTCTTCCATATTGCCTCAGGCTCGCCCTAACCATTGGAAGTATCGGTTCGAAATGCGTCCTTTAGCATTACGCAATTCCTTACTAACAAGTAAGTTAGCATCTAACGCTAACTCGCTTAGCGGCTTAGCTACGTCTAGCGAGGGTAAGTTAGAAGAGGAAGACGCGATTATGCACGCTAGCAATAATAACTACGCTACCCTGTTAGCTAAAGAGACTAGCAAGAAGGGTTACTTTAGTGTAGTTCGCTAGTATTAGAAAACTAGCTAGATTCCGGCCAGCGCGTCGCCCTAGAAGATATCTAAGTAGAAAGTAAGATCTTAGATTAATAAGGTCTAGTTTTAATTTATTAACTTAAAATATTATCGCGTTTTCCTTAATAACTATTTCTAGGAGAGGAAGTGCATTCTAGACACGCGACCCTCTCCACCATCTAGGGACTGTTATTACACTAGATGCAACGCTAACTTGGTTCCTCACTTCGTTGCTAAAGCAGTACCAGCACCTCCTCTGGCACCCAGACCTGGCAGCAGGGCGTATGTTGCTCTTAAATATATCTAGAAGCGTTGCGAGGAGCTGGCCTTTTAGCGACAAGTTAAGATAACTAGCATTAGTAAAGATAACTTTTTTATTCCGCTATTTTTAGGGTTATTCTTACTTTATAAGAATTAGTGGAAGTTAGCTAAGATTATTAATAAAGCTAGAACTATCCTTAAATTATCTATATAAATAATTAATAATGTCCGACAACATGTTCTATTAAATTAAAAGTATTTAGATAGTAATTATAGGCGTAGGTTTGTTTCCTAAATAAGGAGTGTTATAGATTTAGTCTCTAAGGAGTATTAGCAAAGATATCTAATAATATTTAAAGAGAAGCGCACGGTTAGTCCTACTAATAGTAATATAAGTAATAGTTCTAAGTCCTTAGCTCCGTCGCAGGCGCTAGATAATAACAACTTACTAGCCTATCTTATAGCTAAAAAGGATGAGGCTACAAAGAGCTAGAATTAAAGGATTTTTTAAAGGGATAACAAGGCCAAGAGTCTTATAAATGCGACACCTCTATAGTAGTCTCTAGTTATATAGACTAAGCTACAGACGACACTAAACTTTATAGCTACGCCCGTTTAATTAAATTCTTAGTATAGGGTAGAGCATTATTAATAGTAGGCCACGATAACGTCTCTATAGGTAGTAAAGTTAGTTCTTATTAATCTAAATTAGTTATTTAGGGCGAATATCTTGTTTAGCTTAACTACTAGCGGATCCCTTAGTTCTACTATTTCTATAGCCCGTTAGGGTAGGCTAATAACTTTAGAGACGCTAAAAACATCCTCTTTTTATAGCAACCGTCTAGGGTCTTAGCTTAGGCCCGAGTTGCCATTAGGTTAAGTCAAACTATGCAGACTCTTGGCGGGTTTACATTTCCCTAACCACGCTTCTAGTAAGCCTAGCATGCTATCTCTCCCAAGGATAGGTGTGCAGGGAAATATAGCGCTTCTATTTAGGTACGCTAGTCTAGATAGATCTATTCTAACGCCAAATATTAGAAATCTGCACTACCTTCTATTAGCTAAGGTAGCTAATATTATTAATCTTCCTCCGTTAAGTGCATTAGACGTAAGAGTTATCCCTATTAAGGATAATTAAGCTCCTATCGCATCTAATACTCTTCTCTCTATAAGTATTCTAGATTCTAGTTATTTAGCCGTTGGTGCTATCTCTACTATACGCGATTCTAAATATTTAGAAGGTATTATTTCTATAGCCTCTATAACTAGAACTCTAGTAAATATCTTGTATTCTAATATAGCTAGTATACTTCGTAGAGTTCTGCGTCGGGGTGTAGCACGTTCTTAATAGAGTACTATTAATAATGTCGCTCCATCCGTGAGTGCCAGGTCTAGTCTTAGCAAAGGGCTCTATATAGCTTTGTCAGGGACAGGTTTAGCACTTAGTTAGAGGAGCATACTATAGATCTAGTCCCGTTCTTCCTGCATTAGTAAGAAAATTCCTTATACTCCCTGGACCCTAAATAAGCAGCGTATAGATTTATCTAGTAGCGCTTCTTCTGTGTCGCGCACAAGAGATGGTGCAGGTTTAGATAATCTATTAAAAAAGCAGAGGCAGCTACTAGGCTAAGAATTAGAGCACAGAAAGGTGCGCATTTATTAGCATGTGTTAAAAGTGCGTGGTAATAGGCGAGCTTAGCAAATACCTAGTCTATCACCGCTTACAAAGAGTTCTTATTTATTTAAATAGGCTTATTATCGCAGGCCGAGGCCTCGCAACGCGGAAATAACGCTAATTTTAAATAAGCTAATAGGATTTTACTAGATAACACCTAGCAAAATTATAATTAGCTCGTTTAACGTTAGCGTCGTTTCTGGCCTTGTGCAGTACGTTACGAAGGAGCTTGTTTTTTTTTAATTCTGCACCCGACTTGGCATGTGGGACACCCTATCTGAAATGCGACTCCCTTATTAAAACGTATATAAATCGCACAACGCTTAGGTAAATAGATATTACGCCTTTAAATATTAGACTTTAAAGCTTAATTTTTAAATATATATAAACTTTTTCTAGTGTTAAGGCTCGCTAGGGGGTCTTAGCTATTATAAAAGTTACTATTCCTGTCATGTGTAATAATACGCTAAATAATCTTAAAAATATAATTAATCTACTTATTAATCTATTTAATAGGCAGATTTTTGTACTATTATTCTTATTAACGTTAGTATTTATTTTTATATGTAGATTACGGTATCTCCTTAGTAATATCCTACTAAATCTATAGCCATGCATGCTCTAATATATTAATATCTAGTAAGTATTTTACTTAAGATAATCTTTTTATTTTATAAATAATAAGATAATCCTTTATAATACAAGATGTATAAGCAGGAACTCTATTTTTAAGCAATATAACTTTATTACCTTGTTTTTAGAGGTCCTTAAGCTATAGCACCACTTTCTTAAGTGCCTCTTCACGATAGCGATATCCATCTATCCCCCCTCGCTGACGCTGTCCCTAAGTATAGTCATCCTTCTTTGTATATTGCTTCTTGCGCGAGCGTAAGTTTCTGTCGTTGGCGTTGATTTCATGGAGAGCTGCGCGCGCGCGATGCTGCGCAGAAGTAGCCTGTTTCCGGCGCTCTATATTCTCATGGGCAAGGGCAACCTCTGCAGCCTCCTTTTCCTCCTGTTTCTCATGTCCGTATATGTGGCAAGGTCCCATATGATCGTAGGTTGTTACGACCACAAGGCCCACAGGAACAGAGAAGCCAGACAATTACGCCAAGAGAGTAATTGTGGGTGAAGCGGTAGGGTTAACGGAACATAATAGGGCGCGGGGCAGCTTATGTTAATAGTCACATAATAAAGTCCTATATAAATAGAAGTCCTACAGGACTACTAAAGTCCCTAGAACTATAAGGCCTTAGCAGGACTATAATAAAGAATAAAAAAATAATAGGGGATAAAAAGAGTAGTATATAATATAATAATTCTCCTATGTTGTTTCCTTTCTTATAGTTAATTTATATATCTTCTGTGCGAGTACGTTCTCCTATATAGATTAATGGTTATCTTATTCTTTATAAGATTAAATTATCTAGCTACGCGCTAAGTGTCGCATTAACTTATATTATTAAATAATTTATAAAGTACTATAATACCTTACCACCCTAACTTAGGTTAGACTAAGATGTAAGCGCCTTATAACACTTTAACTACCTAATAGTATAATATAGCAGGATCTACTAGTACTTTAGCTATAGCACCAGTCCTAGAAAAGACTATAAAGAAAGTTATAACTAAATAAAAGGAATAGATCACCCAGCTCTAAGAGATTATTAATAGAATAAATAAAAAAAATAAGTAAGTAAGAGGATATAAAGTAGTAGCTAAAGGTCCTTAAGCCTAAACCCTATACTAGTAAGGATTGCCTAAGAACGTTCCTAATATAAATAGAACTATTTAACTACTACAACTTAGAAAAGTTTAAGATAAAATAAAATAAAATCCCCGTTACTTGTATAAATATACACGATAAAGCGACCTTATAGGCTAGACTAATAATTAATTATTTTTTTAAGCACGGTAAACTTAAGGACTATAAGTTAAAAGTAATAAAAAAAGCCTTTAAAGACTAGAAGTCTTTTTATAAAGCTATAAAAAGAATATTTAGCACGGTTAATAAAGAGTATTAGGCTAAAATATAACTATAATAACTATAATAAGAAAGGTTAGTAATTCTTTATACATTAGAGTTTAAGTAGATTATAGTAAAACTTAATAGTTAGGGAGAAGCCCTACTTATAATAACCTACTATAATAGGCTAAAAGAAACTATTAAAGATAAACTAGTATACTAAAAAAAGGTAGAGATCCTAAAAGAACTTATAAATAACGCTATTTAAGTAGATAATTGCCTCTATAAATAAAAACTTAAGAAGTAACTCGGCAGTTATATATTATTTAAGAAGGAACTAGCTAATTAAACTGCTACTGAAGATAAATATAGAAACGTTATTATAACTAATAAAGCCTAATAGTATAAAAAATAGAACGGTAAAGGGAAATAGCCGTACAAACCTAAAAGGGGCTAGTAGATCAAGGACGGTATCTCGCAGGAAGAGCAAGAGTAAAGGTTTAAGAATAAGACCTGCCTCTAATATAGAGAACAGGGCCACTTCGCACGGGACTATCTAAAAATAGAGACTAAGGTTAGCACGACCAGTCTCTTACATGTGGCAATAACCACCCTTACTCTGGTGAGAGACGAGGAAACAGACCTCACGCAGAACATCCCTAAACCACTAGTTAGGTGGATAAAGGAGCGAAAGATCTTACGCAAACATAACATCTTTAGTTATTTAATAGATAAAGTTTATTAGATATGTAATAGCGGGCTGCACTATCTACCTTAATATAGGGCGAAAGTGGTTGTCTAGGGACCACACGCGTGGGACGCCTATTAGCTCGCCAAGAAACTATAGGGTTCCCTAGAGCATTACCTACGCCAGGTTACAATACTAAAATAACACGAACGTGCTAAGTAGTAGTAATACACGCGTAAAGGATACTAATACTACTTCAAAGCCTAAGTTAAGGCTACTTATATTCCTGAAAGATTAAACTATTACTAATTAAAAAGAAGTTAATATAATATACTTAATAATTACTATAAGCACTTTCTTACGTACTAGTCTAAACACTATAAATAAAATAGATAGTACTAATACTTTAATAATAACTACGAGCTACACTAATAATAAAAATTTAAAATAGACTAGTTCCCTTAGGGTCTAGACCCTTGTTACCTTAATACAACAATAGGGAATATATAGCTAAGAAAAGACGTAGATTATATATTAATCTTATAGGATTAATATAACCTATAGTATTTAGTATACTTAAGCCTGTAAAAGGAAACAGCTTCCTCTAATAGCTACCTAAAATATAGTATATTAGTATAGAACAAGTGCCTTACTCTAAACTACCCCTAATATAGGGTACTAAGAGTATACGAATCTAATAGAATTAGAAAAACCTACGTATTATATTAATAGTAATATAAGTAGTATAAAATCTAGGAAGTCTTAAAGTTAATGTAGATTAAAGACTAGATCTAAAAGGCTATAAGAGATTAGCTTAAAAATTAAAAAAACTAAATTATTACTAGGCAACAAGCTATACTAGTAATAGTATAATTATTATAGCTTATTAAGTAGATACTTGCTAAGTCAAGAAACGCTTACTTAAAGATATTATAATATATAGGTATTATATTAGAGCACTTATTAACCTAAGGATAAACTCGTATTTAATTACCTTATAAGTAGTTAAGAAATTTAATATAATATATTATAATAAAAAAATACTACTATAGATAAGACTCGCGGATAGGACTTAATCATAAGGATATAGTAATAGTTAGCTACGCCTAAAGACGGCGCTAGTATAAGTTAATATAAATAGCCTAGGAAGCTAGCACGTCTTTACTATTATAAAAATAAGAGATATTAAGGCTATTATTAAATATAAATAGCTTAAGTAACATAATCTATAAATAGACTAGATTAAATAAACGATCCTTCCCTAGAATCCACTATTAATAGCTTAGGCGAGCATTAGCAGAAGGGAAGCTCTCTAGGAACCTTAAGCAAGAAAGGAGAAGAAACTATCTATAATATAAAAAATATTAGTTTATAAAATAGATAGAATTTTAAAGCGACATCTAGAACAGGTGCACTATATATAGGTCCGGGAAGCTAAAATAGCCCTAAATAATCTAGCTTTACTAAAAAAAATATAAGAAATTTATAGACTTATTTAAAAAGTATAATAAGACTATCCTGCCTAAACATAAGAAGTAGGATTACAAGATACTACTAGTAAAAAAAGCTAAGCTATAACTAGAGCGCCTAAGGCCTCTTATCTATAAATAAGAAATAGAGTTAAAGGAGCTAATATAGAAGAACCTGCGCTTAGGGAAATAATAGCCTAGTTAGAGCCCTATAGCCTTCCCTATACTCTTTATTTATAAGAAAGACGGTAGGCTGCGACTTTATATAGATTATAAATAGCTAAACGCCGTAATAGTAAAGAATCGCTATCTATTACTATTAATAATAAAACTTATAGATCGACTCTAAGGAGCTAGGTAGTTTACAAAATTTAATATCTAGAATAGATTCTATAGGATTTAAATTATAAAAAGTTATAAATAGAAAATAGCTTTTTGCACGCGACATAGCCTCTTTAAGTATATAATTATGCTAATAAGACTAATAAACGCCCTATCCACTTTTTAGGAACTAATAAATTAGGTATTATATAAATACTTAGATATATTCTACACAGCGTACCTTAATAATATACTAGTATATTTAAGTAGAACCTTAGAGAAGCATAAGGAATATATTTATAAGGTATTATAAAAGGTATAAAAGTATTAATTACTCTTATATCTTAAAAAGTGTAAATTCTACGTTACTAAGATAGAATATCTAGGATTTATAATATCCTAGGAAGGTATTAAGATAGATCTAAAAAAAATTTTAATAATAATAAAATAACTACTACTAAAATTAGTAAAGAATATTTAATCTTTTTTAGGCTTTACTAACTTTTATTGTAAATTTATTAGGAACTACTTAAAGGTCACTGCTCTACTAATAGAACTTATAAAAATAAGGAAATAGCGACCTCTATAGGGGGCAGAAAAGAGGGCTTTTAAAAAGTTAAAGTGCCTATTCCTAACAGCACCCCTACTATAGATATATAACCTAGAGTAGCAGTATTGTATTTACACGGACGTATTAGATTATACGTTAGAAGCCATACCACTACAGGAATATAATAATAGGAAGTAAAGACTAGTCTTTTACTACGTATAAAAGCTCTTAGGAGTAGAGCTTAACTATAAAATCTATAATAAGAAACTACTAATAATTATTAACTATTTTAAGTAATAGAAAGCGTAGCTTAAAAGAGCTAAGTACTAAATAAAAGCATTTTTTAATTACCTTAATCTTACGTGCTTCACGACGACTATAAAGCTTAATTAATAATAAATTAGATAGTCTAAATAGATAGTAGAATTTAACTTTTATATTACGTATCTACTAAGAAACGTAAACGCTATAGCAAACGCGCTAAGTAGATAATTAAACCTTATAGAAGAAAATAATAAAGGAAACTATATTATAATCCTAACCTATATAAAGGATAGAACTCTTCGCTATAATAAAACGTAGCTTATACTAGCACTAGAGGTGCGACGCGTAAACTTTACTTATTATAGACTAGCTATAAATAGCGTCTAGGATTATAAAAAGCTTATAAATAAGGATCGTTAAGCGTATAATCTCTATAAAGCTATAAATTAATAGTATAAGACTATTAAAATAAGATCTAGATTAACGAGCAAGTAGCTCTACTATTAATTAAAAAGCTATATAAAGATAAGAACTAGGGATACCTAAAAATTACTAAAATAACGTGTTAGATCGCGAATAAATATACTATCCCTAGGCTACGCTAGGCGGTATAGAAGGTTTTAGGCAACTATTTAGCTTGCTATAAAAATAAGCCTAAGAGATATAAGCCCTACAGTCTTTTATAGCTATTATAACTACTCCTAAGACTATAGTCTAGCGTAACTATAGACTTTATTATAAAGCTATTAGCATTACTAGCACTAAGAAATAAGAATTTTTATAATTTTATTTTAATTATAATTTATTAACTTACTAAAGAATTAAGATTCGTGCTAATTAGGGAAGCTATATTAGTAAAAGAGTTAGCCTATGTAGTAGAATAAGAATTAATATCGCTGATTAGATAATTAAATAAGTTTATTATAAATAAGGCTAGGATATTTGCATCTTCGTATTAGATTACGTTTATAGCTAAATTAAGGATTAAGTATAAGCTTATAATAAGCTTCTATCCTAAAATAAATAGCTAGACTAAGCGAATAAATTAGACGTTAGGATAGTACCTCTAAATATACGTAAATAAACTCTAAGATAATTAGGTTAAGCTATTACCTATAGCCTAACTAGCATATAACAGCGCGAAATTAGCAACTATAGGGTACTTACTATACTATGCTAATTATAGATATAAGCTAGTAGCTTACTAGAATCTACTAGATATTAAGAGCGTTATAAAAAATATAGCTAATAAGGTAAAACTTATATAAGACTTGGATAAGACGCTGCGCAAGAATATTATATTATATAATAAATAAATAGTAAAATAAGTAAATAAAAAAAGGATTAAGAAACTAACTTTTAAAAAAGGGAATAGAGTCATCCTCTTATAAATTTTTTTTTAAAATAATAAGACTAAGCAAAAAATTAAATAACTTTTAAAAAAGACTATTTAAAATTTAGAAGGTTAAAGGACTAGTTAATTTTAAACTATAGTTACTTATAAATACACGAATATACCTAGTCTTCTATAAATTATTAGTAGAACTAGCACTACTAGACGCCAAACTAGAGTTACACTTAAAACTTAAGGATAAGGAATACGAGATTAAAGCTATTAGGAACCTATAAAGGATTAGACGTTAGTATAAGTACCTAGTAAAATAGGAAGGATGGCCAGAGAGCCATAACACATAGGAACTAGTACAAAACCTCACGAACTATAGGACAGCGCTAGAGAGGTTCTACCAGGAACCTCTAGAGGCGCCGCGACTAGATTAGCAAGGAACTTAATAAAGTTAAAGACAAGAAAGGGTTAAAATTAAGAAAAAAAGGTTTAGCCTGTAACTAGCCTAAGTTAGCCCTTAAAGGTATAGGTCGCGACGGTTCGCAA
Organism: Bimuria novae-zelandiae CBS 107.79; assembly: GCA_010015655.1. Lineage (NCBI taxonomy): Eukaryota > Fungi > Ascomycota > Dothideomycetes > Pleosporales > Didymosphaeriaceae > Bimuria > Bimuria novae-zelandiae. The sequence continues at coordinate 491,698 of ML976685.1, forward strand.
GTACTAGTAGTAGCTATACCCTTCGGATCCTCCTTCTACTTTTCCAAGAGCTCTATCGCGTCGGCAACACGCAGGTCGTGCTAGGTAAACTCATGCTCTTTTTCTTCCACCTCTGCTAGTTTACGCTTTAGGCAAGCGGCCAACTCCTTCGCGTAAAAAAGCTTAAAGCGCTTCTCGCGCTTCTCTTTTTAAACGCGCTCCTAATCCTTTTTAAGAATCTATAAACTATATTTAGCGTAAACTAAAAGATAGCTAGCGCACTACTTAAAGGTAGTATTAATAAAATAGCGTAATTTTAACTTCTAATAGTACTTATAGCTAGACGCTATTTTTAGACCCTAAGACTTTACCTTCTATGCATAAGAATAACGGGTTTTAAAAGATAAGTAAGGGGCTTTTAGTATAATTAGTAAGGCGTAAGAAATTAAGGGGAGGCTATAATTTACTTTAAGACGCAGAAATACGCACTTTTATAATAATTAATACCTACGTGCTAGTAGCATAGTAATATAATAAAATAAGGTATTAAGATAATAACCTTAAGAAGGGAGATAGTATTACGATTATAAGGCCTACAGGAATAAAGAAGCTAGACAATTATGCTAAAAAAGTAATTATTAGTAAAGTAATAAGGTTAATAGAACATAATAAGGCGCGAGGCAGCTTATATTAATAGTTACGTAATAAAGTTTTATATAAATAAAAGACCTACGGGACTACTAAAGTCCCTAGAACTATAGGGCCTTAGCAGGACTATAATAAAGAATAAAAAGATAATAGAGGATAAGAAAAGTAGTATATAGTATAATAATTCTTTTATATTATTTCCTTTTTTATAGTTAACTTATATATTTTCTGTGGGAGTACGTTCTCCTATATAAATTAATAGTTATCTTATTTTTATAAAATTAAATTATCTAGCTACGCGCTAAGTGTCGCATTAACTTATACTACTAAATAATTTATAAAGTATTACGATACTTTACTGCCCTAACCTAGGTCGAACCAAGGTGTAAGCGCCTTATAACATAGGTAAATGCGCCGTAAAATTAAAGCTTACAGTATTTCTATACGCGGTTATATTTAATATTAATATTATATTTTTCTTTTAGTAGAAACTACTGTAAGGGGCTGGGTGCTCAAGGAGCCAAGGGTGTCAGAAGAATACTTATAAATTTAATAGAGAGTCCGAAGTTAAGCTTCGAGCGTCGAACTTATATATCTAGGATTTGCATAACCAAAGGTTAAGGATCTGAGGTAATAACTAGGCGTAGCCTATTATATACCTCCCTTCCCTCTATTAAGGGTTAAAAAAAAAAAAAATTCTCCGCGTCTTATCTTATTTATATAGCTTTGCGATTGTTTTATTATCTGCTTGCGATCCTCTTACTATTATAAACCTTTTACTAGTTCCGTTCTCGCGTGTCTAATTTTATGTCCTTACTATAAGTGGTTACTGCAATAGTGTGTTCGCGCTAGTACGTTTACTTATTATTATGTACATAAAATTACTTCTTACTTAGCTTTTAGACCTTACTCTTTTAAGCTCTCTTTCTTTTCTTAGCTTAACTTCGTGCGCTGCAACGTCTCGCTTTTAACCTAGTCTTTCCTAACTTTATAACCTAATTCCCCTTACTATTTTAATAAGATAGCTAGCCCTTCGCGCAACAGTCGCGTAATAAAGACACCTAAGCGTTAAAAGCGTGCTACTAACTCTAATAATAAGATAAAGAAAGGCCTGTCCCTATCGCGATTACTTAGTTACTAACTTAAGAAGACTAAGCTTTTTTAAAATAAAGCTATTATATTTAACGCTAGCGCAATCCTTCTTAGCTAGCTTACTAAGAAGTTTAGTTCTTCTAAAGCTTACAAAGTAAGTTCTAGACCTTCTTTTACGCTTTTTCTACTTTTTCCTACCTTTTAACTCGCCCCCTTACTCTTCTAACCTCTTTTCTAGTTCTTTTTCGGCCTAGGTGTGCGCACTTGCTAACTTAACAAGCTTAGCTCCTAGGGTCTAATCTTGCTACGCGCGATAATTAAGCGCTAGTGTATTAATTACGTTACCTATAGACGCGTCTATTAGTAGGTGCTAGTAGGCAAGACGGTGTCCTGCGAGGAGTGCCGTACCTATAAGCTTACTAGCTACACTAGACAAGTATACTTTAGTCTAACTTATTCTAGATAACTTTAGGGTGTGCTCTGCTAACTCCTTCCCCTACCTAGATTTAGCCTACCCTTAATAAAGTTAGCCGCGAAGAGTTCGCTAACATTATAGTTATTAGTATAGGCTACCTTATAAGGTTTTAAAAAGTAGCTAAGAATAGAAGGCCTTCCTTGCTAACCTTAACGCGTTCTATTTTACTTATAAAGTTGCTATTATTAATTGTGGCTTTAGGCTATTATAATTAGGAAGCGCCTAAGTAAGGAGGATAATAGCTTTCTTAACCCTAGTAGTATGTTAGAGGACAGAGAAGTAGACCTAAACGTTATTAGGGAGGGTTTTACTATTCATTTAGTAGTTAAAGATACCTTTTCTACCTAGTTCCTCTTTCCTTCTTACTTTAGTTTACTTTTAAAGCTTACTTCTTTTATAAGGGTTATCTCTTACTTCTATAGGAATTATTTAGTCCCCTTATTATCCCTAGTAGTTCTAAGGGTTTTTTAAGTTACTTTTTTAAGATTCCTTCTTAACTTCTTTCTCTAATATTTAACTTTATCCCTTAACGATATTGTTCCTACCCTTATTTTAAACACCTTTGTCTAGCTAGGTTCCTTAGCTTAGCAAGACAGGCATCGTAGAGCCTTCTTTAGGCCCTAATAAAAGCTAATTTAGGGGATATCGCGATAGAATCCTATTAAGAGTTTTCTATTATAATTTTAATATAGCTTAGTAAACTTCTCCTAATAGTCTAACGTAGTAGCTTAGTTAAAGTTCCTACGAGGTTTTTAAGTTCTTTAAAAGTAGTTTTCCTACTATACTAGGTATTCCACCCTCTTGCCTCTACGGGACTAGCGTTCTTTATATATATTAACTACACTATACTCCTCTTCCCCCTCTTTTATTATAATTACTTCGGGCTGGGCGTTATTAGTGGTTTAGCTAAGAAGAGGGTTTAATAAGGCTAACTTTAGCCTGTCTACGTGGAACCTTAGGTGCATGTTTGGCGGGACGTCTAGTTCTACTACGTAGGAGTTTATTACCTTCCTTATAGTAAACTTTCCTTACTTCTAGTTAAGCTTCTTACTTAGATATTAGTTTTAGAGGTAGTCCTTATACTTTAGCCATACCTTATCTTCTTCCTTTAAGATTAGAGTATTTTTATATTAACGGTTCGCCAGGCGCTCTTATTCTTGTTAGGCTATTATTATTTTTACCTAAGTAAAGTTAAAAACCTCTTTAAACTTTTTTATTATTACCTTCGCGGCCTTTTTTACGTTAGTTCTAAGCTCTAAGGCCAATCTCTATGCCCTAAAGTTCTTAACTAGTTTAACGTTCCAGCCGTGGGATAAGAAAAACAGGCTAACTCCCGTTAATATAGCTTCTCGCCCTTTAATAGCTATCTAGGCTATAGGAAGCCACTTTATCTAATTATCCTATTACTAGTTATAGTACGCCTAGAGGTAGACTTTAAGGATAGAGTTTATTCGTTCTATCTGCCCGTCCGTCTCTAGGTGCTTTGCTATAGACAGTCTTCGGTCGATACCTGCTTATTCACAGAGTGTAGTCTAAAATTCGCTTACGAATTGTCCCCCGCGGTCCGATGTAATAGAGGAGGGGAAGAAGTAGTCTGCTACCTAGTATTAAAGAAACGCTATCGTAACTATAGGTATATTAAAATTTAAGAGACTAATAAACTTAGGGTCCTTACTAAGTCTATTTATAATTACTATAATATTCGTGTAGCTATTGCTCTTAGGTAGGGTAATAATAAAGTCTATTATAATATCCTTCTATCCTTATTTAAGTAGTAGTAAGGGCTTTAGCAGGCCCTGTTTTACTTCTCTTTATAGTTTAGTTCTTCTATTAATATTATAGTTCTTAATATACTGCCTTACTTAGTTAGATATCCCTAAGAAGAAGTAGTCTTAAGTAAGGATTTTATAGGTGTTTTCTTATCTTAAGTATCTTAAAGCTAGGGAATTATGCGCGACTACTATTAGCTTTATTTATAAAGGTTCTAATTTTAGTACCTATTATCTTAACCTGTAGCGTAGGTACCCTTAGTTATCTATACTACATTCTAAGATACTAACAGATAACTTCTACCTGGGTTCGAACTTCCTAAGCCCGTTCTTAACACAGGCCTTTATCTCGCTATACGCACTGTCTTTATTACGTTCTACCTCTTATTATATAGTGTTAAAGTCTAGTTCGCGTCGCTCGGCAGGGCTATCGCCTCCTTAAAGGGTTAATATAGGTAGTTTAGGGCGTGTTAGGTTAGCGAGCACTAGGTCCTCGTCTATTTTAGTATAGTTAGGTTCCTTTATAGCGGTGGGTGTTTAGGAGATAAAAGACTTTAAGCTATTTCTCTTAGTAGTCTCCTAAAAAAGCGTAAAGTGCCTTAACTTTAATCTATTATCTCTATTATCCTTTAGCAGGTCTTAGTCCCTCTAGGAGAAGGCGTTTGCCCTAGAGTTTACTAACCCTAGTCTATATACAAACGTTATATTAATATAGCTAAGTGTGTTTACCTACTAAACGTGTCGTTCGTCCAATCTTTATTTAGTAGCAAAATATGTAAGGTTCTTATAATTAGTGTAGACCGTAAGGTGTTTTACTACTCGACACATATAGTCCTATTCGTCTACGCATTTAATAACTACAAGTATTTCTTTATTATAGATAGCGTAGTTACATTCCACCGGGCTATTCTTTGCTAAGAAGTAAGCTACTAGGCGTAGAATCCTATTATTATTATACTAGGAGAAGCATCCCCTAGTTAACTAGCTAAAGGCGTCTACTTCTAGTACTAATTCTTATTTAGGGTTAAAGTAGGCCAGCGCGGGGTCTGTATAGAACGCTATTTTTAGAAAGTTAAATGCGTGCTACTACTCTTATCCCTAAATAAATTCTACTCCTTTACTAGTAAGCTTTATAAAGGGGCTTACTCTGCTAGAGAAGTCTTATATAAATCTTTAATAAAAGTTTATAAAGCCTACGAAGCTCTAAACTTTCTTTACTAAAGTTAGTAGCTCTTATTCCTAAATTACCTAAACTTTATCTAGGTCTATACTTACGCCCTTGTTAACTTCTATAATAAATCTAAGGTACTTAGTCTTTTTAACGCAGAACTTAGATTTCTTAATATCTAAATATAGTCCTATAGCCCCTAACTTCTAAATTATAGTACGTACTTTCTCTTCGTGGTCTTTTTAGCTGCTACTAGAGAATATAAGAACGTTATCTATATACGCTAAGTAGTAGTCGTTAAGGTGCTCCCTTAGTACTTAATTAATATACTACTAGAACATACTTGGCGCGTTGGCTAGGCTAAAAGGAACTACTAGCCACTTATAAAGACTAAATTAGGTTCTAAACGCCGTTTTCTATTCCTCGCCTTTCGCTATCTAAAGCTTATAGAAGGCTTAGATTATATTAAGTTTACTAAACTATTTAGCCTTCGCAAGGAGCTAAAGGGTCTCGCTAATTAATAGTAAAGGGTACTAGTCCTTCTTTAAAATAGCGTTTAGGGCTTAATAATTAACGTAGAAGCGTAGTCCTCCGCTAGAGTTTTTAATAAATAATACTAGGGTAGCAGCGCTAGACTTGCTTACCTAAATAAAGCCTTTATTTAAGTATTTAGTAAACTCTTTTTAAAGGACGAGCAACTCTTCGCGAGACATATTAAATAGAGGGCTATAGGGGATCTCTGGGGTCTCGCCATCTTTTTCCACGAAAGGGATAAAAAGATCCACTCTAGGTCTATGGTGCGGGGGGAGCTTGTCAGCTTGTTCCCTATAGAAGATACGCTATAAGTCCTTAAAAGCTTTAGGTAGTAACTCTCGTGGGTTTACCTTTAGCTTGCGGGTTAACGCCTTCTATATATCCTTTATTAATATAGAAAACACCTTAGCCCCGTTTCCCAGGCGTTGATTACGCTAATCTAAGGCTATAAAGGCTGCGGCTAATACCCCTTAGGGCTTTATTAATAGTTTCTTGCCTTCTTAGTTACGAATGCGAGTGCCTAAACTTCTAATCTAAATTAATTTCTTCGCTAGGGCTAGTTTAACCCTATTCTTCTTTATTTAGGTCAGGCCGAGGATTAGGTCGTACGACCCGTCATTAGGTAAGACGTATAGCTACATTAATTCTATATAGTTATTAATATCTACTTCTAATTAGACTACTTCGCGTACGAAGAGTCGCATGCCTCTAATACTAATAACCTCTTATAGATAGGATAGGTTCTTACGCTATAGGTAGGCTTTCGTTATAAGTTTTTCTAATATAAATCTAAAGGTTAAATAACCTAAATTAATTATTGTTGATGTAAATATAATGTTATTAATAAGCAAGTGTACTATTACTAGTGTTAAGTCTAGCTATAGCCTTTAAAAGTTATTAAAACTTATTTTTTGCCCTTTTTCTACTTTTGCCTCTTAGCGGCGACTGTTGCTAGGAGGACCTAGTTTTCTAAATTAGTAGAGGCTGTATTAAACTCTTTATTAAAGGATCCCTTAGTAGTAGGTGTAGTGGCGCAAACTTATACTAGCTTTATTATAGGTTAAAGTTTACACTGCTTTACGCGATGTCCCGTATTTCTATAATAAAAATAGGAACTATTCTTTTTACGGGTTTCCATTACCTCGCGCGACACCCACGTGGCTTGTTTCTAGGTGTTGCTAGACCTGTGTCCCGTGGCTCTATCTATCGCTTAGTGTCTTCTATCTTGGCTTCGTCGGCCGGACATCCTTCCAGGGTTAGCTTAGGTAGGTTCCTAATCTATTTCGTCTAGCGCCCCGTTCTTGGCAGAAAACTTTAGCAGCCGTAATATATTTTAGAAGAGGTTTTTTTTAACCTTATTAACTCTCTTTTAGACCCCTTACAGGTCTTAATTATTATTTATATTTACTATAACTATTTAGTCCCGTAAATCCTTGCGGAGGCTCTGAAGGTACAGGTTCTATAAAATCTCCTAACTATACTTCTTAGCTTCTATAGCATAGTTATTAAAGTTAAGGTTAAAGTTATAAAGCTTCTAGTTTCCTTATTATATTATAAGTAAGTAGTTACGCGCGATTTCTTTCGCTAGGTAGTTATAGAAGTAATAGTTTAGTAGCTCTTAGAGGTTAGCTTTAGTGCACCCTAAGTAGTAGTCTAAGTATATAATTCCCACTGTTGCTGCACGTCCTGTTAATTAACTAATAATATATTTAGGTATATTTTTAAGGCAGTCCCTATCCTTTAGGAGCTTATATTATATTACTATCCTAAAGTAGTAGTAATCCTGTCGTTTGCTATTAAAATAGGCTAGGTTAAGAATCTTAGGACGGCGGCTTCTTCCTTAGTTTAAGACAAGCTCTACTATTAATCTCTCTAGTAGCTCTATCTGTTAGTCTACTTTTAATAGCTAATTTATACCTTTCGTCTCTTAGGAGTATTATCGTATTATTAGGGGTTCTTAGCGCTTCCTTACTATTTCTTTAGTTAGTCCTCTTACTCCTTACGGCAGAGTTTAAAGGGTATCCTAGAGGTTAACAAGTGCTTTAACCTTGCTTAAGAATTACTATATTTCGTTCTCGTTAACTCCCGATGCCTAGAGTTTAGTTATAAATAAGAAGGCTATTCTTTTATTTCTCTAGCTATTACTCCTTTATAAGCTAATAGCTTACTACGTATAATCGTTCACGCTAAGACGCGGACCTTTAGTAAAAGGTCCTATTCTTATTTTTATAACTTCTTTATTTAGCAAAGATAGTCTTGCTAGTGTTAAGTATCTATTAGGACTCCTTCTTAATTACTTACTAAGAAAGGTTCTGTCTCTTTGTAGGTCTAGGCGTCGCCTTTATAGTATCTATCTACGTAAGTCTTTTAACTTCGTGTGCTGCTTCGTAGCTTTAGTTTATAATTATATTTAAAATCTACTTATCCCGCAACGGGTAAAAGTAATTAAATTTAATATAAGGGGCTAGGTGCTTAAGGAGCTAAGGGTGCTAAAAGAATACTTATAAATTTAATAAAGAGTCTGAAGTTAAGCTTTAAGCGTTAAACTTATATATCTGGGGTTCGCATAACTAAGGGTTAAGGATCTAAGGCAATAACTGGGCGTAGCCCATTACAACTACGCCCTCTACATGCCACGTTACTCCCCTATTTAAGCTAGTATTTTATCTATAAATATACATTGCCTAAAGTTAAATCCTGGGCTATTATTATATATAAATTTATTAGGATTATACGCAAGCGCCTACTTATAGTAATCTTATATTTTATTATTAGTTAATAGTAGCTTCTATCCTAGCTTTAGGCGCGCATATCTAGCCTTATATATTATATTTTTAAACGTAGAGACGCTTATAGGAGGTAGCTTATTAAAATCTCTATTTTTTATTATTTATAAAAGTTCTTTCTCGCGGTGCGCGCGGTCTTAGGTAATAATTTTAATAATATACTTTTTTTTACGTATTATTAAGTAACTACTTCCTGTCGCGCCCTATAGAGGTATTATATAAAAATAGATCTATAATATTAAGGCCTTTTTAATCTGCTCTCTTTAATATCTGCTTTACAAGCTTTATAATAGTGTCGCGATAGACTAGTGAATTAAAATATTTAGTAACTTTTTTAGTAGTTGCTATGTTAAGCACTAACGCGCTAACTATAGAGGATCTTTTTATAGTAGTAAGTTCGCATCTAGCTGTTTTTTTTTGCTAAGGCTTATAAACTTTATATTTATAAGGCTTGCGAAGAGAAATAGGCATTTTTTTAAGTATATTAACGCGTTATGGGTGGAGATATAAGGGGGAGAAGTTTATTATTATAATAATAATAATAGCCAGGTGGGGCGCGCGCCAAGGTAGAATAAAAAAAAACGAGCTCCTTCGTAGACTGTAGAGTAGTTGCTGCTGTAGCTGCTACTGCTGTCTCTGTAGCTCCCTCTATAGTATATCTACCTTACTAAGCTGCGAAGGCCTCAGCTACGCGTATTACCTCCCTAATTATTTCTACCTCTATAAAGTATTAATTTAGGTCTACTTAAACGCGCTTTTAAGGATGCTAAAAGCTAGTAGTCTCTAGTTACTACTTAAGGGGTCTTTTCTTTAATTTAAGCCTTATAGCTTAAGTATTTACAGCTGCTAGCGCCTTACCAGCTTTTTATAGAAGAAGTCTTGTCTTGCGACCTAGGTTCTCGCAGCTCTGCACCTCGCGCTGAGCCAAGTATAGATCTCTAGGGCCTTGAGGGGTAGAGAAGAAGCTCTAAGGCTGCTGCTGAGGCTGCTGCTAATACATAGGCGTAGTAGGCCTCTGAGAGAGCTGCGACAAGCTAAGTACCTGTGTCCGATTACATGGCCCTTTGCACACGCAAAGGTAGCTGGCGCAACCCTACATAAAGAAACTCTGCTAGCAATCCCGTTCATCCGCACGATTCTGGGCGGGACAAAGGGCGACTCTCCTTACTTAACAGAAACAGATTAGCGTCTTAGCGTAAGACGTAAGGATAAAAGAGCCTTATATTCTTATATAGATAGAATAGAAGAATTAATTATTATTCTATCTTATTAAGAATACCCTTTAATTTAATAATTAAGAGTCTTACTACCTTAACTAATTACTGCCTTAACTAATTACAATAGCCCTATTAACCCTTAGAGATCCTATAGTAATTTTAACTAATTACACGAACTACACGCTATAGCTAAAATAGCTTAAAATAAAATACTAATTCCTAAAAGTCTAGAATATTATTAACCTAGCGCTAATAGATAAACTAAAATAGAAACCCGCGACGCTAGTGCCACTACTAATAAGTAACTACTAACTAAGCGCTGCCTACGTAATTATAAACCTAAATAATATACTAATATTATTATCTTATCTATTAATAGCAGGTGCGAAAGTATATAGAGATAATAGCGACTATTATAAAGAATAGCTTAAGATCTATAAGATTACAGACTAAGACTACTAAGAATAAAAGGTAGACCTTAATAAGGTAGTTACCTTTTTCTAATTAATAATTTTTATATACTTATAGAGCAACTGTTGCATCCCTAAAGGTATAATAAAGTAATAAATTAATAACCTTATATTATAAGGTACTCACACCTTGATCTAATCCAGATTAGGGCAGCAAGGCTAAAGTAGCACTTTATAAATTATTTAGTAGTATAAGTTAATACGATAACTTAGCGCGTAGCTATATAATTTAATCTTATAATAAATAAGATAACTATTAGTTTATATAAAAGAACGTACTCGTGCAGAAAATATATAAGTTAACTATAAAAAAGAAAATAATAATAAGAAAATTATTATACTATATACTAGTCTATTTCTTCCTTTATTTTTAGGTAATCTAACGATTGTCTTCTTTTTTAGTAGATTACTTTTAATCTAGCATTAAAGCTAGTTTTTAGTAGATTATAATTACGTAACCTTTACTAACCTAAGTAGCCCCGCGAGTCTTTGCAGGCTAGCTATAGTATATCGGTGCTTTGCAAAAGACCGTCCTGACCCACCCGCCTAGCAAATCAGAGAATAGATTATTGATTTCCCTTTTGTCTCCTCAACCACTTTATTGAAATTTCTAGAAACTTTATATAGTATAGAGGTAGCCTGATTCTATGTTCTACTAAATTTATAAAGTTTATTATGAAGGAATTGTGAAGATATATAGCTTTAAGACAAGTTGAGGCTCGCTATACTAGAATCTACTTAGTCGTGCCTATATATACCGTGTCCGTGCGCGTAATGCCCGGATTCGCGTAATGCCCGCGCAACACCAAAACACCCTAACTTCAGCACGCGATAACTCCACCAATATAGACCCATATTAGGCTACGATCGATAAAATCGAATCATAAGAACTAGGAGAAATTTTTTTTATATAAAAGTTACTACTAAGCATAGACTTAAGGAATCTACGTTAGGCTAAAGGCATTAGGGAGTAACGCGTCCTTAATAGGTTTAGAATATTTAATAGTAGAAACTCACCCTATAGCAAGAGGAGGAGCTTATATAATATATTAAAGGACTTATAAAGAGACATATACCTCCTACTAGAGAGATAATACGGAACTTTACCTCTATAATAGCAAAAGAGCAAGTCAGCGAGAGCTAGGTTACCTACTTTATTAACTAATATAGTATTTATCTTATCTTACGATAGATAGTTAGCATAGATAGTAATTACTCTAAGGCTAATTTAGTAAATAAATATCGACACTTTTTTAACCTTTTATATAGCAAAATAGATTAATATCGCATAAATCCTTATTATATTTATAATAGAAATAAGAAAGGCTACCTAATTAGTATTATTAGTAGATTAAAGAGGATATTTAGCAGACAAATATAGGAAAAGAAGAAAATTAGGGTATTGCTTTAAAATAGTAATTACGCGTAAATTACGCTCCTAATATATATTTACGCTAATAGATTAGCTCTATTATTAAGTCTTATTTATAAGGCTACTAATAAGGGCATCTAATTAAGCTAGGTAGAGGATATTAAGGCAGGATATTATAAAGTCTTTATTACCTTATTACCCTCTAGCTAGACAAATAATAATATTAGGCTTACCTAGCTTAAATAGGTGTTTAAATTAACTTTTAATTATAGATAGCTATAGATCTTATGTTACTATAAACTTTATTAACTATTATAATTAAAATAAGATCCTGCTTACTATCCTGCCTCCTTATTTAACTTATACGCTTTACCTACTTAACGTTATAATATTTAAGCCTTTATTAATAGCCTACTTAGTAGAGCTATTATAATACTTTTAAAAAAGCTAAGGCCTAGTTTTTATTATTAAAGGTAACTTCTTCCCCTTATTTTAAAATACGTAAAAGGCCTTCTTTAATGAATTAACTCCCCTTAGCTCTTTTAGAGTAATAGGTATATTACTACCTAATCTTAATCTTATCCTTAATAGGTTTATCTATAATTAAGAATTAGGCGATAGCTCTTTATTAGGGCTTAGTAATTATAACTAGAGAAAAATAAATAGGCTTATACGATCTATAGTTAAGGATTAAGGTAGTAAAAATACGTAAAAGCTTTATTAGTTGCTTTACTACCTCTCCGTGCAAAATAAGCCACTCTAATATAATAATAATAGGCTAAGGCAGGCGCTATTAATAAAGTAAAAGTATAAAAAGAAGGATAAGACTCTAGATCTTTAATAGCGTTAAAAGTATTATAGTAGATTAGTCCTCTAGTTACTAAAAAAGATAAGGGAGGTAAATATTTATTAATTTATTAAGAAGTAAGAGGATAAGTAGTAGTAGCTTTAAAAAGTAAAAATAGTGGAGCTAAAGAAGGTAGCTAAGCTATATAAAGAGAAAATATAATAGGAAAAGCGTGCTGCGCGAGAGGCAGCTAAGAAGGTAAAGAAGAAGGAAAAGGCTAAAAAGGCAGCTTAGCGCGCTGCCTAAAAGTCTGCCTATAACGCAGAAAAAGCTCTATAATTATTCTAAAAAGGTAAGAGAAAGGCTGCTTAGCCATCTTTATAAAGTAAAAAGCGTTAGAAACGTAGTGTTAATGCTCTAAATATTAGGGAGACCTTAGAGGGCGTATCTACTACCCTAACTAAATCTATACGCCGCGGCCACAACGTTAAGCTTTTAAATAAATTTAAATAGCGTAAATTAATCGCAAGTATTAATATAATACCCTACTAAAAAATCTTATAATAATATTAATTATAGGTTACCCTATAGCCTTATTTCTAATAGAGCGTTTATAGTGTTGCGCGGGCATTACGCGAATCCAGGCATTACGCGCACGGATACGGTACGTAGGAAGTGGGTCGGGACGGTCTTTTGCAAAGCGTTATCCCCCGCATGGCCAAACGCGCCCGTACACGGGCCACATCAAATCGGCCAATCGGACGATTGCTCCGAGATAGGACGAACACTAAAGGATATCAGATTTGTATGTAGATTTGTATGGCAGCCAGATTTCTAACGGTGCTTATTTAAATCTACTTAATACTTGAGCTTGTTATTGCGTCTATTATTGCAATTATTTCGATCCTTTGTAGGTGCTCCTGCCAGCACTTAGGGCGTACTTCTGGCCTACATAAAGGCAGCCTGCAGAGATTGCAGCCAAATTGAGTACGCGGAGTACGCTGAGTACTCTAACGTCTACGGGAGTTGCCCGAAGTAGCTTGTAGAGGTGGCCTTTGAGGCCGGGAGCTATTACTCTTACGCCCAGCTACTGCATAAAGTACACAGGCCTTTGCTTCTACTACTATATATATTAACCTACAAGGGCTCTCCGCGTTAATAACAACGTTGTTAGGTTATTAACGTTTCTTTAAGCCTTAACATAGGCGGCTGCCCCGGCCGAAAAGCTATACTATAAGCTTATAAAGGAAGTCTTTATAATCCGCCTTTTTAGCTAACGCCTAAGATAAATACAATAATAGCCTATAGATATTATTTAGTGCTAAATTAAGTAGGAAGTAGAGTAAAAGACACTAAGTTCGCTATTTAGCCTACTAAATAAAGTAGTAGCTTTTATATTAATTAAATTAATTAACCTCGCTCGTATAGATATTATAATTATCTATTATTATTAGGATCCTTAGTAACTTAATAAGCTTATTACTAAAGGCGTTTGCAAAGATCTTCTTGTTATTTAATACTATTTTAAAGCGTTAATAAAGCTTTTTAACGTATTAAGCAGCTATATAAAAGTTAACACTATATTAAGAAATAATATTAATACTTATAATCTATAACTATACTAATAAAAAGAATAACTTAATTATCTCTTTAGGCTACTTTTAGTACTTTTTTTAACGCTAATAGCGTCTAGCGTATTTCTCCTTACCTTAGGGACTACTAAGCGTGTGTTTTAAGACGTATAAGATCACTGTTAAAGCGCTCTTTAGATAGCTTTTTATAGGTAATAGGTACGCTACTTATCTAAAGTTCTGCCTTTATAGCCTACTTAAAGATCTTTTCTATCTTTATCTATATTATCCTAATAGTCCTAGCGCAGCCAACGCCTTTAAATCTAAAGTATTTAAGTATAAGTATTATATTAAAAAGGTTATTATTCTAGATGATATAATAACTAACTAAAAAAACTTTTTCTTTAGTAGCGTCCTTAGCGAGTATAAAGGTAATAAGGATAAGCTTTATTAAAATTAAAGATCTATTAGTAGTATTAGCGTTAGTAATTTTAATTAAATTAATAGGTCCTCTACTATAGGTATAAAAAAGCTAGTTAAGTATTATCTTATTATTTGCTAAATACTAGATCTTATAGCCCTTAGGTATAAACTTTATTTTAATTATTACTTTTTCTAACGCGCGTCTAGTAAATCTTATAATTACCTTATTAACGTAGAGGTGCTTACTAGATATTTAGTACAAAAGCGAGCGCTTACGGAGTACCTGTAAGAGATCCTAGACGCGGCCAAATAGGGAGCAAAAGCTCTACTCTACCTTAGTATAGTATAGATATTAATCTAACTGCTGCCAGCGCTAGCGGGACATAAAGTTATTAATTTTATATATAGGAGCGTTCTAGTAGCCCTTTCCCTAGTACTCCGCTAACGAGGGCTCCTAGTAGACGCCTATATAAACGATAATCGCAAAGTACGTATATAGCTCTATTAAAGACGTTAGTTTTTAATTATAATAGCTACTAGGCATTGCTGCGCGGAGCGCCTTAGCATGCTAATTTATATAGTATACTATATAGTCTATAACGTTAGTAGAGAAGTATAAATTAAATAAAGTAATTAAATTACTATAATTAACACCTTTAGGTAGGTTAGCCTCTCTAAAAATATATAAATTACTAACGTTAAGAGGTCTCTAATTAGGTAGTAGAGTTACTAGCAAATTAGGCTTTTTAGCGCTAAATTTATTATATTTTATATATTTTATAAAATTAGAGTTATTACTAAGTAGGGTAGCAGCTTTTGGCATGTTTATATATATAAGTAATTTTAAAAAAGGCGTATTTTAGCTACTAAATTAAAATTGCTAACATAACAATGCATATTTAGTGTTCACTTAGCAGCTCTCCTAATTGGCCATTTCTATGTGGCCCGTGTACGGGCGCGTTTGGCCATGCGGGGGATAGTATTATTTATAGTAGTACTATAATTTAGATTCCTTGAGCTTATAATATTATCCCTCCATTTAAGGTAATTATCCTAATACCTAATTTTATTTTATAATTTTATAGCAGCGCTAGCGTGCGCATGTATAAGTAATTATTAAAGCTCTTATTATAAGTTTACTTTTTACTTTTTCTATTACTTAATAACTATGCCTAAAGTCTTAAAAATATCTTCTAATTAACACTACTAAAACTAAATAAAGGCTATTCTTAACGCAGGCGTAGAGATACTAACTCTACATAGTTACTATAGAGAGAATGGTCTAAAGTATATAGTATGTTATGAGGCTCTCACACCTTGTTCCGATCCGGGTTAGGGCGGTAAGGTATCGTGGTGCTTCACGGATTATTTAGTGGTACAAGTTGATGCGACACTTAGCGCGGCTAGACAATCTAATCTTATAATAAATAAGATAACTATTAGTCTATATAGGAGAACGTACTCGCACAGAAGATATATAAGTTAACTACAAGGAAGGAAACAACAATAGGAAAGTCGCTATACTATATACTAGCCTATTCCTTCTTCGTAGTCCCGCCAAGGCCCTGTAGTCCCAGGGACTACAGTAGTCCTATGGGACTTCCCTTTATGCGGGACTTTGTTACGTGACTGCTAACTAAGCTACCCCGCGCCCCGTTAGGTCCTGTTAACTTTGCTACTTCGTTAACAATTACTCTCTTAGCGTAATTGTCTGGCTTCTTCATCCTTGTGGGGTTCGTGGTCGTAACATAGTAAAGTATATAATAATAAAAAATAGGGCTATTTTAATTAAATATAAATAACCTTTAACGCGACGTGTTGTTGACAATAGCTAATATAAATGTTGATAGGGGACCCCTGCTAGCGGAACATGTCACTACAGCCTAAGGGATAGTGCAACACCACGCGTTCCACAACGCGCTAACTAGAACCCCTCCACCTTGTGATGCCAAGTCAACCCATGCTGCTCTGCTCGGGCCTGGAATGTGTACTTGCCGAAATATATGTCTGCTTTCCACCGCCGCGTAGCGATACCGGGGTCGATCTGTAGACTGTTCTACTACTACAGATGTATCTCTCGGCGCTCAAATGTGGTCATTTTTCAATTTGTGCATGAAACGCTGATCCTGGCTGTCGATCATCGCGGGGGCCCGTCTGGACTTGTCGCCCAGGTGCTAGTGGATGAGAGCACAAGTTATACCAGGAACACCCGGCCGCGCTTTCCCCGAATTCACATTCCGAATCGTCGACCGCGCAAGATTACACGCGACAATATGTATGTACAACAGCAACCTATCCATATCACAAGCTTTCATCTAGATGCTCCTCCCGAGAACCAGTCAACATCTCCGACCTGCCTAGTTGTTCTCGGTCCCACTTTGTGCCGAAGTGCCGCACCGATCCTGCCCTTTCCATTATCACCTCCTAGGCACTCACTCAATCATGGCCGTCATAGCCCGCGCAATGAGAGCCGTCCCGTCCTTGTCACGGCTCGCCTGCTGGTGTCAGCACTGGGCACCTGGCTTTCTGAGCATAGCGTGCTGGCAATCTCCAGAAGCAACTTCCTAAAGTGGCTTAGGGGATCCATCCGCCAGATACAAGTATCGATGCCGGGGCAAAAGCCCCATACCTTATTGCTTGGAGCATTTAAGCTTCCGCGTCCCGGGTGCTTGGTGCTCCTTATTCCTCCTAGGCACTGTACATCGAGTTTCGCGGCTAACATTGATGATGCGAGGCGCTTTTATCTTCTCGGCTGCTCTTCTGAGTCTGTCGTACGCGAAGCCGCTTCTCAGTCGCCGGTATGCCGTCAAGGAAACTCACGCTGTGCCCTTGGAGTTCTCACGCGTTGGCGAGGCACCGGCAAACCATCTGCTGCGTTTGCAGATTGGCGTGAAGCAGGGCCAGTTCGATGTCTTGGAGAAGCACCTATGGGAAAGTAAGTTCGGAACTCTTTGGCAAGAAGAGACGAAAGCTGATATAGCCAGTCTCGGACCCTGATCATTCTCGCTACGGGCAGCACTTGAGTTTGGCTGAGATCCATGATCTGGTCAAGCCCACAGATGAGTCAACTGATCTTGTTCGAGAATGGCTGCATGAACATGTGTCGCCAGAGCACATTGAGTCTAGCCCAGCTGGCGACTTCTTCACTTTCACGCTGCCTGTTGGGAAGATTGAGGAGATGCTGCAGACTAATTACTCTGTCTACCAGCATGAGGATGGATCTAAAATCGTTCGGACACACGAATGGAGTCTTCCGTTGCATCTACACGAACACATCACGGCTGTCCAGCCAACCACGGCTTTCATCCGGACCGTTCCCCAAGCCAAGACCTACATGACAGCTTCAGGAAAAGGAGAACATCCGCGAGGACCACCTTCATACGAAGGCAAGCCCACCGTCGATAAAGTCTGCGACACAGGCGCAGTAACACCACTTTGTCTCCGGACTCTGTACGGAACTGTCGACTACAAGCCTAAAGTACCTGGCCGCAACCAAGTTGGATTGGCAAACTACCTTGGCGAGCTCAACAATCGTTCAGACGCATCCATCTACCTGAAGAACTATCGCCCAGAAGCCATATCCGGCGCCTACACATTCAAGCAAATTTCCATTGCAAATGGCACTCTGCAGCAGACGCCCGATACTCCTGCCCAGCTCAGAGCCGGAACCGGCATTGAAGGCGCTTTGGACGTCCAAACCATTCTTGGGGTTTCATGGCCTACCCCTCTGCTCGCATGGTCGACTGGTGGAGACCCGCCTTTCACCCCAGATGCGGACAACCCCACCGTCGACAACGAGCCGTACCTCACTTGGGTGAACTACGTTCTCCAGCAGGACTTTGTCCCGCAGGTCATCTCCAACTCGTACGAAGACAACGAACAAACAGTCCCGTACTCCTACGCCAAGGTCGTCTGCTCGCAATTCGCCCAGCTCTCTGCCCGCGGCGTATCCATCCTCTTCGGCAGCGGCGACGGCGGTGTCGAAGGTGTGCAGCCCGGCGGCTCCTGTAAGTCCAACGTCGACGGGCGCACACAATTTACCCCACTTTTCCCGTCGAGCTGTCCGTACGTAACCTCTATCGGGGCCACCGTAAACTTCAAGCCCGAAGTCGCGGCGTACGACCCACGCAATGGATTTTCCACTGGTGGCGGCTTCTCGAATTACTTCCCGAGGCCCGCGTGGCAGGCGTCTGCTGTGGAGGGATACCTTCACACGCTGGGGGACGAATTTGAAGGACTGTACAATAGGAGTGGACGCGCGTATCCTGATCTCGCTGTGTATGGTGTTAATTACACGATTATCTGGAACGGGTCGTTGATCCGCGTCGATGGGACGAGTGCGGCGACGCCGACGGCGGCTGGCATCTTTGCGTTGCTGAATGATGCGCTTATTGCGAGGGGGAAGCCAAGCCTGGGGTTCTTGAACCCGTGGCTGTATAAGAAGGGGAAGAAGGCATTTGTGGATGTGACGAGTGGGAGTGCGATTGGGTGTAATACGACGGGGTTCGTTGCCGGGAAGGGGTGGGATCCTGTGACTGGGTTTGGGACGCCGAGGTTTGAGAGGTTGTTGGAGGCTGTGGGGCTATAAACAGGTTGTTGAGGTGACGCATTCACGGCATAGTATAAGGCACGAATGATGTTGCTTGCAGCGGGAACGGCGGTCAATGCCCCTAGTGTGAGGAGATCAATCACCAAGGTCGGAAGGGCCATTCTTCCAACTTCGAATTACACGATTATGTTGCGCGATGCTGACTGGCCAGGGCAATGCAGTTTTAGAATGCTCTCCCGAGCAATCTTCGTCGGAGTAGTTGGGCACCAACTCAAAGCGTCAATGCGTGTGGTTAGAGCATGTCGTCAATCTTGGGAACCGGAGAAATTGTTTGGCCCTCTTACAATTTTTGCACTATTTCGCCCATCCCCAACAACCCCCTCGTCGACGCACCTCAACACCACCCCACACCATGCTACCTAGCACGTGCAAAACAACCTGCTTGAAGAGTGACTACATCGTGCCGTTCTCCTATCAAAGCGGGCTGACTCATACACCCAGCCCATCGCGACTGCCGCAACTGGGCAGGAAGAAGCCCATACCAAGAACATGGAAAGAACAGCCTCGGGCCCCATATTTTTTAGCTTATTTTGAGAGGAGCTTATACCGGTTCATTATGTTTCCGTCGTTTACTCTGCGCTACACGTTCCCCTCGATCGCAAGCCTCGTTAATGAGTCACTGCAAACAAGCGCAAGATGTGGAACCAAGAGCTAGCGAGATGGCTGCCTCAGAGATACCTGCGAATATGATTCGTGTTGATTAATGTGCGACTTTAATTTCCAAGGTTCTCACATGCGTCTTTCACAGTCAAATGCTGGAATGAGTGAGTCAGGTTTCATTCTTGGGCGAAGCTCCCAAAGTGGGAAGTCAGTTGTCGCACTGCTTTCTAGAACCATAAAATGCACTTCGCAACTTCCACACATTATTTCCTGGCAATGATGCAACGCCGAGCATTACTCATGAACTCATCAACGAGCGTGTTCAAGCTTCCTCGTGAGCTACGCGATACCATATATCGAGAATATTTCCGCTGCGATGGCGGCTACCACTTCAACTTCCGCTCCGGAAAGCTACGTCAATCGGATGAACAATGCATTTATCTGTCGCTCCCCTTTACATGCGTTTGATTTGCCGTCGAAACCCGCAGGGTGGCTTTCGAACCTAACACCATAACCTTCTCTGCTTGGTATTCGGATGAAACACGACGGTCAATTATGAAACTCCGCCCAATTATCAACGAATTGGAGGTCCAGAAACGCAAAATACTGCGCACAAATTACCACGCCATATCACCTGAATTCGCCGAAAGCGTTTCCCGCCAGTTTCCAGGGTTTGCCCAAATTCTTGACATGACCGACGAATCTGGTGCACGTCTGTGCCTCGATAACTTTCCCTTGAAGAAGCTTCCCTCACTGCACCGACAGTTTGTGGCAACTGCCATGGATGCCCTTCTATCAGACCCGATGTTTCGAGCCTCTATTCAAGCCGACGTCGTTCTAGAAGGAACCAGAGTCAGATTCTGGGAGAAGTTCATCACTGCCGACAATGACGAAGCATTCTCTTTGGATAATACGCCTTGGAGACTCCCTTCAGACTCTACCCTCATCGATATGGAGAATAGTCTGGATCTCACCTATTCAACTGGTCACCTGGCGAACTTCAATTACAGTTACTCCGCTGCTGCACTGGGCATCCGGTTTCTTGAATATTTGCCATCCTATTTTCGCCTGAAGATTTGCAAGGTCATACTCGTCGAAGATGGCGTGGCAATTAGTCACCCAGAATGCCATGGCCAAGGCTTCATCCCTCTTTGTCGGGAGAATAACCATTTAAAAGTGGAGAGGAAAGTCAATCTATGGCGGAACATTTTCGTTCTAGGATCACCAAAATTCATGTTTATTCTCGATCGTCCCATCTATACTAGTGACGTTTCCAACTCGATATCCTCATGGATCGAAGAAGCGTCCATACTACCGTCCACGGGTATGCCCATTGACTCTTTTCGTCTTGTACTGGATGGTAATCCTGCATTTGACGCATCAACGTACATAGTGCAGACACTGCACCGTGACGCAGCGTGGCAGGTCGCAATGGAGAAGTGTTTACACCGAGGCCTACTTGCCCGGCGGATTTACAAAAGATCAAAGTTCGACGAATTTCCGAGGGTTGTACAAGGCAGATCCGTCGTCAGCTCTAACTTCGAGTTGGGTGAGCTTTGGGACGCAGAATCAATCGTTCTCCAATACAAGGACCGGCCATTCGCGATATGGGAGTCTGAATGGGGCAGCCAACTCCCAAGGGCGTACCTGTGTCCGCCTCCACTTCCACTACGAGTTCCGGCTATCATGATTTCCAGTCATCACAAGCAGGCATGCATTGCGACCGTATAATAGTCTTGCAGCATTCGCTCGGTGCTCAGCGATGTGCGACTTTGCACACCTACCACCTTTAGGATCCACACATCCTCCACCGACTCATTGTGTATATTAAAAACCCACTCGACTTTGCGATGTCGATATACGAAGGGGAATTAACAGAAGTAGCAGTAAGCTCAGGTATTTGGGAGTAAGACAAATTGTCCCGCCAAGCAAGCACAGCCTCGCCAAATCTCACGATCCTCACACCTTCGCTCTCTCTAGGCTGCTCCAGCAGTTCTCCACTATACATTATGTACACCTACAACGCGCCCGACCATCTTCTCTAGCGTGTCTCAGATTGCATTACCACAAACGCTCCCAGTACTTACGCGCACGCGCACTACCACAAACATGGCTTCCTACACCCTGCGCGTCTTCCTCCTTCTCGCGTCCACGCTGCTCGTCCTCCTCTTCTCCGGCATAACCGTCATTCTCGAGCGAGTCACCCGCTCTCTGTTTCACTCCCACACCTCGCGCAACTACTTCGGCACCGACTCGCTCGACTTTACTGACCCTGTTCCCGGCACCGACACGATAGTCGTCGATGAAGACACTACGCCCGCTCTCGCCATTCTCGGCGCCAGCGTGCTCGCCATGCTGCTCGCGTGCCTGAGCGCGGCTGGCATGTGGGAGCTGCGGCGCGTCGACGGGATGAGGGGTGCGGGGCAGCGCCTGTGGTGCTGGGGCGTGTTGGGAATGCAGGCCGTGGTGCTGGGCGTGAGCGTGGGCGTGCTGGGGTGGGCGAGCGCCTTGCAAATTGCACAAGCGGGTGCGGTTCTGGGGAGCGGGAGAGAGCTCACGAGGGAGACGTGGGTGTGTGGGATGAGTAAGGACCAGGGGCGGTGGGCCGGGAGTGCGTGTGGCACAGCGGTGCGCATACTCCCCGTTTCTTACGATGCGTGACGGTTGTGCTGATTAACGGAGCAGAAAGCCACAAGGCTCATGCTCATTCCGGTGGCTGTATCGGCGTTACTGGCAATGGTTGCTGTGTTTTACGCAACGAAACAGAGAGGCGGCGCGAGTTGGCTGTTCACGGGAAAAGGTCATTATAGCGGCTTCCAGAGTGTTTACGAGATGGGACCGCCGCCTCAGAACCAGCATGCTCCGCCGCAATTCTATCCGAACCCGCAGGCATATCCACAGCAGCAAGGCTACGTACAACCCGTGTATGTGATGCCGCCGCAGGGTTTCCAACCAGGGCCTCACCAGCCAGCTCCGCAAGGACAAAAAGGTGCCATCGGTGGCGCGCAGCCCGTGTTTCGATGAACATATCGAACCCACCGTGTATGAGAATGCAATGTCTACTCACGCATCACGATCCACGCTCACAATCACTGGGAATTGGACATGCACATAAACTCATTGACTCCATCTCACACCACCCTTCCCCTCAGCATCCCGTCTGATTAAACCTCGATATCCGACCCCGCTCCGACCCCAGCGCAACAGCGCGATCGATCCACGCCTGTCTCAAATGTCAGCTTGCACACCTACGCAGCAAGGACGGAGGGCTCATATCAACAGCCACGGGCGCAGGATGCCTCTCCCGGCTCAGAATATACAGCGTCGACCAATTCTGCGTCTGCACAAACGCGTGGTCGCCACAGTACTCTGTACCCCATTAGCATCTCTCCTCCCTCCCCCTACCCCTCAAGGAAGGTATACTCACCCTGCACAATATAATTCGGCCCCGGACACTCGGCGCCCGACGGCGTCTGCGGAAACGCGACTTCAAACGTCCCAGCGGCGCCGTACACGCTGTCCACGGGCGTAGCCGTCCCCTCGATGCTGATACCCTGCGGCCCTATGGTCGCTGTGTTCACGACTTTCACGGTGCCGTTCGGGTTCAAGGAGTATTGCGCCGTGACGCAGCGTGCGCCTGCCGTGGGACCGAAGGGTGTGCCGGCGACTTGGTACCAGGTGCCCAGGTAGGCGGTTAGGTTGAAGTGGGGGGTGGGCTTGGGGTAGAAGCAGTGGCTGGGAGTGTTAGCTTTGGTTTGAGGAACAGAGGGAAGAGAGAGGCGCACCCGTCGTACAGCGCGTCTTGGACGAGGGGAGCTTGCGAAGTGTGCTCTGCGCGTGGGAGGTACAGCGCAGACGCAGGTCCGCTTGCTGCGGCGAGGAGAGTGAGGAGGCGCATTGTATGTGCGCGTATATGGATTTCCGAGGTTACTACTGCCGCGGACTTTATAAAAAATAACGAACTTGAAAGCGAAACGGGTGTCTACCTTCAATTCCTAACAGCCTCGCAAATTAAACCCTTACCTCCTCTTTTAATCTGCGAGGGATAATTACTACGTCATCTGTACCTGAACTGATCTCCACAAACACCACGTACGCGGCAGCACGCTTCCGATTCCAAGTGTAAATACCCCACAAAATGGTCTTTCGCGTAGGTTCCATAGCGCGAACGCCATGGGTGCGGACCCTGGCCAAGCCCGTTGGAGCGTCTTGCCATACATCATCAGCGCGAGCAAGTAGTCTAGATCGTCGGGCGATCCCGATAGTTCCGAGGTACGAGGGTAAAATTTTACAGGGTGGCAGGGGAAATGGTTAATTAGGGGTCCCTAAGTGTTGTGTAGAAGGAACAGTGCGAGTCACGTTGATGTATAAGTACGAGTATGCGTGAAGAGAGCATCAATGAGGAAGAAGACTGGGTGATTCGGGATATGCCCATACCGTATTTTTCGGAGCATTCCTGTATATACGGTACCTTATATAATACCGTATTTCCGGTATTTTCGTACATTCTTGGCATAGTTAATTAAGCTAATTAGTGCCTTTCTTAGCCCTATTATCACATGTAGAATTAGATATAATTAAAGCTATAGATACTAGGTATCCTTAAGCTCCCTAGAGTGTAATTCTTATACTTATTTAGCTAAGTAATTAAGTAAAAGCTGCTTGTCTGTATACTTGTTAATATTAATTTATTTAGTTATCTTAAAGGCGTTGAAGTACTAAGTATCATTAGCTAAAATAGAGTTATAGATCCGTAGATTATAACAACAAAACACTAGCTTTTTAACCCGTTTATTAATAAGACAATTACAAACTTTATTATCCCTCGCATGGTCAAAATCGCCCGTACACGGGCCACACGAAATCAGCCAATCGGAGACATACTCCGATTCTGTACGAATACGAAGAAATATCAGATTTATATATAAATTTATACAAGGGCTTAAAATCTAATAGTAACTTAATTAAAATACTTAATACTTAAGCTTAAAGTAGTATCTATTTTTATAATTATTTAGATCCTTTGTATATGCTCCTACCAGCACTTAGGGCATACTTCAGGCCTACACAAAGGCAGCCTACAGAGATTACAGCCAAACTAAGTACGCGGAGGATGCTGGCGCTCATGAGAGTTACCTAAGATAGATTGGAGGGGTCTTTGTGAGACCTTGGAGTTGTGTTGTTTACGCCCAGCTGCTGCACAAGCTATACAAGTCTTTGCTTCTAAGTAGACCTTTATAGACTAGTAAGTAGCCTTTGCGTTAGTAATAATATTATTAACTCGCTCGCGCTTTTTATTACTATTATAAAGTCTACTATCGCGCTTAAAAAGCTACTTTATAAAGTTATATAAAAAGTCTTTATAGCCTAATAATTTATCTAACTTATAGGAGGCGTATAAGAAGAGTTTATAAATATTATTAAATACTAAATCTAGTAAAAAGTAATATAAAGATTATTAAGTACGCTACATAACTTACTTAACTAAATAATAATATTTAACTTAACGTGGTTCACCACCGAGCGGGCCAACCCCACCGAGCGGGCCACTTTTTAAAAGTCAGTCTATTGCGAAGCGCCTCCTACAACACCACTATAATTTACTATAATTCGCAGAACATAGAAATACTATTTAGACTTATTGCTATTAGATGCATCTATAATTTCTACTGCGCAGGTGCGAGCGTTGTGGCCAGCTTCGCTGCAATGTCTGCAGCGCCTCTGCCCACGCACCCTCTTTGCAGACTCTTCACCCTCCTTTTACTTACTACTATCCTTTTTAGCTATTAAATTGACTACCTCTCCTACTATAAGTGTCTTAGCTGCCTAAATATACTTCCTCTTTTAACTTTTTACCTTTATTACTATCTCTACTATCTTGCGAAGCCTTACTATTTCCTATTATATTAACACTATTTCGTGCCCTATTAATATAATACTTTTGTTAAGCTGCTTAACAGCTCTAAAAAGCAGAGAAACTAGTAAATCTCTGTACTTCTATACACACTTATAAACTAGTATTAACTAAGCCTCTATCTCGCGGAGGTTACTTATTATTTTTAATTCCTATAGGGTGTCCTCTGCGTTAGGTGGAGTTAGCGTACAAAGAACTATATTAAGTCTTAATAACGCTACCTCTAGGTCGTGTAGGACTAATCTAGCGCCTCTAAAGCCTACGCAGATATTCACCTTTATTATTACCTTTTTAAAAGCTACTTTAAAGGCTAGTAGAAAAGTCTTCTTTTTAATCTACTTAGTGCCATACCGTGCTAAGCTACTAATCTTATTACTATACGCCCGCTTTAAAGGCGAAAAATAACCTACATTAAGTGGCTGCAAGAGGTGTGATAAGTGTAGAGGCATATAGAGAATAATAATCTTCTGTTCCTTATAGTATTTATAGAATTCGTGTGAGCAGTGGCTCTCGTAACTATTTATAATTAGTAGCTAGTGTGCACCTAAACTACGCGCCTTAGTATAGGTATTAAAGTGCCTTAGCTAAGTAAGGCTAAGCTTATTTAACGTCTAGCTATTAGGACTAACTTTAATAACTTAGTCTTAGGGTAGATTATAGAACCAGGACGTAATTAGAACCTTACTAAAGAAGATAAGAAAGGGTAGCAGAGCCTAGCCTTTAGCGCTAATACCCTAAATATTAGTAACCTACCTATAGTTACTAGGTTAAATTTTCTTTAGGTTACTTCGCTTCTTAGAGCCTGTAAAGACTATCTAACCCTGTATTACCCTTATTATAAAGCCTGTCTCGTTAAAGTTGTACGTGTTGTTATTAGCGATACCGTACTTAGCCTTAGTATTAGTAACTAGCTTAAACTAGGGCGTTATAATACGTAGATCTTTGTTTAGGGCTCGCTAATAATTATATAGATAGCTCCTTTAAAGCTTAATTTCTAGCGTACGCGTCTTAAGCCTGTCTACCTAGTACTTACTAATAGGCTATCCACCGCGCTTAGCAAGTAGATTATTAGCTATATCTTAGACTATATCCCTTGTTATACCTATTCCTCGCTAGTTAAGCTTAAGTATACGTTAGACTAGAGCCTCCTCCTCTAGCTTAGTTAGCTTCTTTAAGTTAGGCTCGCGATTGCGTTAAGAGAGGGCTCCTTAGCGTTATTATTATACTATTATTTAAGGCATGCTAAAGACTATAATAACGCGTCTTTTACTCTTATTACAATTTTTAATTATAGCTTAGATAGTAAGCTATAGTACGCTTTTAGTATAAGGTTGTTGCGCGTTATGTTGTAATGGCATTGTAGTATAAGCTAGAGGTGGGCTGCATTTAGTAAAGTTGGCCCGCTCGGTGGGGTTGGCCCACTCGGTGGTGAACCACGTTAATTAAAGTAATCTACCTACTTTTATAATAATTATAGTTATTAATTATAGCAGTTGTGCCTAGTAACTTAATAAGCTTATTACTAAAGATATTTTTAAAAATCTTTTTATTATTTTAGGCAAGCTTTAAGCGTTAGCGTAGCTTTTTAATACACTAATTTATTAAGTAGTAATTTTTATTAGTTAACACTATGCTAAGAATCTAACATTAGTACTTATAATTAGTAATAGTACTTATAAAGAGAATAACTTAATTATTTCTTTAAGCTACTATTAGTACTTATAAAGAGAATAATTTAATTATTTCTTTAAGCTACTATTAGTACTTTTATTAATGCTAATAATGCCTAGCATATTTCTCCTTATTTTAAGGACTACTTACTATATATTTTAAGTTTTATAAGGTTACTATTAAAGCGCTTTTTTAATAACTTTTAGCTGGCAACGCAGACGTTACCTATTTTAAAATTATTCTTTATTATTATTTTTATTATTTTAACTATCTTAGCGTAGCCTACGCCTTTAAATTGGAAATATTTAAGTATAAGAATAGTGTTAAATACGTTATTATCTTATATAACGTAGAGGTAGGATGGAAAAAGGCATCTACTAGTAGAGTTTTTATTAAGTATAAGTGTAATAGGGATTAGCTTTATAGGCGGTAAAAACTTGCCCTTAATATTAGCGTTAGTAACTTTTAGTAAGTTAATAGGTCTTGTACCTGTAGTATAAAATAATTAATGATTTTATTATTTAATAAGTACTAGATCTTATACCCCTTACGCATAGGCTTTATTTTAATTAAAATCTTTTTTAAAGCTTAGCTAGTAAACCTAATAATAGCTTTATTAATATAGAGGTCTTTATTAGTAATTTAGTATTTTAAACTTTGCTTACGCATAAGCTCGAAGAGCTTTTAAATATAGCTAAAAAGTAAGTTAAAGCTCTACTTTACTTTAATATAGTATAAGTACTAATTTAGCTACTGCTAGCGCGTCTTACCTATAAACTTATTAACTTTATGTATAGGAGCGCTCCGGTGGCCCTTCTGCCAGTACTCCGCCAGCGATGGCTCGCGATAGAGACTCATATATATAACGATTGCAAAGTACGTATAAAGCTCTACTAGCGACGTTGACTTCCACCCGCGGCAGGTAGGCTTAGAAGGTAAAGCTACTTAGAGCTTCTTAGTATACTAATTTATATAGTATGCGATTTAATTTATAACGTTAGTAAAATAAAATAAAATAAATATGGTAATAAGTGAGTCCTTATTAATACCTTTAAATAAATTAGCACCTTTAAAAATATATAGATTATTAATATTAAGAGGCTTTTAATTAGGTAATGGATTTAATAGTAGATTAAGCAAATTATTAATTATTATTAAGTATTTATATATAAAATAAAGTTAGGATTATTACGAAAGTAACCTATAGCTTTTAGTATATTTATATATATTAGGGATTTTTAAAAAGGCCTATTTTAGCTAGAAAATAATAATTACTAACATTATAATATAAACTTAGTGTTGAATTTGCACTACGCGTTGATTGGCTGATTCCATGTAGTCCGTGTACGGGCGATTTTGACCATGCGAGGGATAAAGAAATCCGTGCTCGCTCTAGTTACGTTTAGCTACTCTAGTTGTGGGGTTAATGCTGAGAGCGTAGATAGCAAGTTCTTTAAGCCCGTTAGTGCAGCTTTGTATGCGCCACCACTCCGCCGGATCCGTGTAACCCTCGAAGCTTTGCCAGGATAAATCAATGCCGCGCTTCTCGAAGGCGCTTCGACGATGGAGTACATCCATAAGCTCTTTATAGAGCACTGCGGCATGCCCCGGAGGCCCTCGAAGGTGACCTCGACGTCCTCGCTTTCGAACGGAGTACGCGGCATTTGATAGATATCACCGATCAACAATAAACAAAGTACCAAAACGATGCCTAGAGGGCAAGATAAGCAATCTAGATGCAAGCTCCATACAAAGTTATCCTCTAAGGTCATTTTTCCAGCAGCATTTACCCGCCTTGGTATACAGGCCCAATCCTACGATACGCGTATCGGTATCGTACGGTACGAAAAATACGGTATTCCGTATTATACGGCCCATCCCTATGGGTGATGCATTACATGAACAGACTGTATGCTACGCTTGCTCAATGCAATGTATTCCGTCTGAACCAGAGGTGTATTTCGCATACGCCGAAACCCATAAAAAGTCCCGGATCAATGTCATGCCAACTCCACACGATGCAGTATTCACACTTGTTGGTTGTCGTCTTCACGCAGACGTCGTGCCCCTCAGCTCCTGTAGCTTCTCCAGCTGCCTTTTAAGCATGACCGTAGCACCCAGACTAATCTTCCTAAGGCCGTCCCTCTCCTCGTTATTGTCTTGGGCACTCCTCTCGAGCACCGCCTTAGCCGCTTCGATGGCCTTGTCGAGCAATTTTGGTGCGCCCTCGGAGTCGTCCCGATATAGGTATCTCAACTCGTCGGCAAAAGGCGGGACGTCTTTGGTGAGAGCGTGCACGATGAAGGCCCGCGTGCGGAAGTATGAGCGCTCAGTATACAGTGCACTGCTCGGTCTCGTCTCCTGCGCTTGGCGATGCACGTCGTATCCCGCCTCGTTGTAGTACGGGTCCTTGACCAGCACCAGGCCCATGATGCTGACTAGCACTTGGAGCAGCGTGCTCTTACCCGGACTCCAGCTCTCGTTGCGTTCATCCGCATGCCACGTACCCAAAAGACTCAGACAGATCTTACCGTCCTCATAGAGATTCGGGTTAACGGGACCGCTCCCGTTTGTCCAGCTGTGAAAGAAAGCGTCGGGCGCGTAATGCGGATAGTCTGAAGAGAGGTGAAAGTCGATGATGAACGGGGCGTACTCGTAGGGAGTATCTTCCGGGCCAATTATCAGGACGCGCAGGAGATCAAGGCGTGACTCCCAGGTGCGTACGAAGATGTTGGGAGGGAGTGAGTTACGAAGAATCTTGTGTTCTTTCGCGATGCGGCGCATGGATGTTGATGTGGATGTCGAGGGCTTAGTAATGTAGTGGTGGTCAGATGGTGGAGGGGTATCAAGGATCAAGAACGGCGCAAGCCTGTCCGAGGCCGTGTCTCCCAAGGCCGGATGCGCTGCTGAGTTTGTGTCTTTAACCATTAGTGAAGGCACATTTTTTTCTTCCTGTGGAAGAGGTGGGGATTTGTGCTCAGCATCAGAGTGTGCATCTGGAGTCGTATTTGAGGTTGCTGCTTCATCTGCACGTAAGAGATCAGGCATCGAGGTGTCGCTATCGGAGTCTTCTTCATCTTCGGTGGACCAATCGTCTTCATTACCTTCCATAGGTTCACCGTCCATACCCTCGTACTCGATCCACATTTCGTTAAAGGACTGGGAGTCGAAGTCTGAAACACTTTCTTCCTCATCTGAATCATCGTCCGAATTGTCTTCTGATCCGCCAACGCCTAGATGATCGTCCATGTCGCTACTGTATGCTAGGGTGACCTTCTCGGAGGGAATGCGGACATCAACTATAGGATCAGCTGCACCCAATCTTACAGTGATTTTGCCATCTAGGCCTAGATCTATCACCTCGCCGAACCACGAAGGTCCCTGTAAATTGCTAGGCAGCAATTGAGGGTCGAAGGAATCTGGGTGGACGAGCACAAAGTCGCCACGGCGGTGGGTGAAGCTTGGCGTTGACTGTATGTCGTAGAGACTGACATCTTCTGTAATGTCCTTGAGTTTTCCCGTCTCTGATGGAGGTACTATTTCGTCATCGAGGAACTGGATGGTAGGGTTCTCGAACCACCGAACAGTTGCTATCCGGTCGCGCGACTTGACAGCTTGAACGATGCCAACCTTTGCTGGTCTGAAGGTATAGGCAACATCAGGTCCAGGACCTTCGGCTTCTTCCTTGGTGCACACAACCTCACCGGGCCAGACTTCGTCGTCGTCGTCCACGTTAGGGTCGGGTATTAATGAAGGGCTTAGATCCTCAGTGATAGTGAGATCCTGCCACTGGACCGTCACCTTGGTGTGGGTTTGCATTACATGGAACACGTTCATATCGTAGCCCAAAGTTTCGGTGCGCATTTGCCTGGTCACTTTACCCTGCGGAAAGCCATTTGGCAAGGTTACGGAGCCGTCGTATTTTACAGCTGCGCCTGCGATGTCTTTGAAGCGAACACGGTCACCAACGGCAACCTCGGCCACCTGGTATGACCGGTCACTGCCGTTGGCAGCGAAGGGAAGCGAGATATCGGCAGAACGCGCTGCATCGTAGACGCGGAAACTGGGATCCCGCATTTCGTCTGAAAAGAGGCGAGCAGGCGGTTCTGCGTGTTCGCTGAGGTCGCCTGAGCCAATCCGTCTCGTAAGCCACCGCACATCAATCCAGAAGGTTCGGGTCTCGACAATGACACCTTCGGGGCGTACGTTGGGGTCAAAAGCACCGAATATCCAGCGCCCTCTTCTCAGATTGCCCTTCTTTGTCTTGACTGTGTCTCCGACGGTGAGCCGCTCGAGCGCGAAGTTTTCATACTCCAAATCATCTGGGTCTTCCACCACAACCACCGAATTGTTGCACAGCCTAAGTGCCACATCGTCGAAAACCTGGTCGATGCGCCCCACCCAATCGCCGTAGACGACCAAGGCAGATTCGACGTACTCGTGCACGTTGATCAGCTCTTCGGCAGGCACGACACGTATCGAGTGGTCTTCGTTTCCGTTCTGGGCGAGGGTGGCGGGGTTGAACATGGTCGCGGGGAGGAGGGTGCACACGGCCTTGGTGCTGATGACGGTGCCGCTCATGGGGTCCTTGAAGCTGCGCTTGACGACATCGCCAACATAGAGGGCCCGGTCGAGCAGCTCTAGCCGTGCCTCAGGGATCAGTTCCGTCTTGTACTTGGTCTGCCACGAGACGAGCACGGTGCCCTTCGGGGGGATGCCGCTCCACATGAACTTGTCAAACTCTTCCACCGGGATGTCGCCATGGCGCTCAATATCCTCGTTGTAGTCCCGTTGCGGGCGCGGGGAGTGGCTGTCGATATCGCCAAAGCAGCGGTCGACGACGCCGACGCTGAGCCGGTCGCTTCTCAAGCCCACCGTGTCTTCGACGCAGAAGACGACCTCGGCCGGCGGGCTGCCCATGTGGGCGGGCAATGGTGATGTGTTGCCCGCTACGTTGGTGGGGCCCAGCGAAAGAATATCTTGGGTGGGCAGGAAAGCGATCTGAGGCGCAGCAGGTGGTGGTGGTGGTGGTGGTAGTGGTGGTGGAGGTGAAGGCGCCGACAATGCGGCGGGGCTGTCGGTGAGGAAGCGGTCGGCGAAGAGGTAGGCAAGAAACCGCTCAAAGGTGCTGCGACGGTCGGTAGGAGGGCCAGAGTCGGTATTATCGTCGGCCATGGATCTGAGGGCAAATTATCTGCCTAGGGAACTTTCGCGCCCGTGTCATGTGAAGAATAGCCCGCTTTAGCCATATGCGCACGGCTTAACGTTTGCGGCGCCGCCCACCACCTCCGCCCTCGTCTGCAGTCGTGGAAGGATGACATAACAATACGAACAATTAAGAGATGGCCGACCCGCTGTATGAGTTGTTAATTCCCTACTTCGATGCGCAGAATGTACACGCGCGCCCGCCGCCAAATGAAAGCACCACCAACGCTTACCTCTCCCGCTTGACCACGCTCCCGCTCGCGGCCCTCACAAGCTCCGAGCCGCAGTCGCTCTCGCAGAGCACCCAATCCGTCTTGCGCTCCCTCCAGGCACTTTCGAAGCGCTCGCATAAGCCGATCATATCCTCGACCGACCACCTCGCCCATCTCCGCCATGTGCTTCCCCGAATCGGACAGGATGCAGGAACGGTGCACCAGGAGCTCCCGAATCTGGAAAGCGCAGCCCACAACTTCTCCCAGAAATACAGCAAGAGCGCAGAGAATGCCATCCTAGACCGGCGAAGAAAGGCCATGCTGCTGGCCAGGAACATTGATCGTGTGTCTGATGTGCTGGACCTGCCGACTCTGCTCTCCTCTGCCATCTCCTCGTCGACTGCGTCAACGCAATCTACTACAGCGACTGCTACTACGAATGCCAACTATGCATCCGCTCTGGATCTGCATGCGCACATCAAGCGTCTGTCGACTCTATATCCGAATTCCTCCTTGGTATCCTCTCTCTCGACACAAGCTGAGCAGGAGATGAAGACGATGACTACGAACCTCATTGCTTCACTCCAGGCTCAGGGTATCAAGCTCGCTGGCGCCATGCGTACCATTGGTTGGCTCCGTCGCGTAGCCCCTGAGCTCGACGAGTCTTGGTCGTCACGACAAAGTAGCATCAGCAGCGGCGAAGGCAGTCTCGGCGCGCTCTTCCTCGTCTGCCGCCTAGCATGCTTGGAGTCCATGCTCTCAGCACTCGACCCACTGCGTGAGCTCGCAGACCAGGAGACCGAGAAGCGAACTAGCGGGAGAGGAAAAGCGGACTCAGGCTGGGCGGTTGGCCAGCAGACAGAAAAGTACCTGAAGAAGTACTTGGAAGTCTTCCGCGAGCAGAGCTTCGCCATCATCTCCATGTACAAGTCCATCTTTCCTTCTGCATTGCCCACTCCAGGCTCCGATGAGCACTCGGCGCCTGCGGTCAAGCCTTCGGAATCGGCGAATCCTCTCCAGCCAATACCCTCTGCCCTCGCTACATTTCCCTTGCACTTGGTTGAAATACTATTTGATACTCTACGAACATACCTCCCAAACGTGCAGGACCGCTCATCACGCGATTCGCTGCTTACGCAGGTTCTGTATTGCGCGGGATCGTTAGGCAGATTAGGCGGCGACTTCAGCATCATGATCGCCCTGCTAGAGGAAGATCTGAGAGCCGCAATGGGAGACGATGAGGAGACCGAAGAACAGGAACTCGAAGAGGAGTGGGTCGAGGTCATGAAGAAGCATCGCGTGCAAGCCAGCAGACTGGAACTGCTTGCTTCGGGTGTGGGCACCGGGCGGACGTCCAGCCCCATAGAGAGGGGTATCAATCCGACCCACTGAAGCGTATGTAGTCAGCGTCAAGACACTACGAACGCACTCTGTCAAGGTCCAGCGCGACCAACGCAGGTGCCATTTCCATCCCGTGTTCTCCGTCGTTACATTGTGATCTACACTTGCAACTATATTTTCATGGCCACGCTTATTCTGTGATCCTCCCAAATAAAGCTCCCCAGTGACCCTCCCAATTCAATGCATCGAAGGCTTCCCATTCCTTCAGCAACTTCTCCCAACCGTCTAGAAGATCTTCGCAGCATTTCGTGCACTCGAATCGACGAATCTTTTTCTCCAGTTCTTCCCGTTCAGTGGCATCTAGACCACTCCTTGTGCGTTCAACGTTGTCTATGACCACCGCTTCCAATGCCTCCCACAGCCTCCTCGTCTTTTCCTGGGTTCTGCCGCTAACCGCATCTTGCCTACTGTCCGTGTCGAATGACGATGCGTGCTCCTCTTTCGCCGGGGCGTTCTCCTCCTGCTGACCTCTCAATACGATCGTAGCCTTCTCCAAAATGTTTTCCCACGACATGATGAACTCGCCCAGCACCGGTTCATCCCCAGCAGGCGATATAAGATTCTTACCAGGCATTTTCCTGAGCTCGTCCTCCGCGACCCCACAGTGCCCCGCTATCGCACACAACCTGTCGAACAGGTACTTGAGCGTACCGTCTGCCCCTCGTGTCAAACCGCCAACTGGAGATCAAACCCGATACCGAAACCCAGCATCCCAAACGTCACTTTCCGCGCATGCAGCAGCCCAAAGCCGCGCATAAGCGGTATTGCCATGCTGTCGTTGGGCCCGAACACGTGGTTCATCGACCAGTCCATCATCTGGAGATGAAACAGATCCAGCGTCCCGGACTGGCGCGAGACCACATCTGCGTAGTGGGCAATTATAGACGCATCTCTAAGCTCACGGCTTCGGCAAAGGCCTATCCGTCCGCCGTCGCTGTGCAGACACACGAACACGCTTTTAAAATTGTGCGGACGCGGTCGCACCATCAAGTTGAGATGTTTGATGTATTCCTCAAGGCCATCCGGCGATAAAACGGTGCCGGTGACAACGTCGTCGATGAAAGCGATGGAGTAGAAAATCGGAGTTCCTTCGCGGTTGATTTGCCGGCAGGCTCGCAACAGGGCTGGGTTGACGGCGTCAGCGGATGCTTGCCGCTTGATGAACCACGATTCTACAGCAGTCTCTTCGATCAAGTGCGGGTTCCACCATCCTATGGACTTGACCAGTTTGGCGATTTCTGCGGTGGAATAACAGAGCGCGTGGCGCCAGATGTGATTTCGAAGCTCGGCGGGGAGGTCGAGCAGATTAATCGGATTGAGCACCGCTGTGGGATTTTTCTTTCTGAGGGACAGGCTGAGACAGGTATATGTAGCAGCCTTGCGAACCACATGACCGTATTTGTGAAGACGCCCTTGCTTGGACTCTGTTGCTTGTTCTGAGGTTATAAGCGCATAAAAGTCGACGTTAGCGTATCGGTTGTGGAGCGGTTAGAATAGCAAGATAAGAGAAACAGGCAAATAAGGGAACGCTTTGTGAAAGAGTTAAAGTAAGACCAACTCTAGTGTAGAGGCTATAGCTTTATAAAAAACCACATGGCGCACCTCATCGCGATTTTCAGGTTGAAAGAGGCCTTGCTCTACTTTGTAGTGAGTATGAAGGGTGTACACAAGTCAAACTGGGTGTAGTATACGGCTAGCAACTTGCAAGGCCGCCCGTGCCGTGGGCGCAGCGACCGATCACCTCACGCCAGCGATTGATGCAATACTTCAACGCGTCGTTACTCAACGGCCACGACACTTATTGACGATGTGCTCACAGTAAAGATACCCTAGAGTAAGGTGGTCCAACACCCCGCTAATGCCGAGCAGATTTCTCCCGGGCGCCGAACAAATCCTCCGGCAGCTCCAGCCGATCATACGACCGCGCCCGCGAGTGAGGCGATACGGAGTGCGGAAAAAGGCAAAAGGAACGACACTGCGCTGCAGGCAGAGGCGCTAGAGAAGGGCCGCGGCACGAGGGTTTTTCGTGTGTACGCAGCCTCGGCTGGGGCGGGTTGGCTTGTTTCGTGATGCAGGGCAGGGCCGGGTAAAGTAAGCGCCGGCTCAGCTGCCTCAGCGACGAGGACGGCGGTGAGGTGGATGGCAGGGCAACAGGCAGCCACCTGAATCGTGCGCGGGTTCACCGGACGATGGAGACGGAGAATTTGATGGTCGTTTGCCAAACGTATCGTTTTCAATGAGGTTAATGGTGCCAGTTTCAGCCTTGTGCGACAGAGGGGACAGCAGCGTCGCACACGGAGAAGGACAGTTTGCAAAACTTGCTGCGCACAGTGTTCAAGGAGAAACCAGATAATAAATCATAATCATTTGATTGTTTAATGCTTATTCGTTTAGTAAGTGAGCACGTGCGCGTGCGATCGTAGACGGGCGATCGAGCAGTCGCAAAGAGCATAGCTATGATACATGAGCATCACTATCCCAGTGAGCTGGGCAAACCGATCCATAACCGAACGCCGAGTTCCCCCAAGAAGACCGTCCAAGACCGGGACAGTCAGATGCGTATGCGTAGATAACCGATAAACCGTAAGAGATTGTTGCTGTAAATAATGAGAAGATCACGGAATATAGAAAGTAGGTAGATGTTGCAGGTGAGACGTGTTACATCTCCATCGCGTCAGCATCGGCAGCCATGTCGAGGTCTTGCGATGGCGGTGTGGAGGGCTCCGACGGAGTACGTTGATGCGCGTTGATGCGCTCGCCTTCGACTTGCGGAACAGGACCGGCCATGAGGTTCTGGACTGTGCGCTGGAGAGACCATCCGACGAGCTGGCACCACTGGAGGCTGTCGGAGAAAAGCCAGAAGCCCTGCACGCCGTGCTGCTTGGCGCGTACCAGGTAAGCGGAGAGCGACTCTTTCTCGAGTAGAATGACAGCCTCTGTGAGGTCGAAGTGGTTTTCAATGACACGTGAATAGGCGCGCGCCGCGTCGCGTAGTGTCGCGTTGGTAAGCACGTTCTTCCAGCCCACGCCGAGCGATGAAATGAGCGTGTTGATGGTAGTGCCTTGCTCGTCGACGATCACGTCGGTTTTTTGAGAGTCCATGGCCATGTCGTTTAGCGATGGGATGGCGATGCTGGTCGCAGAGTCCATGCGCTGCGATTTGCGCGATACAGCGATGGGGCGGACGGCTTGCGCCTTCTCTTGCTTTTCCATCTTCTCTTCGTACCAGGTGCCGGATTGCGATTCGGCAGCAAGGGTATAACCAGGCTCACCGGGGTAGATGAGGGTCATCCCAGGGCCATACATGGGTTCAGGCTTAGGCTTGACGGGTTCTTGCGTAACAATTGCACCGACTGGACGGTTCTCCTCAGGTTCGTCGACGTCGGCAATGGATCGTTTTCGCCCAACTTTGGCATTGGACGAAGGGGACGCTAGGTAATTGAGCGATGGTGGAGTGGGGTACTTGGGGCGGTAAGTACCCGGTGAGTGAGAGCGCTGATGGGGAGCGAAGTAGCCGTGTGCTTGTTGAGGCGGAAGCACTACGGTGGGCGACGAGGCGTAGTAGTTGAGGCCCATGGTCACTGTATGTTTAGTAGATTAATGGGGGGAAGAGAGTTCGAAGATACGAAAGCCTGCTGGACTACAAGCAGACTACAAAGGTTGCGACTAGTGGGTCACGATCACTGGCGCGACGAGAAGGTTGTTGGAGGCGCGACGGCAGCAAGGTGGGATGCGCGCGAGGATGGTATCGATAGTAGAATAGATGGATGGTAAGAGGATTGATGGTGGATTGAGGTGAGAAATGGCTCAGGTGAGAGAGGGGGACGAAGGCTACGCGCTGAGGTGTGAGGGCAAGTGAAGTGTGGGAGAAGAGAGATGGACTGAGGGCGCGGTGGACTCTTGTAAGCTCCGCGAATGAAGTCCCGTGAACGATGAGAGGCTGGGTGAGGGCGGTAGGACACGGCAGAACTCATGAGAAGGGAAAGGTACGGGGCGATCGCAGGGGTCAAATTAGCGTGAGTTGTGGACCGAATGCGGAAACACTTGAAGTGCGCCAGTCAGCCGAAGACGGCCCGAGTACAGAGTCACGTGAATGCTTACTCATCTCTTGATCTGGCTGGTCGCTCTTGGCCGCGCGGCAAGTGCCGAGGTGTGCTCAGGATCGGAAAAACTCGCCGGCCGCGACGCGTTTTTTGGTGGAGCATAGCAGAGCTCAAGGCATCTGTGGCAGCTAGATACCCCGCCTCACCCTACCGCTGTCCCTTCCGTTAGTTTTGTTAAAGAGCAAAGAGTACCGTCAAGATGCAGGCGCCCGTGGTAGTTATGAGTAAGTATTAGCAGCTGCGAACGTTGGACAACAAGCAACTCACAGCCAAACAGACACCCAAACGCCTGGCGGGGAGCGACAGTTTGGCCGCAAAGCGCAGATTTCAAACATCACCGCCGCAAAGACAGTCGCAGATATCATCCGATCATGTCTGGGTCCCAAGGCAATGCTGAAGATGCTGCTCGACCCCATGGGCGGCATCGTCCTCACCAACGACGGCCACGCCATTCTGCGTGAGATCGAAGTTGCTCATCCCGCAGCCAAGAGTATGATCGAGCTGAGCCGCACGCAAGACGAGGAGGTCGGAGACGGTACTACGACCGTCATAATATTAGGTATGCAACCTCAGGGTAAAGGCATGGTCTGGTCTAATACGCGATAGCCGGTGAAATACTCGCCCAGGCTCTCCCCCAGCTTGAGCGAAACATCCACCCCGTCGTCATAATCCAGGCCTTCAAGCGCGCCCTCGCAGATGCTCTCGAGATCATCGATGAAATCGCAGTAGACGTGGACATTGACGATGACAAAGCCATGTACCAGCTCATCAACGCATCGATTGGCACCAAATTCGTATCGCGATGGTCAGAGTTGATGTGCAGCCTGGCGCTCAAGGCTGTGCGGACTGTATCGCTGGATGCGGGAGGCGGCAAGAAGGAAGTGGACATCAAGCGTTATGCGCGTATTGAGAAGATACCCGGTGGCCAGATCGAGGAGAGCCAGGTACTGGACGGCGTCATGCTCAACAAGGATATCACACACCCCAAGATGAGGCGGAGGATAGAGAATCCAAGGGTTCTGCTGCTCGACTGCCCGTTGGAATACAAGAAAGGCGAGAGTCAGACGAACATTGAGATCAGCAAGGAGGAAGACTGGAACCGAATCTTGCAAATCGAGGAGGAGCAAGTCAAGGCCATGTGCGATGCTATCATTGCGCTCAAGCCCGATCTTGTCATCACAGAAAAGGGTGTCAGTGGTATGCTCGAAACTCTCCGTGGCACTGTTTCTCAAAGCTAACACTTCCTACAGATCTCGCACAGCATTTCCTCGTCAAGCAGAACATCACGGCTATCCGACGAGTACGCAAGACTGACAACAACCGCATCGCGCGAGCCACTGGCGCCACAATCGTAAACTCCGTTTTCTCAGCAGCTGCTTCAGACGTCGGCACCCAGTGCGGCCTGTTCGAAATCTCAAAGATCGGCGATGAGTACTTCACGTTCCTTACCAAGTGCAAGGACCCCAAAGCGTGTACAATATTATTGCGCGGCCCTTCCAAGGACATTCTGAATGAGATCGAGCGCAACCTGCACGATGCGATGGGCGTTGCACGAAACGTTATTTGGAACCCAAAGCTCTGCCCAGGCGGAGGAGCCACAGAAATGGCGGTCGCAGTCGGTCTGGAGCGAAAAGCAAAGCAGATCGAGGGCGTAGCGCAATGGCCGTACAAGGCTGTCGCGGAAGCGATGGAAGTTATTCCCCGTACACTCATTCAGAACTCCGGTAATAGTCCAATCAAAGTGCTGACGCAGCTCCGCGCAAAGCACGCAGAGGGCTACGAGGATGGCCAACAGAACGGAAGCTCGTGGGGCATTGACGGCGATGCTGGGAAGGTCGTGGACATGCGACAATTTGGTGTATGGGAGCCGCTAGCAGTCAAGGAGCAGAGTGTGAAGACCGCGGTGGAGAGCGCCTGCTTGCTATTGAGGGTTGATGACATTGTCGCGGCGAAGGCAGCGAAGCAAGTGTCAGGTCCCATTGGAGGCGGAGGCGATGATTAGAGTAGGTGCGTACATGCTTGTAAGAGCCATCCATTTGGTTTCGACAGCAGGAGCCTATCGGGTTAGCCTAGGCTAATACACATTGAAGTGAATTGCCCGGCACTAATACTGAGCAAGATCGTAAACTGCTGCTTTGCTTGTATAATAATTCCTGCCGTGCGCCTGGAGTTGATATTCTGGAGAGCCTCGCCTGGTCGTGCTTGCCTGACTCGTAGTACTGGCCCCATCCAATCGCGAACTGCTGCTATTCTGTATCACGTCGCTGAACACAAACGTCCACGCGGAAGCGCTGTAACACCTTGTACGACCATGTTATTCATGCCATTCCGCATCTTGGTGTACCATTGAGAGCTTTATCCATTTAGACTCAGAAATATAGCGGCCAGGCTGTGAGCCTCGCCGTCGTGCGAGAGGCTCCAGTTTCTTGGCGGGATGTTGGGGGCGGTTTCATCAGTGGGCGGCAGACCAGGTCTAATTATAGGTGGTCGCACAGACAGCTCGTTCTTCATCTTTAAGCTGGAAAGTTGGTACGGTACGGTCTCCCATCTTACAGGGAATGTACTGAACGAAGCCTTTCGCATGCCGACAAATGTTCGGCTTCAGGAACACCTACACATCGTCCAAGAATTGGGCTCAACAGCTTCGCACGCAAACAATACGAAAGCAGCAGTGGAACGATGCGGACGAGACGGAATTGCGCAAGCTTGCGCGATCCACAACCGGGCATCCGCCGGATACGAGCTATCACCCACACGCAATGCGCCTTGAAGAGACCGAGTTTGCTGATGTAAATGGAAAGGTCGAGGTCCAGGAAAGTAGAGCCAAAAAGTATACTTCTGGATGGCGCTATGGAGCTATCAACTGCGCTGTTTCCGCCTCTGTTGTCTTCCTCATCAATTTCATCATTACCATCGTATTCTCCGCTCGTCAAAATGGAGTTCTCTTCGACGGCGATTGCGATTACGCCAGCAAACTTAACACCGGCTTGCATCTTATCATCAATCTTTTGAGTACTGTCCTGCTGAGCTCTAGCAACTATTGTATGCAATGTCTTTCCGCTCCCACTAGGAAAGAGGTAGATGAAGCACATGCGAAAGGGAAATGGCTCGATATCGGCGTCCAGAGTTTACACAACCTGTGGAACAGTCATGGACCAGAACACATCCGACGGTCAGTGGTCTGGCTCCTCTTAGGGCTCTCATCGCTTCCATTGCACCTATTGTGAGTTACGTCGCTCGCCGATATGTGGGAGCTAACTGTTTAGCTACAACTCCGCCATCTTCCTTACCATATCCTCGAACGACTACTATGCCTTCAACGTGCGAGAGTCTTTCATTAAAAACGCTAGTTGTGGTGATTGCGGTGCACAGTTTGGAAACCCATACGATTTCGGACATGATTATGAATCCGATGTGTGCGTACATGCATGTTCTGCGTCAACCAGGATGGCGCTAACCTCTTCTACAGTGCAAAGACTGTCCGTACCATGCACGAGAAGGCACGAAATCGCACACTGGATCGGCTTTCGAATTCTGAATGTATCCGCGAGTACGCGGAATCTATTCAATCGAAGAGGAGGAACGTCCTTCTCGTCGCAGCCGATAACAAGATGCCTTCTCCTAATGTCACTGCAAACGGAACGACTTCGGACATTTATGCCTACAACTCCTTTGAGGCAACGACTGCATCGAATAAAGACGAGGCGATGAACGCATACTCATGGATTTGCTCATCTAATCCGACGTGGAAGTACACTTATTGCTCTAATCTTGTAAATGGCATTCAAAATGCTCCGGAGCAGTGGACAGTAGGTTACAAGTTGGACTTTAACATAACCGGCTCCGACCCCTACACAGGCTATCGCACGTCGCCTACCTATCCAGTCGACTATTGTCTGAGCGAGAAAGCCGAACCGCGCTGCAAGATACAGTTCACGCTTCCAATAGCGATCCTCGTCACGATCCTCAATGTTTTCAAGGCCATTCTCATATTTTACACGGCTTTTGGGACAAAGGAGGAACCACTCATGACCATGGGGGACGCCGTGGCTTCCTTTTTAGAGCGACAGGATGAGACGACGAAGGGAATGTGTCTATTATCCGTACGCGATGTAAAAAGCCATAAAGGGTACTTTCCTGTGGGCGTCAAAGCATGGTCGGGGAAGCGACGACGGTTCAAGGATGTCACAAGCCGCACCCGACGAGCGGTGACTTTTGCAATGTAAGCTCGTCGTTTCTATCCCTCATGACTTGCAGAACTCAACGCATGTGAAGGGTCGCTGAATGGGAAGGATGATCTGTGAAACAGTTGTACTCGTTCGATCGACCTCCTGTGACTGACATTGAAACAGGCTCTTCATCACGCTTATCGCCATTGCAGGCCTCCTTATCTTCGGGGTCAGCGAGCTCCCTTCTGGAACTTCACGCTCAGTGGCGGGTCTCGCCGCATAGGCTACGGCGCCATCGACACTCGCACAATCATGAGCTACTACACAGAATTCACCACGATCCAATACGTCCTCCTTGCGAACATCGCTCAACCTATCCTCTCCTTTCTCTACTTCTCCTACAACGGCCTGTTCACCGCAATGCTCCTCGGTTACGAATGGGTTTCGTACGCACATCAACGGAAGGGCCTGCGTGTTTCCCGAACGCCAGAGGGAGCGCAGCGCTCCACGTATTTCCTGCAGCTACCCTATCGCTTTGCGTTGCCGCTTATGGGACTGGGCGGCGCCCTTCATTGGCTTGTATCGCAAAGCATCTTTCTGGTGGCGATTGATGTGTACGCCTTTGATGGATCGCAGGATGGTGCCCTCGGCGACGATTGGAAGTCAACAGGGTATTCACCCATCGCCATCTTCACAACCATTATGCTAGGCACGGCGATGACCCTAGCGGCGATCGGCTTTGGGTGGGTTCCCTTCAAGGAGGGAATGAACCTCGCGGGAAGCTGTAGCGCGGCTATCAGTGCGGCCTGCCATGAGGTAGATGCGGTGGACGGATATGAGGCGGCTCGAAGCAAAGTGCAGTGGGGTGTTGTTGGCGAGAACGCGGATAATGTGGGACATTGCACGTTTTCGACCAGGGAGGTCGAGATGCCAAAGGTCGGTCAGGTCTACGCTGGAATTTCTGGCTCTGCGGGATCTGTTGCACGTTTTGGGAAGGACGCAAGCTTGTGATATTCCCTTCGAAAACATGATGACCCGACCCAGCTGAAGAATTTCCCGCCGTAACCGCACTTATGCAGTCTTCTGATTTTACGATGATCTTTTACGCCTGAAATCATTGTTCATGTATTAAAAATCCGTCTCCGCTGCACCTGAAGTCGAAAAACATCACGTGCATAGACGAGGGATAAGCGCTCAGGGCACCTTTATCTCCTTTGGGCGGTGCGTTTATCACCTCACCGGATACATGTGCCCTTCAACAGCGTTAGCAAGAACCAATTAGAAGCCAATTTTCGCTAAGGGGAACACAAGCTCCGCTGTGAACAATACAAGCTCAATCCTTTCGCTCCTTCGCTCCGCCCTCAACGATGTCTAACATGGAGCACCGCTACGTCACTCCAGCGGGTTTGGGCCAATTTCCTCGTACGCACTCGGCCTGGTCAGGGTTGGCAACAATCAAGCGATAGGCAGATTGATTACCAGATTAGAACTGGCACGGACGTGAGGGTGATCTTTCAACGCTTAATATAGTAATCAATCTGCCTATCGCTTGCTTGTTGCCAACTCTGGGCCTGGCTCTGTGCAAACAAGCCATGTGCAGGCCCCGTACACGCGCTGAGATAGCAGATGAACCATTGCCCAGCCACAATTCAGCGCGAACATTTCAAGCACATCCTCAGAAAAATCGTGGGGGGCTTCCACGAATCGCACTGTGTCGTTTCCGTTACCGCTGCAAGCTGTTCGCCTGGCGCAAAGAAGTCCCAATTAGGTATAGTCTAGCGTATGGCTGTGCGGTTGAACACTTTGAAACTAATGCAGAATCACCCACTGTTTACCGGATAAGCTTTAGCAAAGCTTTCTGATTTCATAGGCTATACCTAGTAAGGTTCGCACGGCGACGGCCCGTTCAGTCTTACTGCCGCCAACGCGTTGACGGCTTTAGGGCTTGCATTCAGAGGCATCCATCGCTTAGGTCCGAGCCCATATCACATACTTGATGTGGACCACTGTCATGAGTATATAGGATGGAGGTGTCTCACCTCTTACCGCAAGCTTTTGCAGTGATTCGTCTTCGCATCAGATCGCCATTTGTCGTCATTCTGCCTCACCCCAAAGCCTTATTTCTACACTTCAAGGACATGGACATCGCTTATCTTGTTACCCGTAACTCAAATCATGACAATGATGGCAACGGCACCGATGGAGTTTGTCCCTCAGACCCTTACAGTCTCCCTGCCGACCAGATGAAGCCTGTCCTCGGCTCATTGACATTCCACGAATTCGCAACAATATTGTCCGGTGCTTGTGGCCTTGCATCGCTGCTCGTT
Source organism: Bimuria novae-zelandiae CBS 107.79 (assembly GCA_010015655.1). Classification (NCBI taxonomy): domain Eukaryota; kingdom Fungi; phylum Ascomycota; class Dothideomycetes; order Pleosporales; family Didymosphaeriaceae; genus Bimuria; species Bimuria novae-zelandiae. Next base: position 536,200 of record ML976685.1, read on the forward strand.
ATTTCGTTCGCAGTCTTTCAGCATGCCACGAACTTCTCAAATCCCATCCAGCAGCGGCAAGTCATCCGTATCCTGATGCTTGTGCCCTGGGTAGCATTGTTCTCATTCCTCATCGTATGGCAAGAGGGCGTCGGGGAGTATCTCGTTGAGTCGCTGGACTTTGGATGCTCCATCGCAATCTCGGCGTTCCTGCTGCTTCTCTGCGACTTCGTGCTTGCCAATCCCGGAGGGTTCGATGAGCTTTTCGGACCGGGCGCTTCAAAGGTTGCGAGAGAAGGGGAAACCGCGGACAGTCCCAAATGGCTCAAGGTGTGTACCTCTCCACCCTCCCATCCTCTATGCCAATTAACTAACACCCGCCGCAGAAAACATGGTACATGGTCCTCCAGTACTTCCCCGTCGCCATCATCATGTGGATCGCCATGGCCATCTCCCTCGCCGTCGGCACCTACTGCGGCGCTTCCAATAAGCCGAAGTTCGCGCACATCTGGCTCTCCACCATCCAGGTCCTCTCCACCACCTTCGCGGTCCTCGCTTGCCTCCGCTTTTTCAAGCTTCGAAAGGCGCAGCTTGCATCTCACAAGGTGCTGCTTAAGTTCGCAGCTTTCAAGGGCATCATCGGCCTCAACGCTCTGCAGGTCTTCATCACCGGTATCCTCGTGGGCAACAATGTGATTAAGCCTGACGAGCACATGACGTATCACGACATTAAGGTCGCACTGCCAAGCTTGCTCCTCGCGTGCGAGATGCCGTTTTTCAGCGTGTTGTTGTTCTGTGCGTTTCCTGTGGGCGTGTATAAGGATGGGAAGGAGGGAGTGAGTCCCGTCGTGGGACCGCTTATGGCATTAGCGCAGGCGTTTAACATTATGGATCTGATGAGCTGCTTTGTGAGGGGGCCGATAAGGCTGGTGAGGGAGCAACAGAGAGGGATACAGAGAGCGATGAGTTTTCCGCTGCAAGTGGAGGGCGAGGTGGTAGAGATTCTGGGTGGAAAAGGTACGCATTCGGCGGTATAAGGGGCGCTTGTGAGTTAGACGGTAGCGCTTAGGTTGGCCCTGGATTGGGTGGTCTCGTCTAACGTTCTGGTCGATATCGATTCAGGAAATGAAGAGCAATGACTTCCTCTTTTTCACTTTTTGTTGTGCTTGATTCTATTCACCAGATAAAGATGCAGAGAAGTGGATTGGATATCCGCACATGGCGTTCCTCGGTCCTTAACCGTGTGGTTTTCCTCGCTCCGATTCTGAAGCTGTGGATATTTTTCATATGTTTTGTGTTGTTCACAGGCGAGGGCTAAAAGGGGAAAATAAAAAAGCAAAATGAACAGGCGAGAGCTTTTTAGCTATTTACTCACGCGCAGCCTTATCACCCTCTGCTTTCATCATAGCAGCTAGTTGTTAACGTACATTATCCTACCGCGGGCTTATCTCCCTCTGGGGACTCGAACTCACGCATTTCCGTGTTTCGCAAGATGGACATCTGCACAGATTGGCCACCTCACTCCTGTTCAATGGATCTATCTTCTGCAAGAAAAAATTATACACATACTGATATAATAGAATGACTGTACGCAAAGATACACACGATGTTGATTCTGGCTTCTTGTCGTTCTGCGTTGCCTTATGGAGCTATGTTGCGTGAAGCGCAGATAATAGTATCAACCAGTAAGCTGTCACGTGTTAGGCCTGGTGGAAAAGCATTCACTGCGCGGACGAGCACCCGCTAGCGGCGCTAACGAGCTGTCAAACCATGCATAAAAGATCTCTAGACCCACTCGCCTCAACAAAATCTGGACGAGGGGGCGAGCGATAGCACAGCCAGTGTGCAGTGTGAGGGAGTATTAATAACTCTTCCGCACACTCAACATGCAAGCGACCAGCAACAGTTAACCGTTACAGAAAATTTGAATCACTTCATCCTCCCCTAGGGAAGTGCATTCAAACCAATTTCTAATGTTAGTGCAGCTACCCTCAAGCCACGATGGGGTACTTCTGGTGCTCAAACAAGCCCTGACCAACATCCGCAGCAGGATCCGAGCCATCCTGTTCTGACCCAGGAACTGTGGGGCCACATACTCTCATACGTAGAGGACGATTTCGACCTGTGGGTCAACTGTCGCCACGTATCGCGTGTCCTGCACATAGAAGCCGAGCGAGAGTTCACCCGAGTGAGGCTCCCGAAGCTGAGAATCGATACGTACCTAACAACGATCAATGACGAAGAATCTCCGATAGTGAGTGAGTGCATTGAGTTAGACAAGTTCGTGGGACTCATAGAGGATTTTCGTCGGGCCCGTTTTATGGCCTCATCTCGGCTGACTGTTCAGCGAACCTCGGGCTGAGGAATCGACACTTTTCGTGGTCTGGAAAATTTCGTTTTAGATGAGAAGTCCAAGAAAATGATAGTCCGTTTAGTCCGCAATACTTCCGCAAATTTCCGCTTCACCCTCTCGCATGTTCTCGAGCAATGGGCGTCCCTTGGCGATTACGATACGAACCTAGAGATCCCCGATCTCTTGACTCACTACGAGATCACTTTCGACTGGAAGTGCTTAGCCAATACATTCTACGAGGAAGAGAGCAGCATGCGGCATTTTTGTCGAGCACAGCATTGGCAGGACTCGTGCCTGACCGATGAGGATATGTAGGACGCAGAGGTTGGTTGGCGCAAGCACGTATTCATCGATCACCTGATCCAATCTCTGCGGAAGGAGGGACAGGCGTTAGAACTAGAAGAACGCATTGAACGTTTGAATGGAGGCGAAGGCTCTGTAGGTGAGTTAAGTTCATGAGTGGGTTTCGGAAAGGTATGGTGAGTAGGAATTGAGAACAATGGCTGGGAACAAGGGTTAATTTGAGGAAACAAGCCTTTGACAGATGATCGGAGGGAAAATTGTGCAGGTCTTGAATCTTATTTCTCGTATAACTGAAAACAAAGTCATGAGTAACGAATGTACATGTTTCCCTACAGAGCCCACAGAAGAAGAAATGTCAATGCCTAACTCCAAAAGCAAAAAGGACCCTTGCTATGCAATACCAGAAAGGTCTGTATGACCACGGCGTTCATCAGCACACCCGCAGCTTCTCTTCCATACTCAGTTCTTCCACGTCCCATTGCTCACTGTTGGTCCCGGGATAACTGAGGTACACGCCACGTGATAATCGCGAATATTTGTGGGCACCGCGATATTCTTGTTTCCATCGAAATCGCCAAAAGTGTGCCGATCATTCAAGCTCGCAATCGGATTGCCATGGTAATCAGTAATGTCGCAGCTGAAACCGCTGCCGCCGACGACATTCACACTCGTGGCAGTGGTCTGGTAGCCGTCGTCGATAACCGAGCCACTGAGTAATTCCCCGTAGGTGACTGCACCGCCGTTCTTCAGAACGGTTACTTGAGCATTGTAGCCAGTGAAATCGTTGGCGACATTCATCTCAACCGTGAGGTGATTATCGCGTGCTTGATTGGTGGGACGGCGTTCGCATTTGATCTTTAAATTGGCGACATTCTTCCGCCCGCCGAAGTCGATATGAGTATTCGACTTGTCAAAGTTCCCAAAAGACTGGATCGAGGGACCATGGCGGACCGCGTCATCAAAAACGATGCAATCTATGTTTGTGCCGCCGGAGAAACGATCAAAGTTCGTCGCCATGAGCTTCCCGGTTTTACGATCAATCATATCCCCGCCGAATATTCTAGTGAAAGGGACCTCCCCTTGGCTTATATCAACTACACTGGCTTGTTGAAGATTTACGGTATTATCGAAGAGCTGAACTACAGCTCCTTCGTCCTGTTGGCGGGCTTGCTTCGTGGGAGCTGCCAGAGCAGCAGCGAGGAGGGTGGTGAAAGCGAGAATGGTGTACATTTTGGGTGAGAAGTTGTTTTCGTGACAGTGAAATTTGTGTTTAATGATCTTTTGGTACGGTCGGTTCTTGGGCGTTTCAATGAGAAAAGATGGGATGTGAGATGTTGTGATGATGAACGAAAAGAGTGCATGTGGAAGCATCTTTTATACACCTCACCTTACCATCCAAACCACCATGAATTCCAACACCTCAAGCCCAGAATCGAGCTCTCGACACTCTCCGCATCGTGTCTCTGAGCTTCGCCTCTCATCGAGATAAAATTGTCCCCCAGAGCAAGTCAGTGAAGACCAGAATGACGCCGCCTCCGCCATCGCCGCCAATCATCTAATCGGTTTCATGTTTATGCTCAACGATCCGATTTGTCTATTCCACTATTCTGCGATTTAGCGATGTTGGTGGCAGGACTTCAGCCTCTTACGCCCCATGCTCAGCCGCCGCCAAGCTAACCACGTGACCAACGCCGTTCTTGAAACTACACACTCGGCTTGTGTAGTTGCCGCGGTAGGTGCTTACAATGTGTTCGTTTGAGGTTGGGGTATCTGATTATTGGGTGATCGAAAGACACCTTTAGTTATCTGCGGGCTATTTGTAGGACGGCTGATGCGTCGCGAGCTGTCAAGATCACATTCTCTGTAAGATGCCGGTCTCAGGCATACCGAGAAGTATGATCTGCGGCTGCGCACAGATGAACATGTCCCGGTAACTGAGCTTACCGAGACCAGTTGAACGTAGCGTCCTGCCTTCAGGCGTAGCTGTGCGGACCGTAGGGAGGGTTGCACCCTCATTTAGGTCGCTCACCGTTCGTTCACACGGATGTATCTTGACTGAGTCTTTTCATAACACCAACTTCTCCGTGTCCACCATGAAACAGTCGAAGGCACCCTTAGCATAACCACATTCTGCTCCTCTGCTCCAACCGTCTGATCACCTTGCCGCACGCATCGTTTTCATTTTGAGCATGGGCGTTGTGACTTTGCGTTGTTATCTTGTACCGAGTAAAGTTCCAGCAAGCTCCATAGCATCAATCTCGCCCAAGATACCATATGCATCCACAAATGCCTGACAGCACAAACCTCTACAGCTCTCCAGGCCAAAACCTCCCTCTATTCTTCTCCCGCCACCCACCGTCATGTGCCACCACGATTTCCACATCTACCACTCTACCACCCTCCTCTTGTACCTTCCCCTCGCCTAGCAATCTTCTCACCCACTCCACCGTCTTCGTCGCGCAGTCTGTATCCATATGCACGCTCCTCAACCCGCCATTTCCATCATCATACAGAGCAATATCCCTCCCCCCATTCAATATCCGCTTATCATGACAGCAGTCACCACCAAGATATACCCATTTCCCGGGCGCCGTCCGCGCGAGTAAATTAACATGTCCTTGTAAATGACCCGGTGCATCGATGATGTACAGCGAGCCGTCGCCAAAGAAGTCAATCGCGGCCGGGAAACCGCCAAGCGACTGCCATTTGTGCTGCGTGGTGCGAGTGTGGGATATAAAGTTCGGATCTGAGGCTACGGGTGGCAGCTCTTTCGTTCGATCCTTCGGCAACTCGTCGGCGTTGAATAAGGCGGCTGGATATAATGGACCACCGCCATTTGCGAGAAGATGCAAAGTTCCGTTCCCGACGATGAACTCTGCGTTTGGAAAGTCGGACGGTGTGCCTACGTGGTCCCAGTGTACGTGGCTTAGGATGACTGTGTCGATGTCTTCGGGCTGCAGTGGTCCTTTTCGTAGGCTCTCGGCAACGTCGGGAGATACAGTCGTAGGTTGGCGTTGCGCGATGTGGTGTTGTTGTGCTTCGCGGTAGCCAGTGAAGTCGCGCTTGAGCCCGAGGTCGAAGATCAGCTTAGTTGTTGTAGAGCCTTGAGCGAGGGCCTCGATTGTGGGTGGATGCTGGATCAGAAACGAAAGTGACGGTACTGTGGTGCGTTTTTCAGGATCTGCCGGTGTAACGAAGAGGCTCTCGGGTAGAGTAAGGTGTCCGCCTTCGAGGGCAGAGACAGTCACGCAGACTTGATTTGAGGAAGGTGACGGGAGAGTGATGATTTCTTCGCTCGCATTTGAAGATGCCATTACAGGAACTCCTTGTGTGTTTGGTGTTATGACTCAGGTTTTCGTGGATTAGTTCAGTGTCGTGTCAAAGTAGAAGATTGATCGTCAAGCAGCGTCACTAATGGTTGGAGAAGGCGCGTCTGGAAAAGCGCAGCCCCACCTCACACTCCCCCATACCCCGCTGCGGGGTTTGATGCTTGATCCATGATACGCGATCCAAACAACATATTTACAGGCAGCCTCTACTAGCTGTCCGATGAGCACAACATCCATTGCTCAGATCTCAGAAATCGTGATCTCCAAGATGGCGGCCGATCTCCCAAAGACAATGCGTGGGCAATTTCTCGAAGCCTTCAAACAACCCTACACCCTACGTTCCGTTCCACTTCCTCAATTCTCACACCCGGACGATATACTGATCAAGGTCGATGCTGCGTCGTATTGCCACACTGACTACGTCCTTGCGGAAGGACAAATGCCTGGCTTCCCGAGATCGTTTCCTCACATCGGCTGCCACGAGTTCGCCGGAACAGTGGTGTCACGCTCCGATCGTCCAAGTCCAGAGGCGACCCGGTTCGACCCAGGCACTAGGGTCGGAGTGACTGGTCGAGCTTTTCATGCTTGCAGAGAGTGCTTTGAATGCCAGGGATCGAAAGACCCCATAGCTCAAGACGATAAAGGCTACTCAGTATACTGCACGCGTGCAGAGAACAACGGTATCAGTAAAGATGGTGGCTTCGCGGAGTATGCGGTGGTAGATGCGCGCCAGCTCGCGCCGATACCGGACGCTCTATCTGCAGTCGAGACGGCGCCGCTCATGTGCGCGGGCATCACGATATACGCTGCTTTGAAACGGTGCCAGATGAAGCCCGGAGACCGAATAGCTATCATGGGCGCTGGCGGTGGCCTAGGACATCTTGGTCTGCAATACGCGACCAAAATGGGATACAAAGTACTTGGTGTCGACGCAGCGGATGGCCCGCTCGAGCTAGCAAAATCTCTGAATACAGGAGCAAGAATAGCGGACGCAAGATCGGAGCAAGCGGCAGACATCGTGCAGCAGTTGGGGGGTGAGGATGGCAAAAGCGATCTAGGCGAAAAAGGTGTCGACGCCGTCATCATATTACCCGAGAGCCAGACGGCCTTTGATTACGGCTTGACGTTGTTGAAAACCCATGGGAGATGCGTAGTGGTATCGTTCCCAGAAAAGGGTTTCCACATATCGTCGCGCGATGTTGTTTTCAGAGACATCTCCATCATAGGCAGTCTTGTTGGAAGCAACAGGGTGTTACGAGAGATGCTCAACTTCACGGCGGAGCATGGGATCAAGGCGGTGGCCAAGACTTTCCCACTATCGGATCTGAACGGATTGGTAGAGGAATACCACAAAGGCGGTGGAGGAAAGTTGGTCGTTGATATGTCACTGTGAAGTCGGCAGTGGTCTAAGATGAGCTATGGCCATTGCGAGCGACCGCACTCAAACAATTCAATGCCCAATTCATCCAGACTCCAGCATGTCTGCGTATAGATTCAAAGCGCTCCCAATGACATCGACGATTGCCCAAGTCTGCGCACCTTTGAAGATGGTTGCCCACACTCTGAGTACTCCAGCGCTCAAGTATTTGATGTAAGCGGGAGAATCCACAATGATTTCGGGGGGAAGAGCAAACTCAGTCTCGTCCAGCATGCTCTTCACGATGGCCGTAATGCGACGTTCATCTTCGGTAACAGGAGGTTCCGGACTGGGAGTAGACAAAGCCTCGAGCCATTTACTCATCAAGTACGCACACTCCAAAGTACATAGGGAGTGTTGGATAGACCAAATGAATGACTGAGTCTTGGCGACAAGCCGGTAACCAATCTTAACTGGAATGCTTAGCGCATGGGCTGAATGAAGGACTGCACGAGTAATCTTAGGCGAGCGTCTAATTGCAGGTCCGGCTCTGAATGCATTAGCTATCAGCATTGGATCTCGCGTTTCCAGGGCTCTGCCAGCGGTGTCCACATAGAGGCGGATATATGCCAAGCGAAGCAGTGCGGTAGAGTTGAAAGCGACCGGTCCATTTGGGCTCATGGGATCTAGAGAAGATTCAGGATTATTCTTCCACCCTATCTGCCAGTTCCTCAAGGCATTTTCAAGCGATACCACGTCATCTTGGCTGAGCTCTCTTGATCCGTCGAAGCGGCAGTGAACCACTTGGCGGACGAAGAATATATGCTGAATCAGAGCGTGAATTAGCGCATAGTTGCCAGAACTGGAGTTCCGCTCGGTAACGTCTCGGCCATTCTTTGAGAAGAGCTTTTGAAGAGCATCTTGAAAGTCAATCTCCGGAGCAGCACACCTTCTGGCTTCCCACCACGCAGCTTCCGTTGATGCTTTGAACTCGGCGGCGCTGCAGGGAAGCATTAATTTGACTTCAGAAGTGAGAATGAAGGGCGGGATGTTGTAGACTATGCAATGCAGATTGGAAAATCCGTACACAATGAACTTAGTGCGCTTGATCGTTTCGCGGCGGAGCCATTCTTCCCATGAGAGCTCGTGTCGCACAGGCTCGCTTTCTAAACCATCATCTCGGATGAGGGTCGCCAATACACTTTGAATAGCAAGGGCTTCCCGCAGAATTTCTTTGTGTTTGGCCCATGTGCAAAGAGCCATAAGCAAAAGAAGAGCCTGCGCTGTCTGCATGAGGTCTTCTCCGGCCGGGCTGTCATCAGCACCAGTAGGAAGACCAAGAGGACCGACTGTGGAGGGAACGTGTACAGGACTGTGCAGCACAGATGTGACACCGGGTCCATGGGAGGAAGCGCGGTCTGAATCAGCTTTACGGTGAATCTCTCCCACGCGGGCGTCTCTCCTCCGGATGCGGTGCGTAGCTATAGCGCGGCTCACATTGAATAATTCCACTCCTCGTTCGCCTTCAAATGTGTACTGAGCTCCTATTGCAGCCAGGGCAAGGAGCAGTTCAATTGAGCAAGTATCCACTGACATTGTCGGAATATGCAGAAAAGGCATATGCTCATGGAAGCCATTGATGTAAGCAGCCAGATATCGACAAAATGCCAGGCGCGTCGGAAGTCTGAATCCAACCGGTATCACGCTTGAGAACTCCTTGAGTTTTTCAACCATTTTCTGCCTGTCGTCCAGCGAAATGTCCGAAAAAGATCGCCGACCATTGTGTCGGCTAAAATCCTCCGGCTGTAGTGAAGGTAGCCTAGACCCGAAGCGCGAGAATGTATGGGTATTGTCGGCTTGGGTCTGAGGTGCAAGTGTTGAGGCCAGAGGTGTACCGGCATGCGCAAGAAACTCGTTTCCGTATCCTAGAGAGTCAGGTGAGAAGAATGGCATGGGCTGCTCCGTGTTGATGAGGCTTGACAAACGATAAGATGTCAACGGCTCATTGTCTAGGAAAGCTGCTAAGCTGTCCAATGACTCCCCGAGGCCTGCACCGCTGATTGACGGATCGCTCATGTGGACGGTAGGGGAAGGGAGCACATGCTGTTCTACTGTTTGCGATATGAAGTTCTGCAAATGATGGTGGCGAACATCGCCGTTGGGTACATTTTCTTGGGTACCCTGTAGCGATTGATATTCCGCAGCCATGGAGAGTGCATTAAGGGAGAACTCATCGGTTTCGTTATAGTGCGTAGGCCCTATCTGCGCTGGATGAGGATGGAGTGGTGGTTGCATGTCCATGTGCGCTGTGGCCGCAGGCGTATTCATCATGCTAGGAATAGTAGGTACAGGACGACCAGCATCGAAGCTGGTGCGCATGCGCTTCAGCGGCCGTGTTTCCTGAGGCATATAGTGGTCGGCTGGTTGCGGCTGATCTATATTGGGACCAGGTTTTTGGTGGGTCAGTCGCTCATGCCGCACAAGCAGGTCACTTCAACTATCAGCACCCGAGTTGCCTCGACACCTGGTATTCGTACCTGCGTGTGAACGAGTAGTTGCAGGCATTACATCTAAAGGGTTTGACTCCGCTGTCTCGCGGGAGCATTAGAATGATTTCAGCGTAACCGTATGCTCCACTCACGGATGCGCTCGTGGCGTTGTAGATGCTCCAGCCGGGCGAAGCTACGTCCACAGTGATCACAATGGAAGCGTTTCTCCTTCTTCCCGGCCGGCGGTTGCTCGCCCGAGCTTGCTTTCATTCGAGCTAGAGACGATGAGCGCTTAGAACTTCACTGGTCGCGGAAGCAGTATCAGCATCTCAAAGATAACACCAGAGGCAGTGCTAAGTTGGGGGTGGTAGCAATTGTCCGGCTGCAGATTGAAGGTCGGGGAAGAAGGACCGGCAGGAAAATGCGGAGAGTGCGGGTTGAGAATGCGGAGACGAATCATGTGGGGATGCCGCCAACCAGCGCTTGGCGGGGGCAGAACCTGGAATTTGCGTCATCACCGAGGAGGCATACACAGACACGAAAAGCTTCAGATGTTGCGAATTGGATATTTTGATGTGGTGTTGAGCAGTGAGACGCGCCTGCCTCTATCAACGCGTCGTGCCTTCCCGAGGTCCAATCACGCGTCACCCCTTCCTCCGATCTACGTCCGACCTACGCCCGCTCGCTCCTGTTGCCCAGCTCTCGAGCCATCTCACCCTTCTCTGCCATGTCATTGAGGACCTTCTCTGCTGTCTTCATCGCGTCTACACCCGCTGGCACGCCGCAGTAGGTTGTTGCGTGGATGATGGCTTCGCGTATTTCGAGCTCGGAGAGGCCGTTGTTGCGCGCACCGCGGATGTGCACTGCCAGCTCAGGTGCCCTATTGAGCGCCATGAGCATGCCGATGTTGAGAAGACTCCTTTGCTGCTTGCTGAGGCCTGGCCGCGTCCACGCGTAACCCCAGCACCATTCCGTCACGAGCTCTTGCCCTGCGCGCGAGAAATCGGTTGAGCCATTTGCGAGTGCGCGGTCGACGTATTCCTCGCCTACGACGCTACGGCGCATCTTCAGGCCCTCATCAAACAGCTGTTTGTGGAATTCGTCGTACTTTGGGTCGGACGACATGACGGCGGAGATGGTTGGTGGAAAGACTGTGCGAAATTATGCTATCGGCTGAGGCCTGGTAAGATGGCTGAGATCGAATCGAGCACGAGGAAGAGTTATTTGTGTCAATTATCTGGAATTCCGAAATGAAGCCTTCATAACAAAAGACAACATCATGTGGGTCGGCGTGGTGCTTCATCGTTGGGGATGCCCCTCATCTTTACCCCTCTTCCCCAACGGATGCAGCGTTGCGTCACAAAGCATAGGTCGACAGTGCGCTACACAATAGGGTACAGTTCCTCAAGCGGCCGAAGAGGAGCCGTTTTCCTCGAGCAACCACTCTTCGTTGCCACCCAGGTACCGATATACCACTCGAGAGTCTAGGTCTCGACACCTCGGATCTTTGCTGGCGCCATCGTAGGTCTTTAGGCCTGCCTCTCCCAGCATGTTCTTCGACCCAACACGTTTCGCCATGTCCATCGCGAGACTAAAGTCCTTGCGCATCAGCTGCACCTTGAAGCCTTGCTTATACCCGCCGGAAGACGGGGCGTCAGGATATACATGAGGTACTGGGCAGAAGCGGTCACAGATGGTATTTTGTGCAGTCCCCGCAGCATATACTTTGGCCAAAGTGCGAGGGTCAAGGCCAGAGCGCATGCCCATGTCAAACGCTTCGGAGCACGCAATCGCAATCACTCCTGAAAGATAGTTGTTCGACAGTTTCGCAGCAAGGCCTAGCGAAGGACCACCGCATGGAATGACTTGCTTCCCCATCATTCCCATGAGATGTGTGAGCCGCTCGACGTTTGGATCGGATTCCGCACACCCGAGGAAGAACGCTATTGTGCCCTTGATAGCACCTACCACGCCCCCACTGACCGGTGAGTCATAAAATGATGCCGATGGAAAGTGTTTCTCAATGTGGTCCTTTACATTCAAGCTCGTTGCCGTGTCTATTGTCGAGCAATCGATGAGCAGTTTGTTTGAGATATCCGTACTGCAAACGCCGTTTGTCGGGTCGAGGTAAACCGAGCGAACGTGCGAGCCTTCGGGTACCATTGTAATGATTGTATCCTAAACTATCATAAGCTCGCTGACGTGGATAATAGATCTTGCACTCACCACTTGTTGTGCGACATCTCTGGCGCTGGAACCTCGGAAGACCTTATCTGGAAATTGCGAAAATATTTCGTTCATTGTCACTTCTACGACGTCAAAAACATATATTCGTGACTCCGGTGGAAGCTTGTTTGCCAGATGTACAAGCATTGGTTTGCCCATGGCACCCAGCCCGATGAAGCCGAGCTTCTTGAAATCGAAGGATTCGCTCATGTCTGTAAAGCGAAAGAAAGAGGCGGATGAGGATCAGAAATTCTTCTTGTCCTGCTGAGTGCGTGGAAACATTTACAACGCGATCAGCCCCACGCTAGCTCCAACTCCTAAATATCATGGTGGGGTAAGCCTCCCGAGGTCAAATGCGGCCCGTGGGGAAGTGCACTTTGGGGAGGCTTGGCACGGCGGTGCTCGCGGTGGTCTCGCAAGATGTGGTGTCCCGTTCAAGATCTCACATTGATGCAGGATTCAAGTCTTGCTGTGCAATTTGAGGAAGACACGAGTGTACCTCTTGACGATGACTTCGTCCGTGTCCATCAACCATAGAGGACCGCCGCTGCCACCACCCGATAAAGCTACTGTCTCAATTCACGCACTTTCAGCTGGCCATTTCACACTCCCAGAATACCAATTTGTACATCCAGTGTCGAGAGATGCACGCAAAAATGTGCCTTCGTTGGCTTTTTTGATCCAACACCGAGATCTTCGAACAGGAAAACAAACGCGAATAGTGTTCGATTTAGGCTTGAGGCGAGATATCAACAAATATGCCCCCGCGATACAGAAGCACACGGCCACGCGGCAGCCAATGACCACGGATCCAGACATAGTGAAGAGCCTTGCACGAGGATGCCTGACGCCAGAGGACATCGACTACGTGCTTTACTCGCATGCAAGTGCACATTAATCCCTTTCCACACTATCAGTCGTTGCTTACTGCAGACAGATCCACTGGGACCACATCGGTGAGCCTCGGGATTTCCCCACGTCTACTTTCATAGTCGGCCACGGTGCCTCGGTTCTTTTGAATGGCACATCGTCAGCACTGCGTGGCAGCCACTCGTTCTTCGAAAGTGACCTTCTCCCGGAAGGACGGACGGTCGAACTATCACAGCCCTCGAGCCATCTGGACGCTACGAACATATCCGATACAGCCGGAGGGGAAGCAAAGCTCAACCTATCCCGACCATGGAAGCCATACAAGCACCTCCCGCATACGCTAGATGTATTCAACGACGGCTCTCTCCTCATTGTAGACGCACCTGGTCACCTACCCGGCCACATCAATGTCCTGGCACGAATATCAGAGTCACAACAAGTTTATTTGGGAGGCGATGCATGCCACGACAGGAGATTGTTGACAGGTGAAAAGCAAATCGGAGAGTGGAATGACGCCGAAGGCCAGGTATGCTGCATTCATGCAGACAGGAAGAGTGCCGAGGGTACCATAGAACGCATCAGGCAATTGGAGAAGGAAGGCGTTGAGATCATATTTGCCCATGACGTAGAGTGGGAGAACAATCCTGCGAACAAGGGGAGGTTCCTTGGTGCAGAAACCACGGGCGGAGCATGAGGCAGCGTGCGCTGCAGGCTTGAAGAACTTCTTGATCCGGAAGAGCGCAATGCTTTGGGACAACACAACATAGGCAGGAGGTAGTCATCTTGATTCATCTGCGGAGCTGATAACAGATTACTCTCGTCAACCTATATTACACACAACTTGGCGGCTATTTAGCAATGCAGTGTTCTGATCACCGTGCATTATGCCTCTCTGCTCCTACGTGACTTTCACGCTCACCGTCCGTCGATTTCTTGGGCAAGTATATCAAGAACCGAACCTTGCCGCTCCTCCGCTCTTCCCCGACCCCAAGTTGGGGGAGGTGGGGCCGACATAGCACCGTCCCCTCACACATCCGCCAAGCCCATCCCCTCTGCAACAATAACCTACACACTCCACACGGACCGCATTTGCATTCACTCAAGCTAGACCTAATCCAGACAGTTCGCCTGCGGACAGTTGCGTCCAGAGACCTTCACGATGAGCCACTTCCAGCACCCACCCGCATACTCCATCCTCTCCAGCCCGCCCGACATGTCCCTTTCACCAGAACAACAATCCCTTAAGGAGCGCTTCGACGCCACTCTCGGTGCCGACGCCTTCGATGAATCATGGTCGCGCCTCCTGGTCCACAGCCCAGAAATGTTCGCCGCGTCGCTCCGTCTTACGGCCGTGCCAAAGCGGAAACGCAATCTCAATCCTAAGATCCAGGCTCTAATCTCCCTCGCTGTGGCAGCTGCGAGCACACATCTGCACGTGCCCAACATCCAGCGGTACACTAGACAGGCGTTGCGGGAGGGCGCGACGAAGGCGGAGATCGTGGAGGTGCTGTGTCTGACGAGCACGCTGGGTATTCACGCGTGCAACATCGGCGTACCGCTGCTCGTCGAGGTACTCAAAGAAGAAGGGCGTGAGGTGCAGAGTGGGATGGAGGGTATGGATAAGGAGCAATGGTCCCTAAAAGAAGAGTTCGAGAAGAAGCGCGGGTATTGGCACGCCTTCTGGGAGGACTTCCTGCGGCTGTCTCCAGAGTTCTTTGGCGCGTATGTGGAGTTTTCGAGCGTACCCTGGACGAATGAAGGGGGCGCTGGGGTGCTGGAACCGAAGGTTAAGGAGCTGATATATTGTGCGTTTGATTGCGCGGCGACCCATTTGTATAAGCCGGGGCTGAAGCTGCATATGAAGAATGTGCTCAAGTATGGGGGCACGGCGGAGGAGATTGTGGAGGTGCTTGAGTTGGCAACTTTGTTGAGTATCAGTACGATGGATGTGGCGCTGCCAATATTGGAAAAAGAGTTAGGGCGTCAATGAACGTAGGACCATAATGACGCATGTGGTCAATAAGGCCGTCATTTAATGATAAGACACACAATTGAAGACACACTGGTATTTGCTTCTTGGCCCTCAGCCACAGTACGGAGGTATCATCTCATTTCTTCTCGCTCTCATTAAGCCATTTGTACACCACCCTTGCGTCCTTCCCCCGATACCGCTCATCACTCATCGCCTCGCCAAACGCCTCGAGGGTAGGCTTATCCAGGATTGTCCGCGCGCCCACCATCTCTGCAAGCTCACTCCCCATCTTCAACACCTTCGCACACAGCTCTATCCTAAACCCACCCTCATACCCTCTCGAGCTCGGCACATTTGGCTGTATTCCCGGCACCGGATTTGACTTGCTAACAACCCAACACTGGCCGCCACTCACATTAATCACATCCGTCAACAGCGGCAAGTCCAGCCCCATTTTCGCACCAATATTCAGCGCCTCCGAAGCCGCCAGCGAAGTGATCGCCGAGAGGTAATTATTAATAACCTTGAACGCCGTGCCCGCGCCCACGTCACCACATAGGAACACCGCATCTGCCTTGCCCATATGCGAGAGGTACGACTTCACGTCCGGAAACGCGGACTTGTTATCCGTGCCTACCATGAACGTCAGCGTCCCGTCTTGCGCGCCCATCGGACCCCCTGATACAGGCGCGTCCACGAACGTCAGTTGTTCCGCTACCCTTGACTCCTTTGCGCGTTTCGCGACTTCGAGGATCGTCGCTGTCTCGATGGTGCCGCACTCCATGATCACTTTGCTAGCTCCGCTGTCTTGGGTCGCTTTCTCCGCGCCGGCGATGACGCCGGTCGCCGGGTCGAGGTAGACGGCTTTTACGGCGGCGGAGCCAGGGAGCATGGTAATGACGGTGTTGGCGCGGAGGGCGGCTTCGAAGCCGTTTTCCACGGTTTCTACGGGCCCGAGCGAGGATGTGTCGGTGTGGAATTTTTCGAGTGCGGAAGGGACGACGTCGCAGATTAGGAGGGTGGTGTCGGGGGAGAGGCCTTTGCAGAGGTTGAGAGCCATGGGGTAACCCATTACGCCAAGGCCTGGACATAGTCAGTATGTTTTTCGGTATGTGATGTACGAGTAACTTGCCTATGAAGGCTACTGTCTTTTCTGGGGAGGCCATGATTGCGAGAATTTGGTGGTAGGGTGGTACGAGGCTGCTCACGACGTCTTCTGCAAAGTATAGTGATCGTCAAGGTCAAGATCCAATTCAATTGTTATGTTGATATGATTCAGTGCGCCGAGAAATCATCAACTAAGAATGTCAACTGCGTTACTTGGTGTTTCGTCCTCCCACGATACCGATCACCAGAGGAAATGCTTCATTCGATGACCCCGCTTCTGCTTCCCCAACTCCTCCACATGCTCTAATGCGGAGATTCTAGATCTCGACCAACCACATCATCCCGCTACAGCCACTCTCGGAGTTTGATAATATTGATGTTATTGTGCTTCGAAATGTCCGGAGAACAGCGCGTAGCATACTAGGAAAGGGAAGGACCGATGCAAGATGTTGGAGTGAGACGCTAGGAACCCTGGCTTTCACCCCGCATCCTTCCGAATCTTGGCAGCTTGTGCCGCACCTCAGCTCATGCCGCACCCTAACAAGCTTAATTAGCTAGTAACTTTATACTATAAATACACTAAAACGTGCTATTATTACGAGATCTCTTAAGGTTAAAGGTAATTAAGGCTATAAATTTATATTATTTACTTAGCTTATTAATATTTACTTAGTATTCTAATCTAGCGGCCTTTATAAGTTAATAGTATTAATACTAGTAATATAGCCTCTACTACCTTTATAGCTTTACTAAGTGCCTTTATACGCCTAATAATTTACTAATAAGGTATAAAAGGTATTTTAGAAGCTAATTAAGCTATCTTAATTAATTATTAGTATTATTTTTAGACCCTACGGGCTTATTAATTAAGGCGTTTTTATATAGCTATATTAGCCTTTTAGCGCCTACGCGCCTTTTTATTAACTACTTAAGTAATATATTTCTTTTTAGCTAATTAAGCCTTAAGTAGTTAATTAGCTTTACAGGCCTTTATTTAATTAGCTTTTTAACACTCCTTTTACTTTTTTTTTAATTAAGTTAGTGTTAAAAATTACGTGCCCTCTATACTTTGCTAAAAAACTAAAATATTACTTTACTATAGCTCTAATTAAGGGGTAAAGGCCTCCCTTTTTTAGAGCAGCGTTTTTTAGTAAGTAAGGCTTTTTATAGGTGCTTATTTTCTTTATTTAGGAGCTATTTTTAAATAGTAATATAGTATACTATTTAACTTAGCTTTTTAGCCTAACTATTACCTCCTACACTAATAATAGCTTTTAGAAGTTAATTAATTTTATGCTAATTAAACGCGCTAAAAGCTAAAATATTACTATTAAGTATATCTTAATTAAATAGTATTAATTAATAGAATTAATTAAGGATCCTTTATAAATTAAGTAGTTATATACTAGTAGCTTTAAAGGCACTAAGGATTAATTAAGGTCTTATTATATTAATTTAGGCTCTTTAGAAAAGTTAATAAAAGTCCCTTATAGTTATAGTAATAAGCCCCTAGCTAGTGTTAATAAATAAAGTAAACTTATTTAAATACGCTATTAATAGAAGCTTAAATATAAATATATTAAGAGGCTATAGTATATAGGTTGTATAAGGTAAATAAATAGCTAGTAAGATTTTATTATAGTTATAATAGTTAATAAAATCTATAGTAATATAGGATTTATAGCTATTAAAGATTAAAGATTAATATAATTATCGAGCTTTCTCTTTAGTAAGGCGATTAAATACCCTCTCTAGCTATGCCAGCCCTATCTAATTGTTACTCTAGCTAGAATTAGAGAAGGTGACAAAGGTAGATAGCTTAGCAAGGTTAATATCCTTAACCTAGGTATCTAGTATATTGCCAGCGGTGGATGGATAGATTAGGGCTAGGTTAAGGCAGCTCCCATCTGCACAGATACCTGCAATCAGGGATATCCAATCACGGGATCCATCCTGGATGGCCTACCGTACAGTATGTGCCTCCTATAGAAGGCGATTAAATATCCTCTTTAACCTAGATAAGATACCAATTAAGAAGCCTTTCTTATTTATATTATATATATAATAAGCTTCTATTTAATACTAGCTAATTTTATCGCGTAGGAGGTTAAAGTAAAACTTATATTTATATAAAGAATTAGCTACGTAGTAATTATAATTAATACTAATAGTTTATTAAGATATTAAGGATTCCTTATTTTTAGTAGTAAATTAATTAACTTAAGTAATAAAGACCTTTTTATAAGCTATTATAAAAATAAAGCTTTTAATTATCTAGCGTGTAAGTAGCAGGCCTTATTTAGTAAGTATTTTAATATATTATAAGAGCTTTATCTCCTTTTTATAGCTAAAGTTATGTTATTTAGCGTATTTATTTTTACGTAACGCTGTAAGGCCTTAGTGCTAGCGCTGTAATATAAATTTTATAATACTATAATCTTTTATAACTTTTCTATATAAAAAAGATTTTTTTAGTTTTTATAATTTAATTACTATAATTATAGCTTTAATTAAATCTATATTAGTAGAGATGCAAGGGGTTAAAGTTTGTGTTAATTATAGGTAGGTGCGGCATGAGCTAAGGTGCGGCACAAGCTGCCAAGATTCGGTACTAAAGATTTCGCGTCAGGCGTTTTGATAGCAAGCGTGGCGCATCAATAGTAAGCGCTCCTTCGTACAGCATGTAGGATACAACTCATTGCATCCCGCTGTAGCTTTACCAAAACTATCTCTTCAAGCCCGCTATCGCATCGTGTCTAACAAACCATCGCAAGCATGACGGACCCTGGAACAAAAGACCCTTGTGACGTCCTGTCCACCACGGACGACGAAAAAAGAAAAGCAACTCCATTGCGAGTACTTCCAGTCAGATGAACCTCTCTCCGAAGTCGAAGCCCGGAGGAAAGAAGCAGCCCTTGTGAGAAAGCTCGACACGTTCATTGCGCTAGTCATAATGTTGCTCATGCTGATATCCTATCTCGATCGTGGCAATATTGGCTTCGCCGCGACGCAAGGCATGACGGAGGATATTAATCTGCGGGGTACTGAGCCGAACGTAAGCACACGTCTTTCAATCTATGAATACCGGCAGTATTGATCCAGGTAGACCGCGGTATCACTGTTCTACATATTCTACATCCTCGCCGAGTTCCCTACCTCGATCGTCGTGAAACGCCTCCAGTTCAACCGCGTGATTCCCACCATCACGTTCTGCTGGGGGACGGTGTGCATGTGCACAGGCTTCGTGAACAACTTTGGTGGACTGGTCACCACGCGTATCTTTCTAGGTTTCTTTGAGGGGTGTTTGTTCCCGTCTATGACGCTGTTTCTCTGCAACTGGTTAGTCGAACCCTCATTACCTTACCTACAGGACGGTAGTGTATCAGCTGACAGTATCGAATAAAGGTACACAAGGTAGGAGCTCGGTATCCGCGTTGCCTACCTCTTTATCGCGTCTGCGCTTAGCGGGGCTTTCGGCGGCCTTATTGCTTTGGGCGTGTTGTACATGGACGGTGTGAATGGGTGTCCAGGATGGCGATGGTACGTCCAAACAGTTCCCATTCCTCTTTCGATGATCTTGCGCGGCTCGTTTATAGCTTCCAGGTTGTACGTCATCGAGGGTCTGATCACGATAGTTTGGGCGTTCGCGTGTATCGTTCTTGTCCCTAAGAACTACGAAACCGCGTACTTTCTGAACGAGGAAGACAAGAAGATCATGCACCTGCGGGCGGAGCGTGCAGAGGCTTATTCGGGTGGTAACGGGCATGTGACGAAAGCCGATATCAAAGAAGCCGCCAAAAATGTAAGTGAGCCATCCAGTCTGTGGGTGGTCATTCTGACCCTGGGGACATTGGATTGGATGCCGAGATCCCAGTGGATGGTACGAGAAGAGATCTGACTTGTATACGCGTCGTAGGTAAAAAGCTGGATCCACGGATGCATCCAAATCGCCGTCGTCACTATACTCTATGGCTTCGGCACCTTCCTACCCATCATCATTCGCTACGGCTTTCAATATTCCACGCAGCAGGTACGCCCGTTGACCGTCCCCTCTCCCCACTTCCCCAAAACAGATATGTTGACGTTCCAAAAGGCACAATACCTCGTCGTCCCAGTAAACCTCTGGGGCGCCTTCGTCTACGCCATTGGTGCTTACTTCTCCGACCGCTACCAAGCGCGCTTCCTTCCCATGATTATCTGCGCGCCGATCGGTATCGCTGGCTACGCCATCCTCATCGCGCCTGTCAGCGCAGGTGTCTGGTACTTTGCAACCTATCTCATCTCCACGGCGTGCTTCCTCTGCACCGGCAGCAACATCACCTGGCTGTCTGTGAACAACGCGCCCGACGGCAAGCGCGCGGCTTCCATAGGCATCCTCCTCACGCTCACCAACATTGGCGGCGTCGTCAGCGGACAGATATACTACAGCGGTGCGGCACCGAGGTATATACTGGGGCATGCGTGGAGCTTGGGATGTCTGGCTTTTGCTTGGTGTGGGTGGTGGGTGGTGCGCGCGATCTATTCGCGGAGGGGGAAGGGCAAGGATAGGAAGTTGGCCGAGGGATATATGAGATCTGAGGGCACGATGTATACGGATCGCGAGCCGGATTTTAGGTATCAGATATAGTAAAGACCGGCTGTCCTGGTCAAGACATTATCATTCTCACCTTCCTCTTATAATGGTGAAGTGACAGGTATGGCTTGCTAGAACGAGGACCAAGACAGTGGCCTAATTGCAAGAATGAGACGCTTCCCCGCCCTATTTTATGCATTGTGCTAGTACACCCTTCTGGTGCTGTAATTTTCGTCGCGTGTCTTGCATGTGGTTGCCGTGCGTCGCAGGATCTGTTTAGGTCGTTGAAGACATAAAATAAAAGATTACAAGAATGATGGGTACCCTCATGGCTCGAACGGTTATTATACCGCCACTCGCTAATTGGTCAATGAGCACATTGTCGTGCTCGTTCCAGAAATGCGCACGCGACTCCCTTACCTCTATTCGGAAAGAGGCTGTCCTCCTAGTCCTATGCGTCGGCAATAAATCCGGTGCGGGAGCGTTGTTGCATGGAACGAGACCAGAAGATGTGACGGTTTAATGACTCTTACCCTATGAGATGGTTACTCCTACCCTTGCTTGGTTGCCACTCACCTTTCTGAGAGGGCTACACCTATCTAGGACTAGCGATGTTTACGCTCGTGTATCTAAATACTCCGCAGCTTCTAGAGAGTACACAGGGAGGCGGAAGAATTCCACAATCTTTTCTACTGCGTACTGGCCGTTTGGCCTACTGTAATAGTTATGAGCCTGGATTGCGACTAAGCTTACGAAAGATTGCGAAGAAGATCGCACGACTAAAGCTCGCACGCTCGCAACGATTAACTAGTACCTACGACTTGTATGGAGCCGCTAATACTATATATAATAACTACTAAGTTAGATCCCGTAGTCACCCAAGTAACTATCGTCCTTAATTAAGCTAATAATTAGCATAAATAGCAATTTATTTAAAAGGATACTACCTAGAAGAATAACCTTTTGTAGTACGTAGACCTTACTATAATAATAGCAGACCTGCCTATATTAATAGTACTAACTAAACTATAACTTATAGATTATTATAAGTAAGTAATATTAATTACTTAACTTACTATTGCTTAGCAAAAGCTAGACTAGTAGGAATATAAGCAATAGAAAAGTAAGGACCTTAAGTTTAAGTATTAAAAAAAAGCTTTAGTAGAATTTAACTTAAAAATTAGTAAGATAATTATTATAAGGCACCTTTACTTAATTAAGAATAAAAATACCCCGCACGAATAATTAATAACACTTAAAAAGTACCTTATACCATCTAATACTATATATTAATAAGATCTAATTACATAATATAAAGCCTTTTGAACGCCGCCCTGTAGTAAGAAGGTTAAAGAATAGCTATAATCTTAAGTAAAGATTACTAACATGTATATAGCCGCAGGTATACCTAAGATATTTAGATCTTAGGCATAAGAAGACTTCCTTATTACTTATAAAATAATTAATTTTAAGTATAGTATATTAGGCCTGCAAGCTTTAATTAATCTAAAAAATACTAGTACTACTATTTTATTAGTAAAAGACTACGTTAGTAAATTTATAACCTACCTTAAGCATGTTTAACTAATATTAATAGGACTTAGCTTTATAGCTATAGAACTAGACGCTGCTAAGCCTTAGTAGTAGATAAAGAAGAATAGTAATAAAAATAAGCTTTACTACCTATATAGCCTAAAATACTACTAGACTAAATGCTAGTTAATTAACGCTAAGCATCTAAAATAACTAAAGAGCTATACTAATACTATTAGCTAAAAGAAGCTAGATACCGCCTTTATTACTAATTAAAGCTTAAAAGATAAAATTAATAAGGCACTTAATAGATAGCGTGTAAAGTAATATAATAAGAATATTACTATAGATAATAGTAGCCCTCCTACTAGACTAATGGCAAACACGGTACTATTTATATCTTAGGACAAGAACGAAGAGCTCTACGCTTTATATAAAAAAGAAGAGCTTTACGCTCTATATAAGGATACTAATAAAGATTTAGCTTAGTTAACTGTATATAATAACATGAAGCTAGAGGATAGGCTATATATAATAGTTAGTATAGAAAAAGATATTAATAAACTTAGTAATTAATAAATACTTAATTCTAGATCTAACACCTGCATTATTAATAGTAAAGACTAGGTAGGATAGATAAGGGTGTATAACGCTAATAATACTAATTTTATAGGCACTAGTATAGGCTACGTTTAAATTATTACTTAAGAAAGTATAAAACTTGTAGTAAAAACGCTAACAGGAATTAAGACATTAAAACTTACTTATATTACTTATATCTAAAGATTTATTACTAATTTTATTAGCCTATCACGTTGCCGCAAAGTTAATATATATTTTAATTTAGGCTAAGATCTACTATATAGAAGGAATCCAAAGACGATACTTACCTACCTAAAATACAATAGAGGTTACTGGCTAGTAGATGCTGATGCATCCTGCCGATTAAAGCCTACGCCTTTATCATCCTTCTGAACCACCTACAGACCGTCGAAAGCTCCGCGCCCAGACCAGATTGTCAACGCAAAGACAGCTTATCAGATATAAGGTCATTCTGGCAAGAAGGCTATGGAACACCTAATAGCAAACGTTAATAGAGTTATTATTAAAGGTGACACTAACGATTTCTATGCAATCTATATAGAGTTAAAATTAATAAAATAGATATCTTAAAGATAATAAGAGGATTAAGCAAAACAGCCTTTTTATTAAATTATAACTAACGTAATTTAATTAGTACTATAAGAAGAAGCCTACTTAAACGATAATTAATAAACTAGTTACTTAGTTAACTAATACTTAAAGTGGCATAAAGTTTCTACTTTCCTAAATTAATTAAAGCTTTTTCTAAAAAGATAAGTTATTTAAAATATTCGCAAGATACAGTGCGTCTTTACTTAAAATATAATAGCTATTAAGACTAATAATAATTAAGGATTTATTATATTACTAAATATACTTAAGGACCTTTATAAGGACATTAGTATTAAATACAAACTACAAGTAGAATATATAGAAGAGTAGAATAGACTAGTAAAATAAGTAGGATTACTTCTTGTTATCTAAGCAAGAGCTATAAAGATTTAGACAGGACTACTAAAGTCTCTAACTTATAATCTAATTCGAATAGCAGCATATATGCTAAACTAGATCCCTATAAAAGTATTGTAATAAAAGACACCATACAAAATCGTATAGGGGACAAAACTAAAGGTTTAATATATATAACTAATAAGCTATTAAATCCTACGTACTTAATCGCTCGCTGAAGCGTGCAGACAAGCTTAAATTAAAAGCTTTAATAGGCCCCCTCGTTAGCTATAACTCTACTAACATTTTCAGGATCTGGCTACCCACGAAGGACCAGGTTATACGCACTTAAAATATTATTTTTAAACCTAATAATATAGTAATTAAAGATCTCTTAATAACTTAATAACATTAATAATAAACATACGACGCACCTGCGCCCTCTAAGTTATAAGTAAAAAGTAAGAATACTAAGGAGATTAAGCTAAGTTAACAAAAATAATCTAGCGAAGGCCTATTAACTCTAAAATAGTTAACGCTAAGTTTATTAAATTAATAAAAGCTCTTAGCCATCTAGCTTAAAGACTATATACTAAATTAATATTAGAACAACGCTCTTAGACGTTAAAACCTTAATTTTAGCATAAAGAATATTATTAAATATAAGGGGCTAGGTGCTCAAGGAGCCAAAAGTGCTAGAAAAATACTTATAAATTTAATAAAAAGTCGAAAGTTAAGCTTTAGGCGTTAAGCTTATATATCTAAGGTTCGCATAGCTAAGAGTTAAGGATCTAAGGTAATAACTAGGCATAGCTTATTATATATCTCCTTTTTCTATATTAGGAGTAAAGAAAAATCTCTGCGTCGTATCTTACTATATAGCTTTGTAGTTATTTTACTATCTACTTATAATTTCCTTACTATTATAAACCTCTTACTAGTTCTATTCTCGCGTGTCTAATTTTATATTCTTACTATAAGTAGTTACTATAGTAGTGTATTCGCGCTAGTGCGTTTACTTATTATTATATATAGAAAATCGCTTCTTGCCTAACTTCTAAACCTTACTCTTTTATACTCTCTTTTTTTATCCTAACTTTATATGCTACAACGTCTTACTTTTAGCTTAGTTTTCTTTAACTTTATAATCTAATTTCTCTCCTTATTCTAATATGATAGCTAGCCCTTTGCGTAATAATTATGTAATAAAGACTTTTAAGTATTAGAGACGTACTATTAATTTTAATAATAAAATAAAAGAAATCTTGTCTCTATTATAATTACTTAGTTATTAACTTAAGGAGACTAAGCTTTTTAAAAATAAAACTATTATTTTTAACGCTAGCGTAATCCTCCTTAGCTAGCTTATTAAGAAGTTTAGTCCTTTTAAAACTCGCGAAATAAGTTTTAAAAAAAGATTTTATACTTTTTTTTACTTTTGTTTACCTTCTAACTTATTATTTTACTTTTTTAACCTCCTTTTTAGTTCTTTATTAGCCTAGGTGTACGCACTTACTAACTTAATAAGCTTAGCTTTTAAGGCTTAATCTTGCTACACGCGATAATTAAGCACTAGTATATTAATTATATTACTTATAAACGCGTCTATTAGTAGGTACTAGCGGGCAAGACAGTGTCCTATAAAGAGTACTATAACTATAAGCTTACTAGATACACTAGATAAGTATACTTTAGTCTAACTTATTTTAGATAACTTTAAGGTGTGCTCTACTAACTTCGTCCTTTATTTAAATTTAACCTGCCCTTAAAAAAGTTAGCTATAAAACATTTACTAATATTATAATTATTAGTACAGGCTATCATGCGAGTAAGGTTTTAAAAAGTAGCTAAGAGTAAAAAAGCCTTTTTTATTAACCTTAACGCGTTTTATTTTACTTATAAAGTTATTATTATTAATTACTATACCTTCTTTACGAGTAAGACTACTATTACGTTAGGACTTATTACTTTTTTTAAGGCTATTTAGCTCTTAAAGCGTATTATTATTATAGTTAAATTTTTTTTTAAATATTCTTTATATTTATACTACTAATTTTAAAGTATTTTATTAAAAGTGTAAGAACCCTTTCGTAAGTTCCTTTCAAATACTAAAGCTATTTTTTAAGGCTAATATTATATAGCTTTCTAGTAAGTTTGTAGTAGTAGATAAGGGTATTATAATAGATAGTTTTTAGGTAATAAATAATATCCTCGCGGGAGCTAATATGTCTACTTAAGTCTACTAAAGCTTACGCTAGTAATTTTAGGCTATTAAAATTAAAAAGCATATAAGTAAGGAAGATAATAACTTTTCTTACTATAGTAGTATATTAGAGGACGGAGAAAAAGATCTAAACGTTATTAAAAAAGGGGTTATTATTCTTTTAGTAGCTAACGATATCCTTTTCACCTAGTTCCTATTTTTTATTATTTTTAGTTTGGTTTTAAGGCTCCCTTCTTTTATAAGGATTATTTTTTATTATTATAAAAATTATGTAGCGGGAATTATCCCTTGTAGGTACCCTGATCGAAAGGATCAGGTGGAACGGACAAACATAACACTGAATGCTTAGTATAAATACTGCTCTTACAGCAACTTTTCATATGTTACTGATTAATCAATTCGATCTCCGAACTATATACTATCTAGCTCGTTTTACCCTCTATAAATTATTTAGTTCTTTTATTATCCTTAGTAGTTTTAAAAGTTTTTTAAGTTACTTTCTTAGGATTTCTTCGTAACTTTTTTCCCTAATACTTAACTTTATTTTTTAATAATGTTATTCCTGCCCTTATCTTAGATATCTTTATCTAGCTAGATTTTGTAACTTAGTAAGGCAGGCATCGTAGAGCCTCCTTTAGGCCCCAATAGAAGCTAATTTAGGGGATATTATAATAAAATTTTATTAAGAGTTTTCTATTATAATTTTAATATAGCTTAGTAAACTTCTCTCAATACTCTAATATAATAGCTTAGTTAAGATTCTTACGAGGTTCTTAAGTTCTTTAAAAGTAGTTTTTGTACTATACTAGGTATTCTACTCTCTTATCTTTATAGGACTAGCGTTCTTTATATATATTAATTGTACTATACTCTTCTTTCCCTTCTTTTATTATAATTACTTCGGGCTGAGCATTATTAGTGATTTAGCTAAAGAGAGGGTTTAATAAGACTAACTTTAGCCTATCTACGTAGAATTTTAGGTGCATATTTAGCGGGATATTTAGTTTTACTATATAAAAGTTTATTACTTTCCTTATAGTAAACTTTCCTTACTTCTAGTTAAGCTTCTTAAACGTTAGTTTTAAAGGTAGTTTTTATATTTTAGCTATATTGTATCTTTTTCCTTTAAGATTAGAGTATTTTTATATTAATAGTTCGCTAGGCACTGTTATTCTTGCTATACTATTATTATTTTTACTTAAGTAAAGTTAAAAATCTTTTTAACCTTTTTTATTATTACCTTTGTGGCCTTTTTAAAATTCGTTTTAAGCTTTAAGGCTAATCTCCGTGCCCTAAAGTTCTTAACTAGTTTAATATTCCAGCTATAGGATAAGAAAAATAAGCTAACTCTTATTAATATAACCTCTCGCCCTTTAATAGCTAAGCTAATTAGAAATTATTAGATTGCTTTTTTAGCACCTAATTAATATACTACTAAAATATACTTAGCGCGTTAGCTAGGCTAAAAAGAACTGCTAGCTACTTATACAAACTAAATTAAATTTTAAATACTATTTTTTTTTCTTGCCTTTCGCTATCTATAGCTTATAAAAGGCTAAAGTTATATTAAGTTTACTAAACTATTCAGCCTTCTCGAGAAGCTAAAGGGTCTTACTCATTAATAGTAAAAGGTACTAGTTTTTTTTTTAAATTAGTATTAAAGGGTTAATAATTAATATAAAAGGGTAGTTCTCTACTAGATTTCTTAATAAATAATACTAGATAATAGAGCTAAACCTACTTCCCTAAATAAAGTTTTTATTTAAGTATTTAGTAAGCTCTTTCTAAAGGACAAGCCACTCTTTACGAGACATATTATATAGAGGGCTATAGGGGATCTTTAGAGTCTCGCTGTTTTTTTCTATGATAGGAATACAAAGATCTACTTTAGGTATATAATATAAGGGGAGATTATTAGCTTATTCATTATAAAAGATACGCTATTAGTGCTTAAAAACTTTATGTAATAGCTTTTAT
This sequence comes from Bimuria novae-zelandiae CBS 107.79, assembly GCA_010015655.1. Taxonomy (NCBI): domain Eukaryota; kingdom Fungi; phylum Ascomycota; class Dothideomycetes; order Pleosporales; family Didymosphaeriaceae; genus Bimuria; species Bimuria novae-zelandiae. The sequence goes on from ML976685.1 coordinate 564,022, forward strand.
AAGTTTACCTTTGGCTTATAGGTTAACGCCTTCTATATATCTTTTATTAATATAAAAAGCACTTTATCCCCGTTTTCTAGGCGTTAATTGCCTTAATTTAAGGCTATAAAAGCTGTAGCTAATACTTTTAAAGGCTTTATAAACAGTTTTTTACCTTTTTAGTTATGAATACAAGTGTCTAAACTTCTAATCTAAATTAATTTCTTTACTAGGACTAATTTAACCCTATTTAGTTTTTATTGAAATTAGACTAAGGATTAGATTGTACAACTTATTATGAGGTAAGATATATAATTATATTAGTTTTATATATTTATTAATATCTACTTTTATTTAGACTACTTTACGTATAAACAGTCGCATACCTCTAATACTAATAATCTCTTATAGATAGGATAGATTCTTGTGCTATAGATAGGTTTTTATTATAATTTTTTTTAATATAAATTATAATGTTAAATAATGTCCGTATGCAGGGGCGATACGGCGAAGGGTATTCTACAAGACCCAACACGTGATCACGTGGTTGTCTTATGTAATGTCCGTGCGTAGCTCGCCTCCTGAAATATCGCCACCTTCGTTCGTACAATAGAGAGATAGAGCAATTACACGAACCAGTTGCCCTCCCCATTACTCCGTACGCTGTGCACACCGTACAAACCTCTTACCTTACCGCACTATGCTCACCTCATGTACAGCTAGCTGTGAGAGCCCTATCAATAAATAACCTAAATTAATTATAATTAATATAAAGATAATATTATTAATAAGAAAGGATACTGTTATAAGTATTAAGTCTAGATATAGCTTTTAAAAATAATTAAAACTTATCTTATATCCTTTTCCTACTTCTGCCTCTTAGTGATAACATTTACTAGAAGAATCTAGTTTTTTAAATTACTAAAGGCTATATTAAACTTTTAATTAAAAGATCTCTTAGTAGCTGGTGTAGCGGCGCGAACTTGTGCTAGCTTTATTATAAGTAAAAGTTTACACTACTTTACGTGGTATCCTGTATCTCTATAATAAAAATAGAAACAGGTTTCTATTACTTCGCACGACACCTACATGACTTATTTCTAGGTATTACTAGACCTGTGTCCTATAGCTCTATCCACCGCTTAGTGTCTTTTGTCTTAGTTTCATTAGTTAGATATTTTTCTAAGGTTAGCTTAGATAGGTTTTTAATTTATCTTGTCTAGCCCCCGCTCTTAGTAAAGTACTTTAGTAATTATAATTTATTTTAAAAATAGGGTTCTTTAACCTTATTGGCTTTCTTCTAGACCCCTTATAGGTCGTAATTATTATATATATTTATTATAACTATTTAGTCATGTTCGTTATCGGGAAAGTTTTAAAGGCATAAGTTTTTTTATTTTTTTAATTATACTCCTTAGCTTGTATAACGTAGTTATTAAGGTTAAAATTAAAGTTATAAAGCTTCTAGTTTTCTTATTATATTATAAGTAAATAGTTACGCGCGATTACTTTCGCTAAGCAGTTACGTCTCGTTAATTAACTAATAATATATTTAAATATATTTTTATAGTAGTTCTTATCCTCTAAGAGCTTATATTATATTATTAATTAAAAATAGTAGTAATCCCATTATTTACTATTAAAGTAGACTGAATTAAAGATTTTAGGACGACGGCTTTTTCCTTAGTTTAAAATAAGCTTTACTATTAATCTTTTTAGTAGCTTTATTTATTAGTTTACTTTTAATGGCTAATTTGTACCTCCTATATTTTAAGAGTATTATTATATTATTAGGGATTCTTAGCGCTTCTTTACCATGTCTTTAATTAGTCTTTTTACTTTTTATAGTATAGTCTAAATGGCATCTTAGAGTTTAATAAGGGCTTTAACCTTACTTAAGAATTATTATATTTTATTTATATTAATACTTAATACCTAAAGTTTAGTTACAAATAAGAATACTATCCTTTTATCTTCTTAATTATTACTTTTTTATAAGCTAATAGCTCGCTGCGTATAATTATTTAGGATAAGATATAGACCTTTAGTAAAAGGCCTTATTCTTATTTCTATAACTTTTTTATTTAATAAAGACAGTCTTACTAGCGTTAAGTATCTATTAAGACTTTTTTAAACTACTTACTAAAAAGAGTTTTATCACTTTATAGGTCTAGGCGTTGCCTTTATAGTATTTATCTATATAAGTTCTTTAATATTGTGTGCTACGTTATAGCTTTAGTATATAATTATATTTAAAATTTACTTATCCTGTAACGGATAAAAGTAATAAAATTTAATATAAGGGACTAGGTGCTTAAGGAGCTAAAAGTAATAAAAATATATTTATAAATTTAATAAAAAGTTTTAAGTTAAGCTTTAGACATTATACTTATATATTTAGGGGTTGCATAACTAAGGGTCAAGGATCTGAGGCAACAACTGGGCGTAGCCTATTATAATCGCACTATACTATAGGTAATAGTACGTTTTGATAAAGTTTTAGTATTTCTAGTTACTCGCTTGTAGAGTATATTAATCTATTTAGAATTTTTTTTATACGTGTATAAGTTATGCCTAGCCTCGTTGCAGCGCCTATAGCATTATTAAGTAGGCTTACCCTTATTATCGCGCGCCCTTTTTTCCCACCTTTTTCCTATTACTACGCGCCTTAAACTCCTTTAGAGTAGTTAATTACTAGCCCATTTTGGCTATTAATACTTTGTTACGGTATACTTACTTTTTTTATATAGTTTATATTACGTGGTAGCTTCATGCATCCGCTTTCGACCCCGGGAGTCCATCCACATCTTTGCCACACCTGCTGGCCCTCTCAGATATCTCCTAAGAGCCCTTCTTGAACACCTTGCTAACAAGGCGGCACTGGAAGAACTCACTGCTGTACCAGACGCCACCGGAAAGTGGTACGCGCTCCCAACTCCCGGCGCGCTCGAAGTTGCTACGGAAGAACTCAGAATCAGCCTGATAAACGCGAGGAACGCTGAACACATTATGCTGGTGGCGCACAATGGCCGACTGATTGACTCATCCCTGGTGCGGGAGGTAATTGAAGAGTTGCAGGATGATGAGGACGTGGATAAGAGGGCTTTGGCGTTGATAGAAGAGCAGTTGCGCGGTAGCACACTACTGTATTTGGCGTTGGAGTCTGGTCTTGTGGGGTAGGCGGTTACCTGGTTTACGTGAACGCTCGACAACGACGAGAAGTAGTTGGGTCTAATTGGAGACGTAAGAGGGAATATCTGATATTCTGGAAGCTGAAAAATTGAGCTGTTCATAACCCGTGATTCATACAGTTCATTATCGTAACATGTCGTAAACGTAACAGTGTTTCACTTCACTTGCACATGTACCTCCTTTAGCACCTCGATCTCTTTGACGAACGGATCATTTCTCATGAACGGCCGGACATTCTCCTTCTTATCATCCACTTCGTGTGTTTCAATGTTGGTGCTCATCTTTGAATCTTTCCTGGTCATTGACTCGCGCTTAGCGAGAACCCGGAAGTCGGTTCCGCCTATGCTCTGGAATGCCATGCCCTCTTCGAGCTCACGCTCGGAAGCGCGCTTCGTGGGAAGGGTTGGCAACATCGAATCGCGCACCTTGCATAAGAGGCGCGAAACCCAAGTATCGGAGAACATAGGTCGGAGGACGGGTAAGCAGCAGGCGATGAGCGCGGAGCTGACCTCGATGAGGCACCACATTACGACTTTGGTGTTCTCCCGTAGTAGGTTTGTGTGACCACGTTTGGTATCTGATGCGCGTCAGCGTTAATCTAGTGTCGGGACTGCAAGGGATCAAGTACCATATGCGTCCTCCCACATGATCCACACGCGCGTCGCCGCGGCTGCAGTCGACAAGAAGCCCAGAGCAAACACGCCCACAATCTGGACTTTCCTCCAAGTGGAGAAATTCATCTTCCAGATCATGAACAAGGGTGCGGCAAGAATGAGGACGTCGATGAATAAGTCGGAGAAGCACAGTGCCACATTAGCTCCCCCAGTGTCGTCGCAGTACTGCTTGATCGTTTGCACGGTGGTCCAGTATGCCCAAGGCCTCATTCCGCATTGGAAAATACTCGCAAACAAAAAAGCGAGACCCCATACCACAAGAAGCACACACAGTCCGATGGAGTAGTAGTGGAAGAAGCAACTGATGTGAAAGACCCGACGGTATAGGAATATGACACTGAGTTTGATCGGCGCCAGCGCCACTACCGTTACGATGGGAACAATCCAGGAGTACTGAACGGTGGGTTAGCAAACCGGGTTCTTGGGATTGAAAAGCATCGGTCGCACCTCAACGTTCGGACCTTCACGCCACGAGCGATCCAAGACTCCTGTGATCGGATTCATGCGGGAATTTACTCCAAAAAGTCCTCTCCTTGTTCCTTGCATACTATTAGAATCGATATTATCATGCTGCAGAGCTGGGCTCACCATCGAGGATGACGCCTGCTACAGCCCAGAGCCCAAGCTTCAGAAGATGTTAGTAGTGATTTATGACGACCATAGGTAGCGTAGAGTCTCACCAGACCACCCAGCGCAGTCCAATCGTCAACACCAAACTTCTGCTTCTTGATATTGCGGACATAGAAGCGAGCACCGACGGCGAAAGTCGCTAACGCCGGCAACACACTGCAAAGCAGATACAAACCCGCGGGATTGGTCGACATGGTCAGATCGGTGCTTTCAATTTCAAAGATGGAGGGGTGTAACTGTGCCAGCTGGGTGCATTCGCGCGGGCACCTTGCGGTGTCCGAGGAGTTTATCTAGCACAGCACTAGCTCAGGATTCAGGCATCGCGCACGCAACAATACGCAACGAGATAGAACGAATCCTTCACACGCAGTATTTCGTGTTGGAAGTTCGCCCGCAATTGACCGCCTCCAACACGCGGCGGGATGCTGACCCTTGGCCCAATGCGGGGCGCCGGCCGCCAACCAACCGCTGTCTAACGCTCGATTGAATGTAGCGGCCAGGCCCGCTGCCAAACCTCTAATCGCCTACACAAACGTGTAGGGAGTGTGCTTGGCCGCGACTGCCTAGTGGTCTGTATGATGCACGGCGCAATTAGTGGAGTTGGTGGCAGAGCCGAGAATGGCGCCGGGAGGATGGTTAAAGACTGTAATCAGGGTTTTCAGGGTCCAGCAGATCATCTCAGTCGCTTGAATACTTGAACATTTCTGTGTCTGCAAGTTTTTAGAGGGTGAGGCTCAAAAATATATCGCACGGTAAAAATACCCAGCTATCTGGGCATTCGAGCGGGGTTCCCCACAACCTCGGAAGACGTCATGTCACTGGATGGACTAATTTGGTGTGGGTGATTGGCACGTGCCGACTGTTTGTCTCGTCTAATTCTATAATGCTGATTATATGAACAATGCTGAACACCAAAAATGCAATCAATAAGTCCAACCAAGAGTCGGCCTTCGGCGGCGCCCATGCTATGCAAATACTGTTTAACAAATAAGAAGACCCAAGCCGTAAATGCAGGAGGGGAGAAAGCCTGAAAATGGTCCCAGGAAAAGGCCGCCCATCCGTCTAGCTCGCCGATACAGAACGCTCAAATGCTGACATAAAACCGCAATATGTACTGGGTTAACGGCTGGAGGTGATCGGAGGTCGGAGCTGGTCGCGTGGCGCTCCACAAATGTACGATCCTTCAGTGTTGTGCCACATCGTGTTTTTCTTTTTGATGGTCACGGTGACACTTCACCGCTTCGTATTATAATCCGGAGAGGTCGGTGCTGGAGCGTTTCAGGCCTGAGAGATCTGTCGTGGAACGTTTGAGACCTGAAAGATCGGAGGTGGAGCGCCTAAGGCCGGAGAGGTCGGCAGCTGCTCGCTTCAGTCCCGAGAGGTCGGTCATGGATCGCTTGAGTCCAGAAAGGTCGCTGACGGCTCTTTTCACTTCTCTGAGGCCCGTAACTGACCGCTGAACCAGTTCGACGATCCACCGCTTGAGGCCTGATAGATCTGTGCTTGAACGTCCCTGCACACCAGCCAAGTTCGTGCTTGAGCGCTTTAGCCCAGACAAATCCATTATCGAGCGCTTCAAGCCACTGAGGTCGGCAACAGCCGGATCAGCGCTCCGCCTGAGCCCTGAGAGGTCCCTCTCTATCTGCAGGCTTGTCGCAGATTCATGATTCCATGCAATAGGAGCGGCAGACACCAGAAGCACCATGCTGAGAACAACAGTGACCGCAACGAATATGGATCGCATATTGACCAGGGTAGTCGATATCAACTCGTGAACCTCAAGAGACGCAGCTAGCAAAGTTTGCAAGTACGAGTGGTCAATGATTGGAAGACTGAGCTGGCCGTTGTTGTGTAGACTTCTGCCGTGGGCTTGTAGGCGTTGGAGGCGTCGTATCAACCCGTTTCGATGGATTCCACGGTGGACTTGCGATGATGCTTCGTGTTGTTCTGCCTTCAATTGAACATAGCATCGTATATGTATACACCATAGCGGTCATCAGAAACCATCGTCTGCTCCACTCTGAAGGTCATCTCAGCGACCGGTTCCCTATGACGGTGGCCGTACGGGCACCATGAGCTCGACCATTTTCCCACGGGCATTATTGCCGTCGTTTGGAAGTTTATCCATGCGTTCGGTCAGATTGCCACTTGAGAAACTCTAGTGTGGCTTTGCGGTCATTGTCAGAATTTCCCGTGATGCTGTGGACGGTCCTGGATGATGGGCGCCGGGATTTCGAGTGATGGTCGGTCAGGGTGTGCGCTGAGCACGGGTGCAAGGTATAAATTTCGGTCTCCGAACGCCCGGCTAACGGCTTTAGGCTGTTGCTTGATATGCACGTCATTGCTGCATGCGCACGGCGAAGTCGACATTCATATCGACTACTTGTCGCCGGTTCGATATGGTTCGTTCTGCCTTGGCTCGTGTTGGTTCGATCGACGATCGACGATCTGACTGGTATCCAGACTTTGCGATGTTCAGCCGGTCTCAGCCCATGTCTCGTGTTGTTACAGCCGCACTTTACTGCGTGTGTAGGACGCCCCTGCTTCCTTCCGAGACCAGGAAGCGACTGCCACAAATATTTTTCCGTGCACGCCCCATCTCTTGCACTGCTGAGGTAGGTGTCCGTCAAACTCGGCAGAGCCGCGCGCTTCTGACACGCACTGCCCGGCAAATAACCGACAAGAACAATAACGTACGTATCGCAACGTTCGGTAGTCCCTTTAGCTTATCTAATCAGTCCACTACAGACCGCCATGAATCGAGCCAACAACCGCTCCCAAGAGCTTGCCACCGCGGCAGGATGACCTCCCTGCATGACCTCCCTGCATGACAGGCACAAAACGTGGGCTCAACCTAGATCGGAGACCCAGGACTTGCCTAAGTGGACTAACCTACCCACTGTAGGTAACGCTTGGCAATGCATAGGCTCCTTCTCAACATTGGACATCCCCTGAAAACAGCTCAGCAAAGCTCGCAATACCTGTTTTGAAATTCTCCGAAGGATCTTGGAATAGATGGGGACGCTGAAGCGACGGGGATTGCAAGGTGGCGGCTACTACGTTCCGGTGGCCCACAATGGTGAGCATATGGTATGTCTAGAGGCGTGTTGTAGGTGTCATCTCGAACTTTGTCCTCGTCAGCAACTTTCGCTCATCCTTCTCATCATCATTGAAATGAACTGTCCATCTGAAGAGCGGTTGTTTGATAAAGGTTCGTTTGACGGCTCCTTGAACCACGATCAAGGTTCATTGATAGAGTATGACGTATCGGATGCATTGTTGGGGGTGTCGAGCCGCGGCAGGACCTCGCACCAGCGACCAAAGTCCTGGACTTCCTGGATTGCGGACAACTCCGCCAGCATACTTCTCACTGTTGCTCTCATTGTTGCTGCGGTCGAGAGCATATATATTGTCGACATCCAACGGAGAGCAAACGCCCGCTTCCTCGGCCCGAGTATGTTACCCTCAACAACATTGCACCGCCCGTATTTCGCATTTACTGACAGTGGCATTCTGCAGCGGGATTGAGTCACGAACGAACGGTATCGCGAACCATTTACGCCCACTCGAAGTATATGTCGGACGACGAAGAGGTTGCATCCAAGGCATGGGATGAGATACTCGCCGGTCACGGAGTCATTGCTCTGGATGCCGATAATGTTGCGGAAAAGAATCTCCCACCGAGCGTGCCGCTCCCGGATGACAGCGGCAGTTTCATGTACGTGATTGAGGCATACCATGCCATGCATTGCGCAGTGAGTTCCAGTCAGCCGAAATAGCAGTTCGACGCTGACAAGGCTGCAGAAAGTGATCCGCGAACATTACATCCTGCTGGAACAAGGCCGTGCATGGAATTGGTCACGGTCCCACGACATGCACTGTTTCGACGCACTGAGGCAGTACATCATGTGTAACATTGACGATACCATTCTTTGGACGACAGGTCACCGAGAGACAGGTCACGGGCAGGAGAAGAAATGCAATGACTGGAATGCGCTTCGCGATTATGCGGAATCCGAGTCGGCGAATTACTTTGATGTCGAACCTGAGAAGGGGATCATGCACTTGAACAATTATCATGCTGGCGATGGGTTGACCTGGTAGAGGTGCCCCCAAAATCTGCATTGGCGGGTCAAGCGTGTTATTCACTGACGTCAGATGGTAAGATGATGTGGTGCATGCACTTAGCGATTTCAAACTTTTTCTCCGACGCTCGAAGGACCCCTTCAATTAGATTATTCACCAATTCCAAATCTTTTGCTAGCAGCGACGATACTGAATAAACTGGCATCTTGAATCGCGCGATCTTGTCAGGCTGAATATCTGCCAGCACAATAGAATCGAGCCTTCTCCATATCGTAAAGAACCGAATGTCAGGGTCCAACTAACCCACAAGCCTACCACCAGTTTATCCTTTTGCCGCGGTAGCCGTAGTGTCGGTGAACGAAAATCAATAGTGGATCTTATGGTCCCTATACGCTGGCAACCACTCCTAAACACGCAAAATGCCACGAGTGACGCCATCTACCTGGATATCGGGACTAATTAGGAACTCTGGTCAAGCAAACCTGCAGGGCCGGATATGTGGAGACAAGAGTGGGTTCAACGGGTACTATCATGGATAGCTGGGTATCGCCCGAGCCGCGTTTAGGACTCAACGGCCATACAGAAACAACCGACGGTAGTCTATAGGAATATTATAGCTGGTACTAAAACGACTCAAGCTAGTTTTGGACATCGCCGTCGTAAATTGAGACCTCCTCACGCTTCTGCGAAGTTCCTTCACTAATGCCTTGCAAGTTGAGCACGATTGACGAGAATTTTGAGCATGGAAAGCGTGAATGGAACTTCTGTTGGTACTTTTGGGTATCTTGAGCGAAGTCGGTCATTCGTCAAATATTACACCGCAAGGGCCGTTGCTCGAGGACAACGTAGTGTCGGCCCCCGAATTGCACCCAAACGATGTTCCAGAGCCTGGAAACGCCTCGGGCGCATGAGGTGTATGGATGATTTTGCTCACCGTGTCCTGCTCTTGCTCTCGGTCATCGAAGTTTGAAGTCAATAGTTCATGCACTAGGCGACGTTGTCTTTTCCAAGCTTCTTTCGTGGACCGGCTCCGGGGACATATGATGAGAAGTTACATATGGAAGGCTCGTGATTATTCATCAAGGTTATCTCTCTGCGGGAAGGCGCATTGTAGTCATATTCGCCCCTGCACAGCCACGCACCGATGCGCGTCACAATTCGATAACACCCCGTGCTTGCTTCCAACGGCCGACTTGCATCGGGTCAGTGTTTATGGAGTTGCTGGTCCTAGGATACTCAAAGCATTCAGCCCTTCAATGCTTTCCTTGAGGCGATTCCGCTGGGTGGGGCATACCGAGGAAGTAATCCATCAACACTCTCTTGTCCGTGAGTTTGGGGAGCCAGTAGTTCTTGAGCATGAACGCCCAGAGGAAGCAAGAAATTTTCGCGCAAGTACCTATGATGGGCATCGGCTTCTATGCGTCGCCATATCCATGAACGAGAGCTCCTAGGGCTTTCGCATGGAAGTCGCGAGTTGGGCCAGGAGGCGTAGGTAGATGTGGTCTGGTTCTTGGATTCCTCCGGTGAGTACCGCAATAGGCGTCCACCGGTAGCTGAGCCTGCACTTTGAGGCGCGGTGAGAGTGTAGATGAGTGTGTATGGTCGCTCCTGCCCCTTTCAGGACCAAGACAGAGCTGCAACTTTTGGCGGACGTCTCGTTAGGCACAATTGTCAACAAACAAATCCAGTCCAAATCCACCCGTTGACTTAATTAGGGAGGTCTTAGTAGTAGTTTATACTTAATTGAAAAGTTAAATTTATAAATATTAAGCTAAAATTATAGTAGTATACTATAGTTTAGTAGCTAATTATCCTATTTAGATACACTATATAGATTCTTAATTGCTATGTTAGTAAGATTACTCTTAATAACCTTATTATTACTACTTATAAAACTAGCCATTAGCTAGCTCTATATATACTATAGAGTAACTTATAATTATAAGCTTATTTTACGCTACTTTAGCTTAAATAAGTTACTAAGTTTACTAAATAAGCGCTTATACTCGGCGCTTAAAGCTAAAATATTTATTATATTAAATATTAACTATGCTAACGCTAGGTACTTATTATATAATTTAAGCTGGTAATAAACTAAGTTACTTTTTTATTTAATATTATCGTAGCTTTAATATAGCATATAAGTCTACTAGCCCTTATTCTTATTATTAGTTTTATTTTATTACAGTTTCTATTTACCTTTATAATCGCTTTAAAAGTATTATTTATAGTATTAAACTACTTAACTAGCGGGCGTAGTGGTAGCTAAGGAGTAATAGTACTACTGTAAAGGTGCTAAAGTTACTAAAAGGTAGCGTTAATAATTACTAATTAAATCAAATTATCTATTTAAGTAACTTTATAGTAATTATAATAGCGTATGTAAATTATAATTATAGCGTAATAGGTACTATTATACTTAGTTTTATATAATAGATCTTTAGTTAAGTAATAGCGTCGTGTAGGTTAATAATTAAAAAGTGTATTAAAGTGTCGTCTTACTAAAAATTAATATTATAATAGGTAATTAAGCGCTCTTTATAAGCGCTTATAAGCTACTTAAAGGTAGAAATAACCTTATAAATAGCGCTAAAGCGCCCATTAAGCTAATAATTACCTAGCTACTTACTCTTACTATAATCTTCTAGCTACTTTATAGCTAGCTTTAACATATTTATATACTCAATAATAACTACCTAGTCCACTACTTCGAGACTAGTTAATTGCATCTACGCTAGAGTAACTAGTAGCTTACTAATTATTTAATTAATTGCTTTAATTTATAAGATATTGTATTTAGCTTAGTTGGTAATAAGATATTAAAGGATAAGCTTATACTTAAAAGTCATATAATAGCTATTCTAGCGTATAACGTACACCTTAATAATAGCTAATAATAAAATTTTATTTATAAGGTCTTTAGCTAACGCGAGGTACTAAAAAGTAAAGAAACTAAAGTGTTATTTTAGTATACTAATAAAGTTAATAATATTTAAAAACACTTTTAAAGGCTTTAACTATTACTACCTATTTATACACTTCTCCTTATTCTTTTTATATTTTAAGTTAATATTATAGGCATCTTTATCCTTACTAAATATAATAATTTAGCTAATAAGGTTAATAGTGTATTACCAGTAACAAAGATGACGTTAAGCGATAGTAAATCTATATTATTTACTTAAGTATTTTACTACTATATTATTACTTATAGCATTATTTAACATTAAGTAATTTAGCTTCTTTACTATTATATTAAACACCTATAGCACTTTATTAACATATTTATCTATTCTCTTGCCGCTATAAAAGCTAGTAAGGTATAATAGTATAATAGATAAGTCTTAAATCCTACCTACAGTATAAACGTAGTAAATAATAACACTAATACAGTCACGCTTACTACCTTTTATAATATACCTATTAAAGCTAATATATACCTTATTAATTATAGTTACTAATTCTGCTTTAATAATAAAAATAAGGTAATTACAGAGCTATAGTGTAAACCTTAATATCCTGTTATAGCTTATTCATAGCGATTAAATTATTATATAATTAGTAAACTATAGTATATGCTAATAGCACTTAGTCTTAAATTTACGTAGTAAATAGTTCTTTTTAATAGGCTATTACATAGCGGCGAGCTAAAAGTTTACTAATTATAGCTTACGTAATAAATACGTCCTTCTGTATCGCGTTAAAGAGAGTTAATTAACTATGTATTAGCTATAGTAGCTACTTCCTGCGCGTAGTGAGGCCATAGCAATACTTTTAATAACCTAGGTACTTTACTATAAAGCTTATAGTATTTATTACCTTAATTATACTACTTATTAGCGCGTTATAGTGGTAAAAGCGGCCTATAAAAAAGGTACACTTAGGCTTATTAGATATAATTTATATAAGACTTTACATTAACGCGATATAATAGCTATAATAAAAGATTTAGCACTTTTTACTAATAAGAGTACGCTATAGTATATAGACTAGTGAATAGATTAGGTCGCAAGGGCCATAGTTGGGTCTAACGAAGCAGAACATTAAAATTTCGAAATTTAAACTCTCTATAACTTTTTAAATATAGTCTATTTAGGATAATTAGTAACTAAAAATTCCTATATAGTTCATAAATTTTTGCGTTAGCCTGTTAATAGCGCTTATAATTATAAATATAATCTATAACGTCTTTACCTATCCTACTTTATACGTACTTACGCTAGATGCGCTTAAATATCTTATTCATATTTAAATAGTTTAATAAAGGTTCATTATAGTATTCTTTAATTGAAGTAGACTTCGCTTTTATTATAAGAGGCTATATTAGCTGCCTTAGGCGCTTAGCAGGGCTTTTAAAAATTTCTAACCTTAAAGTATTATTATTAGAATTAGAGGTTTTGGTATTTTTATTCCTAGCCCTAACTAGGATACTGAAAGACTTATTTTTCTTTAAAAAACTTGAATTTTACTTATTAAATAGTTAAATTCCTTTTATAAGCTTTAGGTTACGAATATAGTTTAATTATAATAAAGTAAATATAGTTATAATCGTGAATTCTTTAGCTATTTCTAGTATTCTACTAAGAATATCCGGGAGAGGCTTTATAAAAGCTTTATTCTATTTATGCTTAGCTTATTTAGCGCTAATCATATAGTCTAGATAGTACGATAGCGCATTTACTACGTTAGTTAAGCCTATTTAGTACGTTATAATAAAGTTATACTTAGAAAGTACTAGGTACGCTTATATTTATTATAATAATAAGATCTTTATCTTTATAAACTGGCGTAAGTTATTATAGTCTGTAAAAACTTCAACGCGTATACTTTATAAATAATATTACTAGTGCTTAATATAATTAATAATAGTAAGTAGCTCCTTATTATATACATTATAGTTAAGCTACACTGCGCCTAGCTTTCTTAAAAAAAAAGTTAATAAGGCGCTAGTACGACGTACTATTCTTATTAAGGGCTAAATTAGCTTAAAATAGGGCTAATAGCCGTATTAAAGATATTTATTTTAACACGTGTCTAACTCCCGGATTCGAAGTGCGCAAGGGTTAGCACTTTAAGCAAGGTATTATAAAGCTTCTTAAAAGCTTTTTTAACTGTAGTGCTAATATTAATCTTAGCGCTTTCCTCCCTTATTATAGCTAGCACGTCGTAGGCGCCGTTGGGCGCCTTTTTAATTAATTTAGTTAAAAGTAACGTTAATTAGGAGAAATACTTAATAAATTATTTATAGTAGTTTATAAAGCTAATAAAGACCCTAATATTACGCATATATTACGGCATAAACTAATTCTAAACATCTTTAATTTAAGGCTTATTATTCTAGAGCGCTTTAAGAGAAATAATAAAGCTAAGGTATTTTATAAATTAAGCTTAGTATAGATCTTTCTGTGAGGCACTTTGTGGCAGGCAATTCGGATCAGGGTGAACGTGTATATTAGACAAATCCTTGCCGGATGTCAAAGGCTCTATAGAGGAATATATAGGCTACACCACGTGACTGAGCCGGGGCAGCTCCGGTGGAGGCCCGAGAGAGATCCGGAGGATCTCCGAGGGTCGCCTTTTGTGGGGGTCAAGAATGTCCCTGACACTTTCCCATTATAAGGCGATCTAGTAACTCTATAATACGCAAAAGGTACCACGATTCTTAATTATAATCTTATTTAGGCCTCTATAGTTTATATAAAGACTAAGTAAGCTATCTTTCCCTTTTACAAAGAGTATTAGCGCACCTATAATGGATTTAGACTACTTTATTTATTTATAACTAAGATAGTTTTTAATATACTTCCTTAAGACCTTAAGTTTGATTATTAAAAGGTTATATATAGGGTACTATAGAGAAGAAGTTCCCAGTTCTAAATTAATTTATAAATTAGTTAGTCTATAGGTAGCTAGCGTCTTAGAGTCATTATATAAAATAAGATCTATAAAGTTAACGTACCATTTTAGTAATAGTAGATTATTACACTTAATTAGACCCTGTACGTCTACTTTATTAAAAGCGTCAGCTAAGTAACTATAATCTATTTTATAGGGATCACGCATAGTTTGCTTAAACCTATCAGAGTTTTTTATAATTGTTTATTTAAAGAAATCGTTTACTTATTTAAAGTATTTTCTTTTAAAAGAGTACGCCAAATTACAATATTTACTTTTAAGACTACTTTATTAAATTAAGGTAGGCATAAAAAGATGTTAAACTAAGGGAGATCTATTATTATAAATAAGATATTTTAAATTTATTTATAGCCCTAGGTGTTAATTAACTATACAGTAGTAACTACTATACTATAAATAACTATATTAGACGTATTTATAGCTTGCACAAATAAATAGTTTAAAAAAATTACTTTTAGATTTATTTATTTTACTAAATTAGTAAAGAGAAGGTTTAACACTAACTTTAAATCTATAAGCGTATTAACCTCGCCGTTATTCTTAACTTTAGCCTTAAGGGTAAGTATACCTTTAAGCTAACTATAAATCTAGTTAAATAATTAGCCGTAATCCTTAACCTTAAGGATACTATTAATATCGCTAGCTAGAATATTAATATAAATAATAAGTATAATTATGATATCTTACGCCTTTTGACTTTTCCTAATAAGTTACGTTTTACTTTAATAAATTTAGCTAAGGCTAGCTTATCCTTCTTTATATAATTTAGACTTATATAACCTAACTAGTTATAATAATAGTAAAATAATGAGATAGATACGCCTTTAGCACTAAAAGTTACTATAGTAGGCCCTCTAGTATCCTATTGTGACTTATTAGGGCCCTTAATAAATTTTAAAAATCTTAAGGACTTCCTTACTTCGAGTAAGCACTTCTGAGAGCCTTTTAATTATATTCATAATCCCTAATTAGATTTTAGAGCGAATAAGTATTTCTAGAATATAATAGCTTTTTTTTAGTAACTATATCTTGCTAAAAGTTATTTAAAGTTACTCGTTAACCTTTAATATAGTAGCTTAGATAGCTAGTATAGTTAGGTATATATATTAGCATATATTTCTTTATAGTCCAGCCTTACTTTTCCTATAATAATTAAATATACTTTAATAGTTTCAATAGAAACTACCCTAACTTCTAAAATTAGTCCTTAAGCGTATTTTAGGCTTATAGTTAGTATTGAAAAAGGTTTTTAAACTATTAAGTATCTTTTTCTTTTAATACGTTTTAAGTCTTTTATTAGTTATAATCCTAACTACGTTAAGGCGTTGCTTTAGCATTCTAATTTATATAAAGAGTTTTATTATATAATTAGTAATAAACTCTACCTTTAGTTCTTGAGCAGGAAATTAGATTAATAATTAATAAATATAATATTTGCCATTATTTCTTCAAAGGTTAAAATTATATTAATTTTTTTCTAATACATATATAGTTCTCCAAAAGGAGAAGTTCGCATTACAAGCGCTAGACTTATTACTACAAGCTAGATAGCTACTATAAGGGTCTGTAAAATAGTATTTTAGTCCCCTTATTTATACCAATAATATATATTATAAATACGCTCTATTGTTTTTTATAATTATAAACTTCTTTAAGCTAAGTGTAAGTTTTCTTAATATTTTATTACGTTATAGAACTAGCTAGTGCTAGTTAGATAGGCGTTATGCTTAAAGTAATTGTTAAAGTTAAACAAATGCTAAAAGGGTCTATTTAACCCTAAAAGGGCTAATTAGTACTAAATAGTTCCCTTAAGTAAAGAATTTTTAAACTAGACAGTTTTAAGTATCTTATAGTTTATTAATCTTATTTTTTTATTAAGGTTAACCTTAATAGGTAGGTTTTGCTTAGGAAAGTCTTAGATAGTAAAATTATAGTATGTCTTTAGTCCTATTATGCACTAGACTACTACTATAAATATAAAGCGATTTAAATATAAGAGGAAGGGTTAGGCAGGTAGTATAGTAATAAGATAAAAACTAAAGGGGTTATATTTAGTATATAAAAAAATTAGTGAATTATTACCAAGCCTCTACATAGATAGCGTTAGCGATATACCTAGAGTTACCTAATCCTGCTAAGTCAGGCGCTAGTAAGATTAGTGAAAAGTAGCTACGTAACTTTATTAAGTGAATAGACTACCTTAATACATAATTTAGTTAGCTATACGATTAATAAAGAGCTCTATATAAAAATATAAAAATAATCAGGGCCTAGTTCGGCCTTATAACGCGTATTAAAGCTATCTATAATTTTAAATAAGACTAGCTTTATAATAGGCCAAATATTATCTTAGCTTGTAACTATAACGTGTTTTATAAGCGAGCGGCCCATACAAGCGAGCGGCCCACCCCACCAACTTTTTAAACCTTTACAGTAACCTATCTTAACAACACAATAAGATAATAGTATATAATTGCTATACTAGATTAAATAGTATCTATAATATCGTTCTTGCATGTTCGCATGTTATGGCCAGTCTTCTTGCAGCGGCTGCAGCGTGTTAAAGCCTGCCAATTAGCACCTAATCGCGCCTTATCTTAACGTATTTCTACCTCTATCTGCTGCTTAACATCCTTTTAAGCGATAATCTTCTCTACTTTTGCCTTTGTTAAGGTACCCTGCCTCTAGATCCGCTTCTTTTTGCGCTATTTACGCGTTGTAGCGGCCTTATTAGCCTTCTTAAGCCTCGCGATCCAATCGCGCATAAGCGTACTTTTATAAGCTATTACTTTAGCGCCCTTTTTAAGCTAATTAAGCGCTATAATAATAAAAGTAAGTAATAAGCTCTTATGCCTTTAAATCTTATCGTAAATTAATATTAATTAAGCCTCTAGCTTACGCGCGCTACTTAGTGTTTTAGCTTTTTAAAGAGTAACCTTTAGTAAAGGCGGCGTTAGCGTATGAAGCTTAATATTAAGCTTTAATATTACCGCCTCTAGGTCGTGTAGGACTAGGCTAGCGCCTCGAAAGCTTGCGTAGATATTTTCCCTTATAATTAACTACTTATAGGCTGCGCAAAAGGCTGGTAGGAACTCTAGCTTTATAATATAGTTAATATAGTCGCGCATTAGGCTCTTAATCTAGTAGCTATACGCGCGCTTTAACGGCGAAAAGTAGCTAATATTAAGTAGCTATAAGAGGTATAATAAATGTGGTAGTATATAAAGAGTATAGATATTATTCTCCTTATAGAGCTCTTGAAATTCGAGCGAGTTATAGCTCTTATAGCTATTAAGTATAAGTAGCTAGCGCGCGCCTACCCTATACTTTACTATATATTTAATAAAGTGCCTTAGCTACTTTACTCTAAGCTTATTAGTAGTCTAGCTATTATTACTAATAGCGAAAGCCTAGTTGCGTGGTATATTATCGTCCTAGTACTAGGCAAAGAGGTGATACTAGCTAGTAAAAATAATAAAGGGCAGGATTACCTAGCTAGCAGCGCTAATTCTATAGATTGCTATAGTCTACCTATAATTATCTAGCTAGATAGCCTTTAGCCTGCCGCGTCTCTCTAAGCCTATAATAACAAGCTAAGATAATATCTTGCCTATTATAAAACTAGTCTCGTCGAAGTTGTAGGTATCCTTATTATAGATACTATAGGTAGCCTTTATGCGCGCTACAAGCTCGAACTAAGCTCTAATAGTATCTAGATCCTTATATAGAGCTCTCTACTAATTATATTGTCGATTAAATCGTGTAGTAAGATAATCTATTTACTTAATAAAGTTGCGCGGTTACTACTTACTAACCTGTCTAGCGCCTTGCTTAGCGAGTAGCTTATTTACTATATCTTATATAGCACTTAGCGTAGGCGGAAATCCTCGCGAATCTAGGTTAAGTATATACCTAATAATTACCTCCTCTTCTATCTTAGTAAGCATTTTTA
The DNA here is from genome assembly GCA_010015655.1 of Bimuria novae-zelandiae CBS 107.79. Taxonomy (NCBI): domain Eukaryota; kingdom Fungi; phylum Ascomycota; class Dothideomycetes; order Pleosporales; family Didymosphaeriaceae; genus Bimuria; species Bimuria novae-zelandiae. The sequence goes on from ML976685.1 coordinate 582,451, forward strand.
ATTTAGGCTAGTAATCGCGTCGCGTAGTAATTCTAGCGCGTTAGCGTTAAAGCGTTATTTAAAGGATAGTAAATATATATACTACACCTCTTATAGACTAAATTTAGTTTTAATTAATAGCTAAGATTACAAGGTGTATATCAGCCTTAGTAGAGGCTAGTTGGGCCTGAATTAGGGGCGCCATAGTAGGTAGAAGTTTATGTGCTGCAAAAAGTTAGTGGGGTGGGCCGCTCGCTTGTATGGGCCACTCGCTTATAAAACATGTTACTCGCCCCACACGCCAACCGGAGGTTGGCCCTGCGCAGCCCAACGTAACTTCGTAGCCTAACGTAACTTTTTGTCGCGGATTTTTCTATTTTCTTAATAAACAACCCACAACCATGCCTAAATATTATAGTAAGAGCTATAAAATTAAGTAGCGTATTTCTAATTATCTCTCTAGTTTTTCTAGCTTAAAAATACCTAATTTTGCAGCTGCAGCACGCGAATAGAGCGTGCCTGTTTCGCGACTTTAAGCGCGCGCTAGAGGCCGGATTAGCCGCCATAACTACAGTAGCACGAATCTATAACTCTTAGAGACCTAGGATAAAGCGCTAAAGTTATATATACGTCGCTACGACACTATTAGCATGCTATACCTTATACTATAGTTAAAAAGTGCTACTTAATATATCCTTAATTGCGCGCACCCCGATAGCAAAGCTCCCTTACTTAGTAAGGACTAGCTATTGCGATAGCTATTAAGAAATCTAGACTGTCGCCGCATAAAGCAGAAGTCGTAGTATATTAATCGTATAGTAATAGCAACGTTTAAAGCTTATAGCTATTATTTTATTAAGCTTAAAAAGGTGATATACACCTACGGCGTCACCCTATTAGACACCTATAATATAGACGAAACCGGCTTCCGCATAGGCGTTAGTGGCAATTAATAAATTATTACTATAGAGTTTAATTATCCTTATATCTCTACGTTAGAGACGTCGCGCGATTATATCACAAGTATTAAATTAATTTCTAGTAATAGAGAGGTACTCGAACCTATACTCGTTGTATAGGCCGTTAATTACCTTTATTACTAGTATACAAATATGGCGCTGCCTAATAGCTATATAATCGCTATATTAATATTAGGATACGCTAATAACTTTATCTTAATAAAGTAACTAAAGTTCTTTAAAATATAAACGCGCGCGCGCTAGAAAGGCGCATAGTAATTACTTATATTTAATAGATTTAGTAGCCACCTTACTATTAAGTTTATATAGTTCTGCGATAATTATAAGATACTCCCCTTCTTACTATTACTATATTTATCACATTATCTGCAGCCTCTAAACGTCGTCTGTTTTTAGCTATTAAAGCAGAATTATAAAAAGGCTATAGAGATAGCCACCCGAACTGGCTACACAGACTTTAACAAAGTCAAATTTCTACATGCGATCTATAGGATCAGGATAGATATATTTAAGCGCAGCACAATCCTAAGCACCTAGGAGAAAGCTAGGATCTTTTTATTTAATCTAGAGCTTGTTTACATGAAGCTGCCAGCACCTATCTAAACGCCATCCCTATTAGTTCTATCTGCTGTTGATTCGAGCCCTATTGCTAATACACCTATAGCATATTAGCGGCAGCATCAAAAAATGTCGCGCGCCCTAGAGAGAAGCAATATATCAAGCAGGAGGCTTATAAAATTCCTAGAAAGCTCGTAATTGCTAATTGATAGTCTCGCGCTGGCCTAGCGCGACCTTATAGATATTACCGCAGCAGCTTAACAACGCTAAAAAAGGCAGATTAAAGATAAAAGGCTAGTATAAAAAGGCGGCGTAGTGACTATTAAAGCAGCGTAATAAGCAATTAATTAACGTATAGAGCTTAAGGCTTAAAAGGTTGCTTAAAAGGCTGTAAAAACGTACAAGGACGCCCACTTATAAAGCCTATAAAATTAGCCCCGATGGGTCCTATCTCTTAGAGAGATGACTGTAGATCCTGCCCTACTTGCTACACTAACTCCACTATATATTAGCCTATATAATTGAAGTCTACGCTGTCAAAAGACTGGATCTATTTTAATTCTCTATACAAAGTTACGTTGGGCTGCGAAGTTACGTTGGGCTGCGCAGGGCCAACCTCCGGTTGGCGTGTAGGGCGAGTAGGCTTAAAAAGACGTGGTAGGTTAAAGGCTATTTAATTAGGTAATTATGAATAAGTTATATTAATTTATAAAATTAACGCTACTTGGTAGATAATCCCGCGCTTTATTATTTTTCTTAGCTTATAATACTTTTTTATTTAGAATAAGAATAATAATATACCGCGCGACTAGGTCCTTAGAGTAATTAATAATAACTAGACTACTAATAAGCTTTAAGTAAAGTAACTAAGGTACTTTATTAAGTATATAGTAAAGCCTAGGGCAGGTACGCGCTAGCTACGTATACTTTATAATTATAAAAGCTATTACCTACTCAAATTTTAGTTAAGTTATAAAAAAAATTATTCTTTTTGTCGGATTAACAATCTTAAAGGCCTCAGGCGTGTCACAAGGAATGCGTGTGTGGAGGAGCGAGCATCCCGTCAATGGTCGTCGAGACCTCTATCGTGTTGCGAAACACTACATGTGTGGAGCGAGCCCTATATGGGACTAGCTTCTATACCCCGCGATGTACTTCGCTCCTTAGTAGATAGAACGAATAATTAATAATTAATTTTTAAATGTAATCCGTTTTTAGTTCCTTTCCTTTTACTAGTAAGAGCCTATCTAATACTAATTAGTAATTGCTTAAGGCGATTACAGACAGTAAGGTAGAAGAGACAGACTGTTAATAGCCCAACGTAAGAAATCTCGGGTCGATGCAGAATGTGCTAAGAATAGAGCAAGACAGAGATAATACGAAGCACTTTTAACTAACCTCTAAAGCTACTAGTTTAGGCTAATCCGCGGATATAGAGCGTGTTAGCAACGCATTATAATTTACTATATAAACGTTTCTAGATAACTAAGTTACGTATACTAACACACGTTGGAAACGACTAACTAACGAGATAACTACAACGACAACGAGTTAATACTTGCTAGTATAATAGTAGATAACTAGAGTAGTAATAGCGTAGTAGGTAATGCTAATGCTTAAGCTTAAGCTTAACTACGCGATAATTAGTTAGAGCATAGCTTAAGTAAACACGGGGAAGCTACTTCTATCTAGGCTAAATTTACTACCTAACACCTTATAGGAGACTGCCCATATCTAGTGGCGCTAGATGTTATTAACACATCTCTCTAGGATACACCTGCACTGGCAGACGTAAACGAGACATACGTAATAACCTAAGTTGTTAAAATTATTTATAATTATAATATAGTAATAGTCTAGGACGATGACCTCTTTGCAGATTACTATTATAATTTTAAAAGATAGACAAAAGAGCTATTTCTTAAGGTTAACCGCAGTATATTAAAGTCTCTAAAGATAGTTCTATAGTATAGAGGAGTCTACACAGGCAATAACTACGCCAGGCTTACTAATTCTCTATATAATTTATTAACTATAAAGAACGTTCCTGAATGGGACCCTGTAGAATTCTAAGCCACGATATTTGACTAACGATTAAAGGCATATAAGCGCTAGTAAAACACACAATAAATAGCTCCTATAGCCAAGTAATAACTATAGCAGGATAGCCCGCTAGCTAGTACACATACATTATAGTTATAGCTACAGCCGCAGCAGCCGGAGTACTCGCAGCGAGACAAGTAGTAGCTAGAGCACTTGCAGCGAGGCGAGTAGCACGGAGTAGGACACGACGCTTAAAACTAATTTAAAATATAGGGGCTATAACTAGTGCACTAGATAGAGGAAACCTAAATAATAAGATAGAGCACTAATAGTTAATAACCGCCCTTTATAAGTAGTGCGCTTAAAGGACCTTAGTCTCGATAATAGTAGGAATAAGGCGCGTAATCACAGTAATAGTAACTATAGACGCAGGCACGGCCGCTAGCGATTATATATCGCGAAATTACGTCGTTTCTATAATAACCTATAAACGGTGTACCTGGCAGACTACCTAAGCTACTACATAACCTGTATAAGACGCTGCCGCCGCGCTGGTCCCGTAATAACTAACTTAACGCTAATACAATCACGCAGTTCTCTAAGCTCTAGGATAATAGTAAGAAATATATAAGAGACGCGTATAATCTGCTTAATAATAAAATTAAGATCTTCTTTAGTATCTATTAGCAGGTAAACATCCACGAAGAGTAGTTCCATGCTGTGTTTCCTTATATTCTTGCAGGGCGAGCAGAGATATTCTATATACAAGTTATAGATAGAGGCGATAGCTTTTCTAATGCGTACATGGCGATTAAGAACTACTTTAACTATAATATCTACTATTAACACTATTATATAGACTAGATAACTACAACCTTCGCCTGTACGCGCACGGAGAACCTTAATAAAAACTTATATAAGGTACTATAAATCTTATTTAATAAGCTATAGTTATGCTAACGCGCGCTTAGAAAGAACTTTAAAAGTAAGTATACCTTACGTATAACTATTATTAACGCGTGCCGTGAAGTTCTAGAACTTAAAATAGTACTCTTTAAGCTAGCTATAATCTATAAAGGACTCTTTTTAGATTTATAGTCTATAATTAAGACGCACCTTGCACGTTAGCATATAATATAAATACTAATAGGGAGCAAGACGCTTACGGAGGACTAGTACTACTTAGACTATCGCTACAACGGCAATAGAAGAGATCGAGGGGGATTTAGAGGGGGATTTAGAGGTGGATTTAGAGGAGGATTTAGAGGCGGAGGTAGATTTAGCAGTAGATTCTAAGGAGGCTAAGTAAGTAATAGAGGTAGTTAGCGCTTTAATAGCTATAACAGCGCACGTGGATTCACGCCACGCTAGAAGAAGAAGTGTTTTGTCTACCAGAAGGAAGGCTACTAGTTAACTAACTATATAGATAAAGAACGTAAGGCCGCCTGCGCGCAGTTCTTTTCTGCATGTTACTTTACGGATATATAACTACCTATAGACTTCTCCGTGTACCTTGCGGAGTATGAAGGAATTAAACACGCGACCTAGTATAACTAAGAAGGCTAGAGAGAAGAGGAAGTCTACGAGGACGAGGATAATAATAATAGCGTTATAGTTACGTACGTTAAATAATAATTCTTTAAGGAATAATGCCTTACAGATTAAGCATTCTTGCACTATATCTCTAGCGATAATATTTATAGTAGACGCGCACTGTCAACGCCAGCGTTATAGTTTCTTATTAAGGACTAATACGCGCGATCCGTGTACTAGGGAATCCTGCCTGATACTGGCGCCGCTAATGTATCCACGGTCGGCAGGGAACAATACCTCGCGCTGACACGAGAAGACCTAACAGTCACGATAGACATATCCATGGCAGGAAAAGCGTCTATTAAATTCGGCAAGGGCAGTGTTACCGCGTCTATTAGCACCGCGTAGGTCTCTACGGAGATTAGGAAAATTAATTTTAAGGTGCTTAAAGCGCCTACACCGTTCCTGCTGTGCCTTGTGGATATAGACAGGTTGAATGTCTATTTTAACAACACCACGGATAAGCTCGTACAAGGAGAACACCGCACCCTAGTGATCCGCAAATAGGGACATCTGTAGTTCTATCTTAATAAGAGAGAGCGCGCAACGATGTTTCTAATAAAAACTAAGTTAAAATAGCTATATCGCTAGTTTAGGCACCTAGCTATTATACGACTTATTAAGCTATTAAAGAACGCTAGTTACAACGACTTTAAAAAAAGAACTCTTGAGGAAATTACAAAGTTCTATTATTATTATTAACTAAATAGCTCCGCGCCGCGCCGATTTAAGTTCACTTTTAAAGATAACTACTACTTTAACTATAAAATCCTTATTAACGTAATATACCTAGGCAACAAGCCCGTACTGCACGTAGTCGATAAGTCTACTACATTTCAAGGCGCGAAGTTCCTCAGCGCTATTTTGGCTAAGGAGACGTGGCAGGCACTACGGATGTTATAGATTAACACCTACTAAGGCCCGCTGGATATTATTACACACGATGCAGGCACTAACTTCGCGAGCGCAGAGTTCTACGCTAAGGCAAAGATTATGGGAGTAACGTGCAAACAAGTGCCTACGGAGGCGCACTAGTCTATAGGTAAGACTAAGAGGTATTATGCGCCCCTACGCCGCGCATAGGATATACTCTATGTCGAGCTCGCTAGCACTATGTCTAACGAAGCGATCCTCTAGATAGCTATAAAAGCTATTAACGATATAGCTGGCCCTAACGGGCTAGTCCTAACTTTGCTGGTCTTTAGGGCGTACCTACGTATAATAACGGAGTCACCGCTGTTACTGTTAATAGTTAAGCGTAGTAAGGCTATTTAAAAGGTAATAAAAACTCTACATAAGATTACCGCAGAGCGCTAGGTCGCGAACGCCCTAAACACCTAGAATAGACCTGCTTTTAAAGACGTACTCGCACTCCTGCTATAAAGCGAGGTTTTAATCTAGAGAGAAAGTAATAGCTAGAATAGCCCGTATAAAATTACTAGCATAGATAGCCACAACGTCACTATTAACATGGTTAATGGTCTAATAATATTTAGATCAACTGTTGTCAAGCCATACTATAGACTAGACCACCTCTAGAGCGACCCTGATGCGCCACACGCACTGTATGAGCCACCTGTAGATGTGGAAGTACCTATAGTAGCGCAACCGCGCAAGAGAGGCTGTCCTCTAGGATTAAAAAATAAGCGCAAGGCGAATGTGTACATAATAGAGAAGGAGGAGGCCGACTATAAGCTAGCGATTAAGCTACGCAACGATAGGGTTATTACAACCCTAGGCGCACCCTTTAAGGCGTCTAATAATTAAGAGATTAGTAACCTCGTAGGCCGTAGAGTGTTTAAGTTTAAACTATATAATAAGGAATTACACGATAGGATCTGAATTTTTAAATCGCGTCTTATACGAGAGGTTAAAGGAAAAATAACTAAGCCCTACAAGAAATCCTGTCTAGTTATCTAAGGCTACTAGGACTATAGTAAGAAAGCTATCTTAATATAGTCTTTAACTATTTAACGCTATAGCTAGCGTCTAATTATAGCCCTAGCGCCTAAACTTATATAACGTAAGATAACTATTAAGCTACGCGATATAACACAGGCATATCCTTAAGCGTAAATAAATCTCTAAAGGACAATTCTCGCATATCTCCCCTTAGAACTAGTGTTAAAATATCTAGAAGGCACGCTGCTTTACGTGATTAAACTACTATACAGGATCGCGGAGGCAGGGGTTTATTAGTAAATAATATACTATAGACACTACTATAAGGAATTAGACATATCTATATTAACGTACGACCTTTGCTTATTAGTTATAAATAGAGACGTAGACGCCTTTAGACTTGTTAGCATACAGACTAACAATACCCTTATGCTTAGAATAGCCATATTCTCGTCGCTTAAAGAGAAAAAGCTCGAGGACGCATAGTTCTAATTAAAGCTAAAAACTATCCTAACGCTAGGCGTATAACTAGACTTTAATAATTACACGCTTAAGATAGAAAATAGTAAAGTAATCTTAAACCTTAAGTAGAAGGGATAAGGAGGAAAGATTAAGCTTATTAATATTAATACTCTTAATCGCGCGTAATAGTATACTAAATAGCGTGCCTACGGGGCGTACATTATATTAACATGTTAACTAGAAGCGTCTTTTAATTTATCTGTGGTAGCTTAAGCGCAGTAACCTTTGAATAAGGATATTAAGGCGCTTAATAAGCGCCTTAAATGGCAGATAGAGAATCTTAACCGTGGACTACGCTACGTACCCGTTAACCTTATTAACGCTAAACTAATAGTATTCGTAGATAGCTCCTTTACTAATAACAAGGACCTTAGCTTATAGCTAGGCTTTATACTCATGCTTATTAATAAGTCTATAGATGTTAATAATACCTTTATAATCTGCGGTAACGTAATATACTATAGCTTAATAAAGTGTAAGCGTGTTACATAGAGCGTACTAGCCTCTAAGATCTACGGCATAGTTAACGGGTTTAACATAGGCATTACTATTACTACTACCTTATAAATAATTATAGAGCGCCTTAGTCTGCCTATAGTTCCCTTAGTTATTTGTACAGACTCGTACTCCCTATACGAGTGCCTTGTAAAGCTTAGGACGACTAAGGAAAAGCGCCTTATAATTGACATTATGGCACTGCGCTAGTCATACGAACGCCGCGAGATTACAGAGATCTAATAGATTAATAGTAAAGACAACCCTGCGGACGCTTTCACGAAGGCATCAATAAACCGCGCCCTAGAACAATTTATTAATAGTAATAAAGTAATAGTCTAAGTTAAGGGCTAGGTGTAGAGACCTACGATCTCTGCCTAGCGCATTTAAGTTCAAATGTTCGATCCTTTATATGTATAATTAATATCGAGAAAGAAAAGACTTCTAGTGTTAGATTAACAATCTTAAAGGCCTTAGGCGTGTTATAAGAAATGCGTGTGTGGAGGAGCGAGCATCCCGTTAATAGTTGTCGAGACCTCTATCGTGTTGCGAAACACTACATGTGTGGAGCGAGCCCCATATGGGACTAGCTTCCATACCCCGCGATGTACTTCGCTCCTCAGTAGATAGAACGAACAATCAATAATCAATCTTCGAATGTGATCCGTTTTCAGTTCCTTTCCTTTCACTAGTGAGAGCCTATCCAACACTTTTTATATATTACTATAGTTATAATAATATTTTTTAATACTAATTAGTAGACTACTTCTTCCCTTCCTCTATAATATTAGACCGCGGGGAATAATTCGTAAGCGAATTTTAGACTACACTCTATAAATAAGTAAGTATTAACTAAAGACTATCTATTAGTAAAGCACCTAGAGACAGAGAGATAGATAAAATAAATAAACTCTATCCTTAAAGCCTACCTTTAGGCGTACTATAACTAATAATAAGATAATTAGATAAAGTAGCTTCCTACAGCTTAAACAGCTATTAAAGGGCGAAAAGCTATATTAATAAGAGTTAGCTTATTTTTTCTATCCTATAGCTAGAATATTAAACTAGTTAAGAACTTTAAAACATAAAGATTAGCCTTAAAGCTTAAAACTAACGTAAAGAAGGCTACGAAGGTAATAATAAAAAAGTTTAAAAAGGTTTTTAACTTTGCCTAGGTAAATATAATAATAGCCTAATAAGAATAAAAGCGTCTGGTAAACTATTAATATAAAAACGCTTTAATCCTAAAGGAAGGAGATAAAGTATAGCTAAAATATAAGAACTATCTCTAAAACTAACATCTAAGCAAGAAGCTTAACTAGAAGTAAAAAAGGTTTACTATAAAGAAGGTAATTGTCGGTTGACCGCGGTTCATGAACGATGTACGCCCGAAGGCGTACACAAAGGGTTGAGCAGACACGTAGATTGGTTCTGTAATGGTTGCTACCTCTCATCTCAGCTGAGATAAGAGGTTATAACCTCCTGCCAAGCCCTGCACGGATGTCACATGAGGTAAGCTCATGTGACTCCGCACAAGGCTAGGAATCTACGTACGGACAGTAATAAACTCTTACGTAGTAGAACTAAATATCCTGCTAAACATGCACCTAAGGTTCTACGTAGATAGACTAAAGTTAGCCTTATTAAACCCTCTTTTTAGCTAAACTACTAATAATGCCTAGCTTAAAGCAATTATAATAGAAGAGGGGGAGGAGTAGTATAGTATAGTTAATATATATAAAGAACGCTAGTCCTATAAAGGTAAGAAAGTAGAATACCTAGTATAGTAAGAAAACTACTCTTAAAGAACTTAGGAACCTTATAAGAACCTTAACTAAGCTATTATATTAGAGTATTAAGAGAAGCTTACTAAGCTATATTAAAATTATAATAGAAAACTCTTAATAAGGTTTTATTATAATATCCCCTAAATTAGCTTCTATTAGGGCCTAAAGGAGGCTTTACGATGCCTATCTTACTAAGTTAAAGAACCTAGCTAGATAAAGGTATTTAAAATAAAGGTAGGAATGATATTGTTAAGGGATAAAATTAAGTATTAGGGAAGAAAGTTAAGAAGAAATTTTAAAAAAAGTAATTTAAAAAACCCTTAGAAGTACTAGGGATAATAAGGGAACTAAATAATTTTTATAATAATAAAAAATAACTCTTACAAAAGTAGTAAGCCTTAGAAATAAACTAAAAGAAAAAGAAAAGAGGAACTAGATAAAAGGAGTATTTTTAGCTACTAAAGGAATAGTAAAACCTTTTTTAATAATATTTAGGTCTAATTCTCTACCCTTTAATATACTACTAAAATTAGGAAAGCTATTATCCTCCTTACTTAAGCGCTCCTTAATTATAATAGCCTAAAGCTACTAGCGCAAGCCCTAGTAGGCTTAAGTAGGTATATTAGCTCTTGCGAGGACATTATCTATTATCTAAAAACTATCTATTATAATACCCTTATCTACTACTACGAACTTACTAGAGAGCTACATGATGTTAGTCTTAAAAGATAGCTTTATTATTTAAAAGAAACTTATAGAAGGGTTTTTACACTCTTAATAAAATACTTTAAAGTCAGTAGTATAAATTTAAAGAAGGTTAAAAGTCTTTTTAACCGCGATAGTAATGCGCTCTAAGAGTTAAATAGCCTTAAAAAAGGTAATTAGGCCTAAAGTAGTAGTAGTTTTACTTTTAAAGGAGGTATAGTAATTAATAATAATATCCTTACAAGTAGAATAGAATACGTTAAGGTTAATAAAAAAAAGTCTTTTATTCCTAGCTACTTTTTAAAATCTTGTTTATAAGGTAGCCTACACTAATAACTATAATATTAGTAAACTCTTTATAGCTAACTTTATTAAAGGTAGGCTAAATTTAGGTAAGGGAAGAAGTTAGCAGAGTACACCCTAAAGTTATTTAAAATAAGTTAGACTAAAGTATACTTATCTAGTGTAGCTAGTAAGCTTATAAGTATAGCACTTCTTATAGGACACTATCTTGCCCACTAGCACCTACTAATATACGCGTTTATAAGTAACGTAATTAATATACTAGCGCTTAATTATTACGCATAGCAAGATTAGACCTTAAAAGCTAAGCTTATTAAGTTAGCGAGTGCGCACACCTAGGCTAATAAAGAACTAAAAAGAAAGATAAAAGAGTAAAAAAGTAAGTTAAAAACTAAGAAAAAGAAAAAAAAAAGTATAAAAAAGGGTCTAGAACTTACTTCGCGAGCTTTAGAAGAACTATACTTTTTAGTAAGCTAGTTAAAGAGAATTACGCTAGCGTTAAAAATAATAATTTTATTTTTAAAAAGCTTAGTCGTCTTAAGTTAGTAGCTAAGTAATTATAATAAGGACAGGCCTTTTTTTATCTTATTATTAATATTAGTAGTATGCCTTTAATACTTAAAAGTCTTTATTACGTGGTTATTGCGCAAAGAGCTAACTATTTTATTAAAATAAGAAGGGGAATTAGATTATAAAGTGAAAAAAAACTAGGCTGAAAGCGAGACGTTATAGCGCATAAAGTTAAGCTAAAAAAAGAAAAAATATAAAAAAGTAAAGTTTAGAAGCTAAGCAAGGAGTAATTTTATATATATAATAATAAGTAAATATAATAGTGCGAATACACTACTATAGTAACTACTTATAGTAAGGACATAAAATTAAACACGCAAGAACAGAACTAGTAAGAGGTTTATAATAATAAGAAGATTATAAATAGATAATAAAATAATTATAAAGCTATATAAGTAAGATAAGACGCAAAGATTTTTCTTTACCCTTAATAAAGGAAAGGGAGGTATAAAATAGGCTACGCCTAGTTATTATTTTAAATCCTTAACTCTTAGTTATGCAAACCCTAGATATATAAGTTTAACGCCTAAAGCTTAACTTCAGACTCTTTATTAAATTTATAAGTATTCTTTTAGCACCTTTGGCTCCTTGACCACTGAGCCTCTTACAAATAAAACTACTACGTAATAAAAATTATATAAAAAAAGTAATTATAGTGAAAAGAAGTTCTTATAGCTACTAATAGCTAGTAATTAGCTACTCTAAATAACTTTATAGCACGTAATAATAAAAAGAAAATAAAAAAGAAAGTGCGCGCTAATAAAAGTAAATTAACTTAATAGCACTATAAATACTATAGCAAGACTAGGCATAATTCGCGTACGTATAAAAAAGAAGTAAAAGTAGATTCTAAGTAGATTACCCTACTACAATGTCTTATAACTATTTATGCGCGTTCTGTACTATTGTGTAGAGTGTAGATTTTGATGGGGTCTTAGCATTTTCGGCCACTCGCTATACCCGGCCACTCGCTATGCATGTACGTTAACTAGGAAATGAATAAATAAATTAGCTAAGGTAATTAATTACTCTATAAAATACTATCTTTAAGCACCGCAATCTTCCTCTTACTTTACATTTTAAAAGCACGAGTTGGCGTGTTTATGGGCATAGCGCAGGTTAGGCCGAATTCAGACTAAGTAGATGGGGGTGGGATGCATGCTACTCTATCGCGGTGAGCAGAGCGGACAGTACGCAGTGGAAAAGATTGTGGGATTGAACTGAGGTTGTACTATCTAGGAACTACAGAAGGTATAGGTGCACAGGCACAAACAACGCTAGTCCCAGATAGGTGTCATGCTATCAGAAAGGTAAGCTGCAGTCGAGTAAGGGTAGCTGCAACTATCGCACAGAGAAAGAGCTATAAACCATAACACACCCCCTAGCTGGCGTGGACGCCCAGGTAGGGAGTCAATAACAGCTAATTAGTATTAGTGTATATAGATACTATTAAGATTATTGCCATTAGTTTGACGCAGGCCCTTTAGACGCTTAGTAATATTAACGAGGCTAATTTGGCAGACGAAGTCTACAAACTTCTACTTAGGCAGGATCTTTGTAAGTCTATTAGCAGGCATATAGTTAGTGGGAACCTATTTAACGTTAATACGAGAGGCTTTGACTTCCTGTTAAATTTAGAGCTAGTAGATATTAACATGTTTAACTTTCGTATGAAGCTTGTCTTGCTGTTTAGTAATAATACTAACAGTTTGCTGATTGTCACACTAGATAGTAGGTGTACAGTTAAGAGTAAGGTCGATACTAGAGAAGAATTGCATCTATTCTTCCATCTGCGAGCTAGCAAGTGATAGAGCTAGTAATTTAGATTCTATAGTTAATTTTGTAACTATGCGTTATACTATTAACTTCTAGTCGATTATTAGTCCTCCGAACTTAAAAGCATAGCCTTAAGAGCTTCGGCGAGTCTTAGGCTCGTTAGCGTATAAGGCGTTAGAAGATTTAAAGAAGAGAGGATCGCGATATATTGGATCGTTAGATAGATACTTAGCCATGTCCTGCGCGCTGGAAGAGGCCTTAAGTGCGAGAGCCTTCGTGCTGAGCAGGTATCGCCAGGTCTGGCGTATCTTTAAGATATGTGACTGTCCTGGGTTGGTGAGATGGCAAGCGAACACAACGTGCGTTCGAGCGACGTTAGGTTTGCCCCAGACAGCGATGTATGCAAGAGAGCTAACTAGTTACTAATAGAGCTTTGTTCGAGCAATTTTAGGCTCCTTAATAGACTGCAGTAGCTAGTTCTTTACTAGTAGAATGTCTAGAGCCTTACCTATAGCTTTAATGCTAAATCGAGCGCATACCTTATTAATAAACGCGTCCTAGACTAGCCATGTCTTATACAGGGCTTGATCGCGTATAATGCGGATTCCGAGAAACCAGGTAAGGTCTCCTATAGCTTTAATGTTGTATAGGTCCACCAGATCCTTCTTAAAAGACCTGTGGTGATAGGCATTAGACTAATGATATGCTATAATAATGTCGTTAACATAGATAAATAGGATAAGCCAGCGGCTCGTGTATAAGCAAGGAAAGCCTTTAACTGGCTTTAGACCTAGCTTAACAAGTTGTCGACGTAGTTTGTTGTACCATAGGATTGGTGACTCCTTCAGGCCGTACAGGGCGCGGAGTACCAGCATGATCTCGCCTGCAGTATGGCGGAACGCCTCAGGTGTTTCAGCGTACAGTTTTCGATTGATCTTAGCGTTCAGGAAGGCAGTAGGGACATCGTACTGCTTTAGCTCTAGACCAAAGTAATTAGCGATTATAATAAGAGCGCGAAAGTTGTAAATTACGAGTATAGCAGCGTATGTGTCGTTAAGTAGAGCTTAAAGATCTCCTTAAATAACGAGTTAAGCTTTAAACCATAAGAGGTATCCTTCTTCGTCGATCTTATATGCGAATATCTATATTAATAGTAGCACCTCAGCGTCTACAGAGGCCTTTGTTTTTATAGTCTTCCTAAAGACTCCTTTAGCGCGTAGAGCTTGCTACTCAACCTCTATAGCGCGTTAAAATTAACTACCAAACATGTGTGTGTTAAGCTGCTTCACTACCCTTGGTAGTGGCGGTAGCTAAGACTAATAGATCCTTAGTATCTTATCTATAGTAGGTATTAAGCGAATCTCGGTCGAAAATGCACGGAAATAGTTAATAAGAGGTGTAGCTCCTAGTATTATAGCATATATATAAATTGCAAAGTTATTTAGATCTTTTTGCTTTTAATTGCGTTTACTAGAGATAATCAAGCTTGTATTAGTTAGGTCTAGGTTAACGTCTTGTGGAGCTCTCTCGCCGCGTTGGCAATAGCCCTCGGGTACTTTATTACTCTTAGGAGTGTGATTACTTATGGCAGTAGACATTATAGGTCTTAGAGTAGGCAGCTGTTACTATTGCTATATCGATTTGAATGCGTCGTCTATCTATTCACCCCCCACCTAGGAGCCTGCAGCTCTCGAAGCTAAGGTCGTAGGTATCTCTGCTAGGTAGCGACGTTAACGAGTAGTTAATAGATCTTTAATACTAACATTATTATGTTAATGTTCTTCTAGATATTTAAGTAGTTTAATTACCTCTTCGAGCACTAATCCTGACGCATACCTATTTATCCTATTAAAGAAGAGTGTAGGCTCGAATACAACGTCGCGGGTGATAATAATAGCATTCTTTATAGGTAGCTAGATGCGAAAGATATTAGTGCCTTAGTAGCTAATAAGGTGGCTAATTAAAGTGCGTGATTTAAGCTTATTAGTAGCTCTTAAATTGCGATTATAGACGTAGGCGCGACAGCCAATAGGCCTTATATAAGCGACGAGTGGTTTTCGTTCCTATACTACCTCGTACGGTGTCTTCCATCCTAGTGCTTTAGTAGGCGTGCGATTAAGTATATATGCGGCGGTGCGATACAGCTTATATGATAGACTCTTTGGCAGATTGGCGTGTATGCGCATAGCGCGAGCTCGCTAAGTAAGTACTCCGCTAGCGCGTTTGATTAGTCTATTTAGCTCCTTTGTTCTGGCTGGTGCTGGCTTATACAGCATACCTAGCTCTTCTGTTGTATTAATAAGATTGTTTCTAAATCCTTTCTCGTTGTCGTATTAAATGGCGACTACGTTAGCGTTATACACACGCTAGATTTTGCGGATTAAGGATATAAACTAACGTGTAAGTGTTAACTTATCCTTGCGTCGTGATGTGGTGATCTTATGCTACTTTAAGTATTTGTCTATAGAGTGCAGGGCGTACTTGCTACCATCAATACACTCCTCTCTTATAGGGATAATATAGATCAGGTCTATCGCGATTTAATAGAACGGTTTTTGTGCGCGGCTCTTGGCCGGGCGCCTTAAGATAATATAAGTTATTTAAGTCTTAATACATATTTAATAGAGACAGTCTATGTGTTCTCTAGTTAGTTAAACGCTAGTGACGTTTAATTCTAGCTAGTTAACTACCTTGTAACCTAGGTGGCCCTAGATCTAATGCGCAGCGCGTCTATTAACGACGATAGTAGGCTTTAGTGCATAGGACGGGCGGTATAATGCCCTAAACGTACTCAACGGTGAGCGTAGAAGCGATAGCGGCGGTCGATGTAACGGTTCAGCATCTATTAGCCAGTGTCCTCCATTATACTCAAGTTGTGCGATGACGTAGGACGGTTAATGCATGTATAAAACATCGCGGCCAGAGTTAAAGTGGATAGACTCTGTACGACAGCGAGCAAGTCCTAACAAGCTTATAAGAAAGCCTTTAACATATATAATATGCGTTAACTCTAGCATTTATATCCCGTATAGTATTTAAGCGACAAGTTCTATCGTGCCCTAAGCTATAATTAAGATTTAGCTATTACTAGCGTGAACATAGTAACGTTACAGATTATTATTTATCCTCTTCCAGCCATGCCATGACTCTGTATTGATAACGTAGGTGTTTGACCTTGGATCGACAATCCATTAGTTAAGGAGCTTAGCCTTATCAGCGTCGTCTCTAACTATTACTGTAAGCTCTCCGTTAGGCTCAGCGTTATTATCTAATGTAATTATTTTTAAATTATTGTTCGATTGTTCTTCGAGAGATTTAAGAGATTTAGGATCGAGAGAATCGGGCTTAAGAGAATCGACTTAATCGAGGCTTATGTGTAATAGGCTAGTAATTACCACAAACGTGTTGCTGTTCTTAGTAGGAGGATTGTTATTATTAACTCGCAGTAATCCTGTGTTCTAAGGTTATTAGGCTATTTACTTAGCTAGAGCAGTCTTTATACGCTTATTAACCTTAGGATCCTTTTATACTTCTTTAACCTTTTGCATAGCCTTAGCAGTAGGCTAATAGTCCTTCGGACGTCGTGGGTTTTGTAGGTTAAGAATAAAGTAATTAGTGTACCAGTGCCTCTTCCTGCAGACACAGTTTCTGGATGGCTTGTCTCGGTCACGACTGCTACCTTGGCTGTCGGCATGTTTAGCATCAACTTGCCTTATAACTCCAAGCTCGGCAGCGGTTACCGCCAGGCCTGTTAAGTATGGCTTGGTGCGGCGTAGATATGTAGTCATCTCGGCGACGTACGTCTCTAGAGATGAGATCTCGATAGTGGTGCCTCGCGCTTTATGCTTAAAGATCTCGCGCAGGCAGGAAGTGGCGTATTCCTAATTAATTACCTTACAGGTAATAAGGAAGTCCTCCTATAATTA
Organism: Bimuria novae-zelandiae CBS 107.79; assembly: GCA_010015655.1. NCBI lineage: Eukaryota > Fungi > Ascomycota > Dothideomycetes > Pleosporales > Didymosphaeriaceae > Bimuria > Bimuria novae-zelandiae. The sequence continues at coordinate 599,590 of ML976685.1, forward strand.
ATTACTATTAGTCTTAGGCAAGCTAACAGCCTTACCCTAAGCTATAATATATACCTAGTCTAATAGCTATTACTTAATCTTCTTTATAGCTTATAGCGTAGTCTTAAGAGCGTTATACTTATTAGCAAGCTCGCGGCAACGTGTCGCGTTTATAGGATAAAAGAACTTCTTAAGTATAACTAGTTAGTTATATAGGGTATCGTAATCCTTAATTAGGTGTATATAACGTGCAGTAATTGTTTTACTAATATTTATATTTAGGTTAGCTAGTACCTTCGCTTAAGTATAATACTTAGTACGGCAGCGTTCCTATTAATTATATTCCTATTAATAGGAATCTTAATCGTTAGCGGATAAGTAAGAGAGCCTAGTAGCTTTAAGCTTATAATTAGTAAGTTAAGGCTTAAGAGGCTCTTATAGCTTAGGGAGATTCTCCTTCGCTACGTTAGGGTTAATGTACTGCTAGAGACCGTGGCGATTAGCAATGTCTCGGCGAATAAACAACCAGGTAAACTAGTTGTCTAGTGTGTTTAGTATAATAGTGACACGCGTCACTGCGGGGTCGGACTTAGTAGCCATTGTAGAGGCTATAGTCGACTGTATTGATAGATCTAGGCAGAGATCCTAGTATGTGCGTTGTGAGAACGCGGTAACAGGTGCGTTGTAAAGAACGCGGTATAGCAACGTGCAGCTCGTGTGTTGAGTGACGTTATAGCAGCAGGTGAGAACAATCTAAGGTGCAAGCCAGGCTTATAACTATCGCGGTGAGCAGAGCGGACAGTACGCAGTGGAAAAGATTGTGGGATTGAACTAAGGTTGTACTATCTAGGAACTACAGAAGGTATAGGTGCACAGGCACAAACAACGCTAGTCCCAGATAGGTGTCATGCTATCAGAAAGGTAAGCTGCAGTCGAGTAAGGGTAGCTGCAACTATCGCACAGAGAAAGAGCTATAAACCGTGACATACTCACACGGCGGCATACCGCACGAAGAATAGCGCTATTGGATATCTCATGCTGCGCGAGGAATAACAGTTGCGAAGCACTCTTGAGGCTTTTTCCCATCATTATGATCGTCATAGCCTTCCAAATTATCAAAAACCCACACTATGACTTCTACAGTGGAAACACTGGCTTAGTTGCAACAGAAGGCAGAGTCGCTCGACCGTGTAGGTTATTTGCATAGCTCTTATGCATACGTTTCCACTCTTACATTCGTTCCAGGTCAAATACTATTTACGAACCTTGCCAACAAGGTCATTGCGAACGAAAAAGGTTGCGATGAGTATAAGGTGTGGTCCTGACCGAATCGCCGATCACGCCGAACGTCATTGTTCATGAACGGTAAGCTCACCCATACAAATCACCACTTTCAACTATGCAGTCTTCACGAGAGGAAGGTACATCAGCCGAGTAGCGTTCCTTGAGCATTTGAAGACGGAATATTTCCTTGGAATAGCCACTGCCCTGGGAACCGAGGATCTCTTGAGAGAACCGTTGACCTTGGAGGAGTCTGCTGTGGCTAGATTGGCTCGGTAATATGAAAGAGGAAGAACATGATGCCTCAGACCAATGCAAACTCGCTCCACTGGAACATGACTCCCAGGGCACATTGCAGATGCTCACACAGTGAATGTCTTCCCCGTCAGCTTCTCCGTCAGCCGCCACAGCTTCTTAGCCTTGGATTTGTCTTTGGCGAAGGGCTGAACATCCTCGGCTTGGCAATCATTGAGATAGGCACCACCGCTCTCTAAAACTCAGTTAGAATATTACCGTAGACATCACACTGCTGGTGAATGTATGGCGTACCTTTCAGCTTTGGATCAAGCGCAGCGACAAGCATCGTCGCTATGCCCTGAGATGTACTTTTCAAGGGAAGTGAACTCAAAATTGCCTTCATGGTCTCTGCAGGCATCTCGCGCCAAAGTTCCGTACCAATGACTGTAGCCTATCAGAAAATGCTTCGGAAAAACGCGAATGATTTCCTCACCTCCAGGCATCACGCTCAGCGCCGTCGCATTGGTTCGTTTCAGTCTGTCTGCCAATTCGCGAGTGTAGAGTATAGCCGCCGTCTTGGACTGGCCGTATGCGACAGGAGGAATGTAGCCTAGGCCGAAGGGTATCCCGAAAGCTACCATGGCTTCTTTAGAAGGCTGCTCGTCTTCCGGAAGGTCATCGACACCGTCGAAGTTGTAGTCGGAAAACCGGAAAGGTGAAAAAGCATATCCGTTGCTCACGACGTTGACGATTCGTCCAGCATCGCTCTTTTTGACCTTGGGTAGAATGCCATCGGTGAAGAGAGCAAGCCCTAGGTAGTTGGTTGCAAGATGGCATTCGAAGCCGTCGGCGCTCATCCTCCGCTCCGGGATGTTCATCACTCCAGCGTTGTTGAAGACGAGGTCAATGCTGGGCTCTGCGAAGCCATTGATTTCTTGGACGGCGATGGAAATGGACCCAAAAGATGAGATGTCGAATAGTATAATCCGGATTTCGACGCCTGGGGTTGAGATGTCCCTGGCGACAGCCTCGACTTTGGATGAGGAGCGGCCGGTCAGAATCAGAAGGTTGGGTTTCTGTGTAGCCAGAGATTGTGCGAGTTCCGCACCGAGGCCTTTAGGGCTCACTCCGGTGATGAGTACTAGGAAGGAGAGGGCTGTTAGGAACAGGTCTCTTGTATGGCATTCTCCTGCATACCGACTTTGCCCCCCACGCCCGTCGGGAAGGCTGCGAACACATCCTTCGCATCGGTCTTGGCTCCAAAATCGCTACGTGAGGCCATTTTCGGTGTATGATAAGTGTCGCTGTTGGCGTGCCTGTATAGTGCAGGATTTTGGGTCTAGCGAAGAAACCTCCTTCTGACGAGAAGCGAACAGGATACGGAGGGCGAGCGCCAAAGGTGATAAGAGGCGTCATATGCATCTGTAGGCACACGGCATTATAATTTTTATTTCCCACTGGTTACCGAATGACAGACAAAATCTATCCCTTTGTTTGCTGCGGCGAGGCGGCGTAGCTCGGCTCCAAGGGAAGGTAAGAGCCAAGGGAGGGAACCTCTCGCATAAAGCTGAAAGCAGGATATACATTACTACGTTAACAATCGAAATTTAGCTCTTATAGTATCTGCCCTAGTTATTGCGTTTTCTTCTGTAAACTCTAGCCTACTTCTATCTTAACGAGAGAGGGGGCGTAGGACAACCATGAAACATGCGCATATTGAGTCACGAGATGCGCACTTTCTATACCGACTCTTGGCAGTGCGTGCACGCCATCACTGCGTGCACGCGCGGCCCTGCAACACCAAAACTTCAACCCCTTACATCTCTACTAATATAGATCTAATTAACGCCGCGCTTATGGTAATTAAATTACGTAAATTAAAAGAAGAACTTATATACTAAAAATATATAAATTTATTTAGTATTAATTAGTCTATTTTACTTTAAAGGCACTAAGGTATTACGCGCTTATATATAAATACCTAAAATAATAATATAACTTTAGCTATAAGTAAAAGGTAGAGCTCCTATAGTATATTAAAATACTTACTAAACGGGGCCTGCCACCTACACGCCAGATAATCTAAAGCTTTGCCTCTACGATAGCCCATAGAGAGGTCTCTTGTCCGATTACATGGTCCCTTGCATTCTACAAGGTGGCTGGCGCACCTGTACCCTTGCATAAGATACATTCTATAATAAAGCAAGGGATGTCTTTATAGTTATATAGATACTACCTCCTATAGCAGGAAAACGACGATTAATTAATTATTATTTAATCTTATTAAGAACATCCTTTAATCTAATAATTAAAAGTCTTACTACCTTAACTAAACCTTAAAAAAAAGAAAATGTCGCTATTAACACTCCGCGACTTAATAATTATATTAACTAATTATATAAACTACATGCTATAGCTTAAATAGCTTAAAATAAGATACTAATTCTTAAAAATCTAAAGTATTATTAACCTAGCGCTAATAGATAAACTAAAGTAAAAACCCGTGATGCTAGTGCCTTTATTAATAAGTAATTACTAACTAAACGCCGTTTACGTAATAGCGAACCTAAATAACGCGCTAATATTATTATCTTATCTATTACTAGTAGGTGCAAAATTATATAAGGATAATAGCGACTATTATAAAGGATAGCTTAAGATCTATAAGATTATAAATTAAGCCTATTAGGAAGAAAAGGTAGACCTTAATAAGGTAGTTATTTTTCTTTAATTAATAATCTCCGCGCATCTGCAGAATAACTACTATATTTTTTAAAAAAAATAATAAAGTAATAGATTAATAACCTTATAAATATAGTTAGGATTAACTATTAAGATAAATATCGACGAGCAAGGGTAAGATACTAAAAAGCTTTTAAGCTAATAAGAATAGTTAGATTATAGGCTATATAGCTATTTAAGTATAATTATATAGCTATAGAAGTAGAGACTAATTAGGTCCTAGAGCTTTAAAGGCTAGACTTAGTTAAAGAAGACTTTATACAGACAGTTGTCTATATTGCACCTATATAGGTAACAACCTTTTAGTAATATAGAAGCAAGAATATAGCTATTTTATAAAAGTATATAATAAAACTCTTCTAAGACTATATAATCTTATACTACCTAATTAAGGGTAAATAAAAGGGTGCTTTTACTATTGCAGATTTATCTCTTACTAATAGTAGTAAATCTATTTAGGCTATAGACAAGGACGCCTCTCTTATAGATAAAGTAGTATTATTTAAAAGTTAAAAAAGACCTTAGAATTATAAATAATAAAATAATAATTAACGTACTAAATTTAAGTAGTCGCCTTAGAGCCTTAAGCTAACGGTAGTTAGTAGTAATTATTACTGTTGGTAGGCCTTTGTACGATCGTACGGGTGATAACAGTAACGAATGTCTTGTATATTGCTATTGGTATATTCTATCTATGAACGTGGGTGCTACGAAGGTATACATGGGCTCGGTGCGAGTCGGACCGAAGTAGGATCAAGGCGGTACGTTAGGCAGCATCAAGCAGCCTTAGGCGATAAGATATGTGTATACCAACACTGGCAACCTTTTATTATCGTAGCATACTATTCCGTAGGTCGCTGCACAGATCCCTCTACTCGTATTAATAGCATATTACTGTTAATAAATTATTTAAGTACGCGATTTAGCGTGGCTTTCGTGAGTGCGTCCGTAGGGTTATCTTCACCATTAATCCATCAGATCTCCGCGATCTCACGGCGCTCGTACGACTGGCGGAGTGCCATAATGTCGATCATTAGGCGCTTCTCATTCGTGGTGCCAAGTTTAACGAGGCACTTATACAGTGAGTATAAGTCTATACATACAACGAGTGGGATCGACGATAGACCTAGGCGTTCTGTAATTATCTTAAGTGTTGTTAAGATAGTAATAGCAATGTTAACGCCGCTAACTATGTTATATATCTCTAATGCTAAGACGCTTCTAGTAACGCATTTATATTTAGTTAAACTCTAATAGATTACGTTGCCACGTATGTCGAACGTATTATCTTGTCTACTAGACTTATTAACAAGGACAAGTAGGTACCCTAGCTATAAGCTAAGGTCTTAGTTATTTGCAAAAGAACTATCTATAAATACTATTAATTTAGCTATAGTAAAATTAAGGGGAATATACTGCAATCCTCGCTACAAGTTCTTAGCTTACTACTTTAGTTAGTGGTTAAGTTTCCTATAGTCCGTGTCCGCAGGTTGCTGTATTTGCGCAGCCACGAAAAGGTTAAAAGATACTTTAGGTTAGTAGATAAAAGCAATATACGCGCCGCGCGCGCGCTACTCTATATACCTTTATACTTAGTCTACTACTTTTAAATTAATAGTATTAATTTTAGCTCCTTACCCCTTCTGCGTTAGTTAAATAGCGTCTCTGCGTAACGTAAGGGTGTATCTATTAAACTCTAGTAGTACCTCTTTAGATAGTCTCTCCTTTAGCTTAGCTTAGAAGTTAGCTTTCTAGAGCGCGGCGTCCTTTACGCTAAAGAATATAAGTGTTATAATCGCGAGCGTATTATCTATTTATAGACCTACTATACCAAACGTTTCTGGTTCTCCGTTCGTAATTAAGAGGCATGGATTATACGTAGATATAGCCATGTCGAGCTCTTTACAGTGGTGTCCTTAGTACGTAGCGAACTAGTAAACTCCTGCCTCTGCGATTCTATATAGTGGCTTAATTACGCGAATAATTGTACCCTTAGGATACTTTATTATAAGCTCCTTAGGCAGGTGCGCCAAAATCGTGCGGAATAGCTTAGTTTATGCCTGTAGGTATGCCTGTGTAATATCGCGTAGTTCTATAGACATGCCTTCAGTGAGTAATGCGGGTGCCAGGGCTAGTATTAAGCGCTAACTAGCTTGTTAGATAGTTAGCAACTGCGTTAGGATTTCGTATTTACCCTTATTATTATAGCCTTAAATAATAAGTCGTAATTTCTTATACAGGACCATAGTCTTGCCTTTAACTTCGCGAACTATACGTGACTTAAAGATATAATGCCCGTTATATATAGTTAGGTTAAATAGCTTAAAACTAAACACTCTACAACTAATAAGGTTGTTAATCTCTTTCTAGTTAGATACTTTAAAAGGGGCGCCTAGGGTGTTAATCACGCCGTTATTGCGTAGCTTAACGGCTAGGGCGTAATCGTCCTCCTCCTTCCTTGTCAGATATTACACTGTACGCTTATTCTTAGATCCAGGCGGGCGGCCCCGCTTACGTGGCTAGGTTGGCTGTGTAGCTACTAGCAGCTACTATTTAGCAGTAATTAGTCCTTCCCCTTTATCTATAGCTAGAATCACGTCTGTAGTCGTGTCTTAGTAGTAAGGTTTTACAACTGTAGATCGGAACGTTATTAGGCTATTAACTATGTCTATAGTAACATCGTAATCCTTTATATTAATAACCTTATACGGCCCTTGCCATCTATTCTTCTCACGCTATACTATCACCTTACTTTATAAAAGTAGTAAGAGTAACTTATCTATATTTAGCCTATTCCTAGTATTAAGTGTGTTACTTATTACACGTTCTGCTGCGGCCCTCCGCAGCGCCTTTATCGCTTTCTAGATTGCTTTAGCGCGACGTATTGTCGATGGTGATGGTGGCGAGTCCATAGATACCCAAGGGTATGCGCCGAAGACGAGTAGCGTGGGTACAAGTCTGTCTGGGCTAGCGGTGTTATTAATGGCCTTAACTACTATTTGTAGCACTACAACGTCGCTAGTGCTAGAGTTAAGCTCTGCCCTTATAATCTCGTACGCGCGTCTGAGAGGTGCATAGTACCTTTTTACCTTACTAATAGACTAGTAAGCCTCTACTAGCACCTATTTATAGGTAATTCTTATAATCTTTGCCTTAGATCTAAACTTAATAAATGCGAAGTTAGTACCTGCGTTATAGGTAATAATATCTAGCGGCCCTTAGTACGTATTAATTTATAGTAAATAGATTACCTCCTAGGTGTCTTTTGCACTTATAGATCGTAGAAATCGAGCGCTATTAAAGGTCGTAGCTAAATTAATTACGTAAAGCACTGGCTTCCCACTTAGGTATATTATATTTACGAAAATCTTAAAGTTAAATTCCTAGTTATCTTTTAGCTAGAATTTAAATCGTTATAGCGCTTAATTATATACTTAGTAGTAGTGGTATAACTTTTAGATCTCGCAGAATAGCTATTTATCCACGTTATTATGCCCTGCATGTTTAAGTAGTCGTATTAGCTGTTTAATAGCTAGGTGCCTAAACCTCTAATATAGACGTTAGAGCTTAGTTTCTGTAAGAAATACCCGCGCGTGCTCTGCCTTGCTTAGGTGGAACTATAAATGTCCCTATTTACGAATTACTAGGAAGGTTGCTTTTCCTTATACTAGCTAATTTATAGTATTATTAAAGTATACGTGCAACCGATCCATGTCTTTTAGATAGAGGAGGAACGGGGTTAGTACGTCTAAAATCTTAAATTTAATTTTTCTAATCTCTATACGCACGTGCGTAGTTTTAATTAATATAGTAATGCTTCCTTTACCAAATTAAATTAATGCGTTTCTAGTAATAGACGTGTCTAAAGTTACTATAGGATCCTTAGTTTAGAGCGCCTGAAATTGCTCCTTTCTAGCTATTAATACGTTAGAGGCACTAGTGTTAGGGAGAATGCCTTAGTACGTAACTTGTAAGTAGCGGTCCTTAATAAGGAACTACGTTACTAGCGTTATAGGTTCCTTATACCTATAGATATTATCTCCAGTTACCTAGTGCATAAAAGCCTAATCTACAAGGTACTTAACTACTAGTCTTTAGTCCTCTTTCTCTTCCTCTTCCTCTTGCTCCTTTTTAAAAAACTGGTTAACTTCTTCCCCTTCGTACGCAACAAGAAATATTATAAATTTTATTTACTTATTTATAATATCGTAGTATATAATATACTATACTTTGGATCGCTTTCTTTCCTTAAGCGTATGGTTCGTAGACTAATAGCCTATCTTACCGCAGATGTAGCACTTCTTGTTGCTTTGTGTGTTAGTCCGCAGGTTGTCTCTAGAACGCTACTAAAGTTAGTTACGTTTGCTAATAAACTTGTCTTATATACTTTATAAGTTATAATCCTCTCGCGTTCTTCCAGAGCTGTTAATAGTATATTAACGGTCCAAGTAGTACTAGTTATTATAGTCTATCTTAGTAAAGTTAATAGAGGTAGTTATAGCGAGCAAGTTTTCGATCAAAGATTATAAATCTCTAAATAGGACCTTACACTCTAGGGACGGCCTATAGAGCGCCATCGCAAACTCTTTAACGCCCTGGCATGCTATAATTATAGTCGTTCGGAGCGTATATTCTTCCATGTACTGCTAGCCAAGAGCCCTCTAACACAACTAGAGCTTGTCTAGCATAATATTAAGGACCTTATAGGGTATCTTATCAGGGTTCTCCTTGCGGACTTTAATAAAAGATATTATTATTTAGTCCGCGTAGTAGTAGCTATAATTAACATCTATGTCGAAGTGGTTCTTTAGCTTTATATACATAGTTAGGAATGTGTCTGTCTACTAATTAATAAAGTGGAGGTAATACTCCTGTGCACGGTCTTCTAGGATCCGCGGAAAGACTACATAGAATTAGTCTAGTTAGATATCTGCGTAATAGTAGATACTATAAAAAATCTTTAGCTTATTATCTAAGAGGTTATACAGCTTCCTTATGTACTTCTTCTCACGGTCCTACATCTTAGTGAAGATATTAATTGTCTTTAGATCCAGTTTCTTATTACTAAACTCGATTAGAGGAATTGCCCTGTACGGGTCTGTGTCACCTAAGGGCATAATTAGAGGGACGCTTTGTCCCTTTGGACGTTATAGGTATGCTAGTGTGTATTCGCGGAATCTATTAAAGTTATTATATAAAAAAGGAGGTTATTAACTTTGCTATCGCTAGTCCGCCCGTAGTGTCTATTTAATTATTTTTATAAGTAGTTCTGCAAGTTGTTATCCTTAATCTAATTATTAACTAGCTTAATCCTAGATGCGTATCTTATCTTAAGCGTAGGTTCTTTAATTCTTTGCGTCCTAGTCTCCTGCCCTTATAGAGGTTTGGCTCTAGGTTTAACCTGCTATCCCTACGTTCGTAGGTTGTACTAATCCCGTAGTGTGTTATCTTAGTATCATCCGCTCTTGTAGCATATACGCGGCTAACCGCTTATTAAAGGTAGTAAATTAGAACTAATTATCTAACTATTTCGGGCAATCCTTTATGCGCAGTAATTTAGTTACGGCTTTACTTAGCGACATGTTAACACGACTAGTGTACACGCTCTTAAAGCAAAGGATCCGCTTTAGTTCCTTAGTGTATACTATATACGCACGCTGGAACATGGCTTTATTCTATTCTTTAAAGTCCTAATAGAACTTACTAAAGAGCTCTGCATCTGCTATAGGCTAATCTATATAGTCCGCAATCGCACGCGCGATATACGTCGTTGCTATAGTTACGTCTACCTTATTATCTAGGGCTACGATCTTATTATCCTAGATCTTTAAATTAATGTAACGCCACTCTCTTGCCTTTAGATTAGTAGTTTCTAGCAACTCCTCTCGTGTAAGCGTGTAGCCTCTATTACTACTAGCTATTTCTTTTGCTATTTATTATTATTAACGCGTATCGTGCTGGCTATATTCGCTAGGGACTTATTAGTAGTCTTAGATTGTACACGGGTTAAGCGCAACTAGATAGGGGTTAGTGCGTGTATAGACTACGTCTTAGAACGCTCTAATACGGCTGGAATAGTTAGTCTTAAGCTAAATAAGACGCCTGATATAGCTAATAGTAAACTTAGCACAGATAACTCTGTTGCTAATATAGATAACTAGGGAACGCGCGGGGCTACAGGATCTATCTCTTTTAACCTAACTATCTGTAACTACCATGCAATCACTAATTAGTATTAGTAGGCCTTTATACGATCGTACGGGTGATAACAGTAACAAATGTCTTGTATATTGCTATTAGTATATTCTATCTATGAACGTGGGTGCTACGAAGGTATACATGGGCTCGGTGCGAGTCGGACCGAAGTAGGATCGAGGCGGTACGTTGGGCAGCATCAAGCAGCCTCAGGCGATGGGATATGTGTATACCGACAATTACTTTACTTATAACTTACGCTATAGTCTTTAAGACTATTTTTATATCTTTTAAATAAGTAGCTAGACTAGTTTAGAGCGAACCCTCTAATAGTAAAGCTAGTTAAGCTTAGGCTAAAACATAATACTAACTTTTAAGAAAAGTTAAGAATAGTAAAAAGACTAAAATTTTAAATACTTAGAATTAAATTATCGCATACTCCTACTCTAACTTAAATTACTAAGGCTAATAATAAGTAACTAGATAGACGTAAGATTACTAAAATCCTAGCAAGCTTTAACGCTACCTCTATTTATACTAACTTAAATACATACCTATTGAAATGCTTAGCTATACTTAATTTAGGCATAACCTGCTATATCTTTAATAACATCGATTGTTTTATCTTATACCAGCCACCGGCGCTAGGAGACTTTTTATGGGCAGGGAATATATAAATATAGATTAAAGGATATAGGAGCGTCTATCTTTACGTATAAAGTGTAAGTAGTAATTAAATAATATAGCTAGATAATATTACCTATTACCCTAATCTGCTCTATAATCTTATATTATTCTAATTACTCTAGAGGCAAGGCCTTTAGTGGGATATAAGGATAGACCTAATAACTCTAAGGAGAAGAGATAACACTATACTAGCAGAACTTTAAGAGTTACATAGATAGTAGGTGTTAGAATATAAGATAAGGCTTATAGGTACTCCTACTAAAGCTGCACATGCCATCTACAAGACTAACACACGCACTAAATAAAGACCGTAAAAGGTAAACGTATTAACCTAGTACTAATAATTAGGCTATCTAGGCCCTTAGGCTCTTAAATACCTCGTATAGTAATTTAAGGGGGTAGGGATTAAAGGTTTTCTTACTATTAAGTATAACGCTTGTGATAAAGTAAAACTAAAATAGTAAATACGCTAGTAAGCTAAGGAGCTAACTAAAGGCCTTAGTAAGCAAGTTATAATTAATTTTTATAACTATAAAGTAGAAAGCTTAATAAAAGAAAAAAGCTAAATACTAATTACTATTTAATTCTTTAGCTTTATATAAGACTTCTATTTTAAGGATAATTGCCTAGCACGATTTATTATTAAGTAACTTAGTACCTTTATACTATTTATAAAAGTATAATATAATACTATAGTAAAAGTAATTAAATCTAATAATAAGATCTTCTTTATTAAAGTAAACGTTAAGAAGTAGTGCTAAGCGCAAAGGATTAAGATTAAGCCCTTAGTACCTAATACTTAAGTATAAAATAGAGGGGCTAAGCGCTTAAGAGATATAATTAAAGAGAAAGCGCATGCGATACGACTTAACTCTAACTTACTTTAGTAGATATAGCCTAAGATTACCTAAGCCGTAGTCTACTTCTATAATTAAACCCTAAACTACGCTAATTAATAGCTATTATTATATAAAGTATTCTTTATAATAGTAGCTTTTTAGAATAGCGTTGTTACCTAACTAAAGAAGCTAAATTAAACTTATTTAAAAACCTATAGCTATAAAGCCTTTACTATAACTAATAATACTAAAAGCGGCAAGGGTAAGCTTTAGTAACTAAACTTTAAAGCTTAAATAGGTTATTTAGTTAGTTATAAATTAATTAATATTTAGAGGATATGGATCTCCTCCTTAGTAAAGATAATTAGTACTCGCGACGTAATATTTAACAAGGATACTATATTCTTAGGTAAAACTAAAGACCTAATAAATAACTTTATACATAGCATATTAGAAAAGATAGTAGTTTAGGTATAATTAGTAAAATTACCTCCCTTACTTTAGTAAAAGTAAGCTACTAAGTCCTTTTTTAAGGATAAGATAATTAGTAAAGCGTTAAAAAAAGAGGTTAAAGGAGCTTCTAAGTATAAGTAAGATAAAAAAGTTAAGTATAAATATTTAACGCCTTTCTTAATACTACTACTAATAATACTCCTTACATAACTAATAGCAGGAGGTAATTAAGCTAAACTATTCTTAATAGTATAAATTAGGTAATAATAAACGAGCCCTTAGGCCGCTGCTTTTATAGCAGGCATATAAGCAGGACTCTATAGTCTTATTAATAAAAAATACTTAATAAGGTATAGCTAAAGCGTATAATTGCTGCTAGTAAGAAATCTTACTAAAGCTTTTTACTAGAACTACCTACTTGTAAAAATAAACTTAAGGATTATTTACTATATTACTTATAAAGGGAAGCTAAGAAATACTATCTTTAGAGTTACTATAAGATAAAGTTCTAGAGTAAGGTAGCTACCTCCTTAGTAAAAGTAGCAGGATATTAGATCCTTAATTATATATAGGTATATACCTATAAGTTTAATAAATACTATTAACTATAGAAGTGCAAGGCACGACTAGTTATAAGAGGTAACTAATAAAGATATCTTATATTATAAGGAACCTACGCTATAACACTTATAAGATAATCCTTTCGCATGCTTATAGTAGTTATAGCTCGATTCGACCTAGAGCTTATCTAACACGACGTTACTAACGCTTTCGTTCACGCAAAACTGGACAGAGAAATTTACATGAGAATGCCCCGCGGCTACTCTCGAGCAGGCACAGTCCTCTAACTACACAAAGCACTCTACGGACTGCGCATATCGCTATTAATTTGGCAGAGAGAGTTCACATTAACGCTCCGCGATATTAGCTTTAAAATAGTGCCCTACGAGCTATGCTGTCTTATTAAGAATAGCATTATTATCTTTTTCTATATAAATAACCTTATTATTACTTATAATAAGTTATAAAAGCAAGCTGCTGAAGCTGCTTTAGTAATAATAAGTACTAAATTTATACTTACTAGTAGTAATAACCTATAGTAGTTTCTAGGAATTAAAGTTATTAGGAATTAATTAAATTAAAATCTCTAACTATCCTAAGTTTTATATATTAATAAAATATCGCGCCTTATTAATTACTATAAAATTTACTATAATACTCTAATAGTAGTAGTTAAACTACTTCTACGCTTAGGACTCGCTAGTAAAACTAAAATTAATTAATATTAGTAAAAGATAGGTTTAATCCTTTACGCTATAGTAACTACGCGACTAAATATTACTTTTATAAGTTTTTAACTATTATAATTCTTATTAAACCTAAGTAAAGATTATTAAGTAACTATTAATTAAGTTTTCTTTTACCTTACTAATACCTAATTATTAGGTCTTTAGCTTAGGGGTGTAAATACTTTAAAAGTGGTAAGCGATGCATCCTTTGCTAATAATACGCTTAATTATAAGAGCTTATAGGGATATATTATTAAATTATTTAGTAGCCTAATTATATAGAAAGCAAACAAGCAAGATATAGTTACTATATTAACTATAGAGGCTAAATTACTAGCCCTCTCACAGGTTGCTAAAGAGGCTCTATTTATATCCTAATTACTAAAAAAGCTAAAGATTAACCTTAGTAATTTTTTTATTACTATTAATTATAATAATTAGTAAATAATCCGACTTGTTACTAAAGAGATTACTAAGCTATAGACGAAGCTCCGTTATATAGATATTTATAATTACTAGCTAAGACAAGAAGTCGCACTAGAGATAATTAAGATAGACTATTAATACTTAAAAGACATAGTTATAGATAGACTTATAAAGGCTTTATTAACTAATAAATAGAGCAAGTTTCTAGATAAACTAGGACTTATAGAAATTAAGGATAAAATTACTAATAAAGAAGTTAACTTACTTAAGCTGAAGTAAAGAATAAAGACTTTTAAAACTAAACTATAAAAAATAAGTCTGTCTACTTATTAATAGATAGTCTCTAGCTTAAGGATAAGCCTAAGCTAAGGGGGTGTGTCTAATTATATAGTCCCTTATATTCTATAAGGTGGCTGGCGCACCTATACTCTTGCATAAGATATGTTCTTCCCTTACATGAGATACATTCCACAACAAAGCAAGGGATGTCTTTATGGTTATATAGATGCTACCTCCCATAGCAAGAGAACGACGATTAATTAATCATTATTCAATCTTATTAAGAACACCCTTTAATCTAACATCTCTATTGCCTGGGTCGATTGATTCACCGTACGCAACAAGGAATCCTTGATATCTTAATAGACTACTAGCATTAATCGTAATCGCCACGCAGCTAATTCCCTATATAAATATAAGCTCTACTTTGGCCTCCTACGTGATAAAATCGCCCAGTATCTGATCGAGGCCCGGGATACGTACAATATGGATGAGAAAGGCTTCATGATTGGTATCACCTCCAGGTTAAAGAGGATCTTCGATCGGCCTCTATGGGAGGCCCACGCTGTGAGGCAGGCTATCCAGGATGGTAACCGTGATTAGATATTACTGATTGCCTGTATCTGCGCGGATGGGACTGCCCTAGACCTAGCCCTTATCTATTGGTCTATCTCTGGCAACATACAATCGACGTAGATAGAGGATATAGATCTTAATTATAATTATACTTTTATTACCTTATTTAAGTCTACCTAAAGTAATAATTAGATTAGGCTAGTATAGTTAGAGTAGGTATTTAATTACCTAATAAAATAAAACTTTAAGAGATATTAATTATTAATAATTAATAATTATAGATCTTACCTTACTATAAACTTTATTAATTACTATAACTATAATAGGATCCTCTTAGCTATCTATCTACCTTATATAACTTATACGCTATAGCTTCTTAATATATTTATATTTAAGCCATTATTAATAGCGTATTTAAATAAGCTTATAGTATTTATCTATACTAACTAGGGCCTACTTTCTATTATTATAAGAGACTTTTATTTACTATTCTAAAAGGCCTAAAGTAATATAATAAAGTCTTAATTAATATTTAGCGCCTTTAAAGCTACTAGTATATTATTACTTAATTTAGTAAGTATCCTTAGTAGATTTAATTAATTAATATTAATTAATTAAGAAATACTTAATAGTAATATATTAGCCCTTAGCGCGTTAAATTAGTAGAAAATTAATTAACTCCTAAAGGCTATTATTAACGTAAGAGGTAATAGTTAGGCTAAGTAACTAAGCTAAACTATATATTATATTACTATTTAAAAACTACTTCTAAAGGATAAGAATAAGCACCTATAAAAGGCCTTAGTAACTAAGAAATACTACTTTAAGAAAGGTAGGCTTTTACTTTTTAATTAAAGTAATAGCTATTATAATAAAGTAATATTTTAGTTATCTTATAGCGTATAAAGGGTCCGTAATTATTAATACTAACTTAATTAAGATAAGGAGTAAAAAGAGCGTTAAAAAGCTAATTAAATAAAGGCATATAGGGCTAATTAATAGCTTAAGGCTTAATTATTTTATAAGAACTATATTACTTATATAGCTAATAAAAAGGCGCGCGTGTAGTAAAAGGCTAATATAGCTTTATAAAAATACTTTAATTAAAAGGCCTATAGGGCCTAAAAATAATACTAATAATTAATTAAAATTACTTAATTAGCTCCTAAAAAGCCCTTAATATAATAAAAATAGGTTATTAGGCCCGTGCAGGCCCTTAGTAGAGGTGTAGATCTAAATAGGGTAGTATTATTAGTATTAACACTATTAACGCGTAAGGGCCGTCTAATTAAAATATTAAGTAGATATTAATAATCTAAGTAAATAGATATTATTTATAGGCCTTAGCAACCTTAACACTATAAAATCTCGCGATAATTAACTTTGTGGGCGTCTCTATAGCCTCATATTACGGGGCCAGATTTTGGTGTTGCGCGTGCACGCAGTGATGGCGTGCACGCACTGCCAAGAATCGGTAACGGTTAGCGCCCGCTAGCGGTTGCGCCTTGTTGCGTCCCGCGTTCCACAGAGAATCAAGATCTGCTTCCCTTCTTCACCTCTTACCAGGAGGCAAAGGCCGAGCGAACCTCCGACGAAAGACAGAACGCCCTCTCCAGTCTGAGCCAACGCGATGGCCGTCTTTTTCTATTCCGATTGCAGGTCGAGCGGCTTGACCTTCTTGTACAATTTTTCTTCGCAATCAACCGAACCGTATACAGCAACACGAAGGAGCTCATCATCCACGAAAGACCTCAAGTGGAGTAGATTGAGAGTCCCATACCAATTCCCAGGATCATGAGGTCGTGATCTAGGTCGTGGCGGCGGGCTGCAACCCGAAGGACTACAAAATGCAATGGGTGCCTAAGCCGATCAATCAAGGCGACGATATAGCAGGCATAGTGCATCAGGTTGGCTCGAATGTCTTCGAGTTTCGGCCAGGCGATCGGAGTCCCCTATCTCGACTACAAAGGATGGCGTCAGTGAATGATAAAAAGACGCGTCACAAGCGCTCTTCCTTTCGTGCAACGCAACAGAACACGCAAAAACATGGATATTCTTCAACATGTACCGATATGAGACTGTTGGTGGCTTGATAGCAGCCGCGATACGCCACCACTATACATACCATCTTCGTCGGCCATGGCTTGTGAATTGCACGGATACGGCAGAGACCCAGCAAACTACGACAATTTCGCAACGATCGATGGACTGGGAAGTTCTGAAGCAGATGTGCGGGGTGGCCAAAGGACTGGAGGCCCCAATGCGGAGCGTTTGACGCCGTACGGTGCACGTGACTATGCGTCCGGCGCTAGTGTGCTGCTGAGCGCGATAGCCTGACCCATAAGTGCCACCTGAAGGAAACTTTACATCTTCACGACAGACCGCTCTTCGCATAACTGCTCCCGCGGCCATCTAGACGCACCTTCGGCCACGACCTGAGAGTCTCGATCTTCATCCCTGACAACACATGCGCACCGACGTTGCCATTGCTATCCTGCATACCTCGAAAATACCGTATCGGAGTAGAACCGCGACATTATTAGAGGCAATATCACTGATCAGGAACCTCCTCGCCGAAATCAACGAAGAAATGACTGTGCCCAACACAAGCACAACCCCTTCCTACAGCAATGAGCGCCCCTCGTCATACACGCCATTCAAACGGCCCTCCAAGAATAGCCCAGCCGCCATCATATTGCGTCTAAAGAATGAGCTTTCTACGAAGGATCGTCAAGTTGCTGCTCTTGAGAAGAGAAGACCTTGCTAGCATTCCAGCTCTCACAACACCCAGTTGCAGAGAACGGGTACTGCCGTTACAACGACAACAGGTTTGGAGATATTTGCGACGTCGGAGCGTTGCAGCGCGAGTGCATGGTTTTGCACGACGAGAATATGAACCTCCAAATCACCATGCGCGTTATGAACAACCAGAACGACCAGTGCATCCATCGCATCGAGCGTGAAAGCCTGCAACGGAAGCTCCAAAATTCGAACACTCAGCTCGCCAACGCGCATATCAAGATTAACTGGACGACCCGCCAACTCCACCAAGCCCACACTCTGCTTGTGCAGAACGGGCTGCCCATTCCGAGCGCCGAAGGTCCACTGGAAGTCCCGTCAAGTGGATTCGAGCGAGGCTTTGAAAGCGAAAACATTCTCGCGGCGGGCGCGACAACTCATGAGCTATCTGGGGCTTCCCTTTCAGTCTCTGACAAACAAGGACGAGTCCGTGATCCTGTTGTCTGCCAGCTCTTCCTGCACGGGAAATGCAACAACAAGGCGGAGAAGTGTGCGCGGCGTGGTATACTCACGAAATCCCAGACACGCACCCCACGGAGGCGAACAGGATGTGGAAGTAGTGTCGTGTTTACCGGCGACTGACAATACGTTGGCACCGAAAGCATTGTGAATGGCCATACCAGGTCTTTGATTGCATTAATGAATTAATTGATTGAGTCAATATGCTTTTCTTGCCGTGCGTTCCACGGTTTTCCATATCTGCATTCCCGAAATTTTTTACTAGTATGATTGTATATGTAATAACAGAAAATCTGACAAACAGGACGGTGAAGTTGGGACTTTCCAAGCAGCTCGCATGTGCAGGTAAGTATTTGAATCGAGAACCAAACACTCTGGGGCTTGCCTAGGATTTTAGCCCGCGGATGCGCATACACAGAATGAGTTTCCTCTGGGGAGAAACACGCGCCCGAGGCGGCAATTTCTTTTAACGTGCGGTTGGGTGTTGAGAGACGCGTTGAGACAAGACTGGAGCATGTACCTGAATAGACTTCTCAGAATGGTCTTGAGTAGTTTCTAATAGATTGATATGCGTACGCAGTTCGCCTCTCTCCAGTTATCACGCTCCAGGGCTGGAACTGAAGGGCTTCGAGGTCATGCCGATTTCACGTGACGTGTCGCACTCCTGCGAAGGTAGAGCATACAGTTCAATCGAGGCTGAATCGCCGGCGGATTAAATGGGCATTCAAGACCATGCAGCATCTTGGAGACCACGAGAGCAGAGTTCCGGCCATCTAGGATTTGGCAAGAGCGGCCCTGCAATGTGCACGTGCCAGGCCATTCACCAAGGGTCTTTGCACCCTCCGCTTTGCTAGTGCTTAATTAAAGTGTTTACCGATGAAATATTCCCGAAAGAATTACTTCTAAGCCTTCCTCGCCACTCGCTCCATAGTGCACTTTGACTGAAGTGCCCCCGCCCGGGCGCGTAGGTGCCGCGCACATTCCGCTCCTGCCACCGGAGCGTGGATTGTTCCGAACCGGAGGCCCGCGCTCTCTAGCGCGCTTTTCAATCTATAAAAGCCCTCTGCCCCGCTCTCACCTTCCCTTCTCTCCCACACACTCCATGGTACAGCGCCTTATGGGACGGGGCTAGGACGATACGTTGAGACAGGTCCATGGCCAGCGTATCGTTGTAGCCTCGGCGTCTCGCAGCGGCGACAGCAGGGCGGACTGTCGCAAGCTGTGGGAACTATGCGACACAACAGCGCCCACCGGGGTCACATCAGGTAAGTGCAACAATTTCGCGCAAGTCCGAGCTACAAATGTCGATACGGTAACGCGTACAGGGCCGCTGGTAGCGGCATTCATCTTCATGGCCGCGCCATAGGGGGGACTAAGATAGCTGCGTTGAGACAGGTCAATGGCAAACAAGTTATTGTAACCTCGGCGCCCCCAAAGCCTTTTCCAGGACGGCGGACTGGTTCAGAGGTGGCGGGATACATGGGCATGCGCCGCAAGGGGTGGGACTAAGACGTCTACTTGCGACAGGTCAATGGCCATGTAGGCGTTGTAACCCTGGCGTGTGTTCCGTGCTCCATTTTCGTCAGGACGGCAGACTAGCGAGGTGGAAAATGGCCTTTTTTTCATTAATTAAGAGCTCGCTGAGCCTTGGTCGAGGAAAAAGTTAGCAATTGCTTACGCCTTCAGGCGGGAATACCAACGTGACAGCACACGCCGGTTATGGCATCCATCAAATCAGTATGCGCATTGTGGGCCCATAACAATTGTACGCAAGCCCAGGCGCGGTTTGATCAAACGACGCGGCAAGATGCGGGACCAAATAGCCTGTAGCGCAGCTGCCTAGAACGCGCTCACGAGTGCGAAGGGATTAATTGCAAGGCAGCTTTTCCAGGCCCAAAAATCTTCTCCGGAGCCACGCTCAAAAGTTTATACACGCTGCAGCTACACCAGTTGCTCCAACAAGCCAGTCAGCCAGCCTGCATTCAGCATTTCATAATTCAACTCTCTTGGGTCAGACGCGTACGGTGGGGCATAATATATAGCTGCTAATATTTGCTAGCGACTTCTGATAGCACGAATCAAGACCAGACAAAGCAATAGATGTATGAGCATGATCATCTGTTCACATTCTCACATTCACATCAAGATAAGTATTATGGACAGAGCAAACTGTAGCACACCCCATGGCTTGGACTTCCAATATTCCTCTCGCAATACGAACTAGTTTCCATGCCCCCTCGCGTTTCTGAACATGTCGCAAAATAACCATCGCCATCCACCAAATTTGCTAACAAACTGAGACGCGCCGTGTCTACTCACGATTGCGATACAGCAGTCGGCTGTGCCCAGGGGTTTGTGGCAAAGATGCATAAACAATGGTATCTTCGCCAGGAGCGGCACTATGCCATTGAATGCTATAATGCTGCTTAACCTTCAATTAATCCTCGTCGCTCTCCGTGAGATCGATCATGCGATTGTTGAAGGACTCCGGAGAGTGGGAGCCATCCAAGGTGGACTCTCGGAGGGCATGCGGCGGCAGCTTTGGATAACTAGACGGGAAAGCCGCATTGCTTGGATCAGCGGCAGATGAACTGGCACCCGCTGTAACACCTGAAGTACGCGCTTTCGCCAACAAGCGAAATTCATTGGATGAAGGCGAAGGCACCAGCGCGCCAGGCTGGGTTTGCGGCGTCGGAGGAAGCTGGCTCAGAGCCTTCATGGCGCCGTGCACGTCGCGCTTTCCTGGACCGATCTTGATCTGCTTCCCCTCCGGCTGGCCGTCGACCGCCTGCTGGACCTTGTTGTGGTGGGACGAAAGCATGTCCTCCAACAACTTCCGATCAGTGCCGGACTGCTCGATCATCGCGAGAATATCCGCCTTGGTGACTTGCAGTTCCTGGATGACTATTAGCTTGACTAGTTAGCTAATTTCTTGAGACTGAACTTACCTTTATCTTGCCGTTAGCTTGTGCAATCGCCTCGTAGCTATATCCAGACCCGCGATTATCAGTGCATCCGCGAATGACGTTCTGCTGCTCGTTGACCTCTTCCTCAATATTCTGGAGCTCTTCACGGTTGTCCTGCTCCAGCTCCTGAATTTCCTTCAGAGCCTCGCGAAACTTGAGAAACGCGCTCTCGACGCGCACCATAACTTTCCGCGCTTGGAAAGCCGGTCCTGAAAGAATGTCTTTCAAGTCCGTTGCAGTGTCAATGGGATTGCGTGGGCTCGAAGCGCTGCCAGTATACTTCATCTGCATATCCTGTATGGGCTGCCCTTCCGTTGCGCCAGTGGCTTCAGGAGATTCGATGTCACCAGTCTGCTCCGGGGCTCCGGCTGACTGTTCGATCGGATCATGAGTGTTTGCCCCTTTGGGTCGAAAGAACTTGAAGGCCTGTTTGCGTAAGTGGATAGTTCTCACTAAAATACATGATTTCAAAACCTCATACCATTTCGCCGTTCGCGTGGAGGACGATTCTGCCCACGGTATCAGGGAAGGTGGATACACGTCTATCTGTTGTCAGGTACCAAAAGTGTGTGAAGGCCTCCAGGTAGGTTGTGTCGAGCTCCGTGCGTGTGAGTGTTCTATTGAGGGTGTGTGAGACAAGCACGGTGCAGCGCTATGGTGTGAACAGTTTAGGTCTGTGCACATCCAGAGAGACCTCGATGCAGCGTCGCACGCCCTGCTTTATACTTTCAGGCTACAGGTACTGGCTCCAGTTTGCCCGTGATTTGCCCACAGGTTCTTTGATGCAAGATTTGGATCGCAAACACTTGCAATATAGTGACTCTCAGATCAAACTGGCAAATGCATCAAGTTGGCACCTGCAGGCGCATAATCACGTGACCAAACTCATTCACCCCCACTTCTTTCGCAACGTCGCGCCTTTGCGCGGCCATGGCCCAAGCTTCATTTAGCGCAAATCCGTGTATAGAAGACCGCCTGCCCCGCTCCCACCTTTTTTCTCTCCACACAGCGCAGAGCCAATACACCCCTCGACACTGTTCCTAGCGCACGCCAGCCCCGGCTGCGCACTCAGCTAAGTCCTCCTCCAACAAACCACAGCGTCGAATCACATACGTCGATTTGTACAGGTCGATTCGCCTCTATGCAACCGCTGGCAGCGGTCATCGACAGAGCGCCATCTATGATCAGGGAAACCTAGATCGCCTGGACGCAGAAAGTGACTGCAATCCCTGCTTAGTGTGGGCGTTCCACCGGGGGTCATTTTCTGTGCGGCGTCCACGAAGTCTCGCAGGACGGCGGACTGTGAGGTGGAGTGAAGCAGAGTTCTGTCCTATCGTCTGCTCGTCGTCGTCGCGGTTCTTTGACGGATTACCGAAGGAGAACGGCTCGGCCATGAACGCGGGCGCGCTGGTAATTCAGCGTAGTTTCATGAAGGCTGTTCGATTGGATTATGATGCTCTGTTCCGCGTATCAACGCATCTGCTAGGGTCTGCATGCCCGCAAGCCATGCGGCGGCATTGTGCCCATCAGTGCCTGGGGTGGCGCGCTTGACCATCCGCAACGAAGTTTTCATTAATTACGAGCTCGCTGAGTTCGAATTGAGGAAGACAGTGCTTCCAGACATCGCACTGTGCAGACTGGGTGCACTTCTCGACCATTGGAGTCCAGCAACGGCCTATGTCTTGTATTACCAAACGTAACCTGGTGAGCTTTGCACTCGTAAGAGACGAGTGGAATGTCACGTGCGCGTATAAGAGAGGATGAGGATATGGAGACCGGTTTGTCTGGCAGGTGGCAGAACGGATACGATCAAGGGCCTCATCGAATCCAGGCAAAAGTAAAGGCGATGATAATGCGGAAATACTCCATATTTATTCCGTTCCCAAAACAATATCCAACTTGTACGGCGCATATACCCATCATCCATGTAATCGTCACATAAATCGGTCGTCATCATAGCCAAGCTCTAATAAACTTCGCTCAGGCTCTTCCTGTCTCGTTCCTTCATCTGCTCAATGTCTTCCTCGCTGATCTTCTTCTCCGACGACAGCTCCGCTACCTCCTCATTATCTTGCGCTCGGCTCTGGGCCTCTGGGCCCTTCTCGACAGCCATGTCACCTTTCAGCGCTTCCTTCAGGATCGGCATATTCTCGCCGCCTTCCATGTGAGTCGGAGAGACAATCTTCACGTAGGGTGCAGACCCGACGTCACTGAGCTCGTCGCCGTCACCGAGCGTATCGGCTCGGGCTCCAGAGTACATACCCGACTCTTCCATCCACCCCTTCTGTGTTTGTTTGCGAGCCTTGCGTTCCTTGCTCTTTTCTCGTTGAGCTCGCCGGGCTGCGCTCTGCTGCACATGAAGGTGTTGCATGCCTGGGAAGTAGTCCGAGTCGTCTGAGAAGCCCTCGCCAGCACTTGGGGGCTGCAGGTGACGCAAAATAGCACCCGTCCTGGGAGCAGCGTGATGTTGTTGGTGTTTGCGCGGCGGTGCGGGCCCAGAATCTTCTGCCTCGCTGCTCAGTATCTGCCCGTCGCTCGACCCGCCGTCGTCGGAGGCATCGTTGGGGGACGCAGGGGTCAACGGTAAGGGTGGCCCTGTGGCAGCCTTCGTGCTCGATTTGCGGGCGGGCTTCTGTGGTGTAGGCTCCTTTATAGCAGGTGCGTGGTCACCTTCCTGCGAAGCGATGGGGTTGTCGTCCTTCTCTTCGTCCATTGGTGTGAGGGGCACAGCCGGCGCCTGATTACCGAGGAAGTCGGCTGTGTTTTTGCGCATTACTCGCTTCGGCCAGCTCATCTTGTCATGATTACAGCCGTTCGCGCAGCCTCCCCAGCGGCGGATCGGAACCACTGGGGAGGATATCGTGTTTCCCGACTGTCCTAACAGAGAAGTCGGTCGGGAAGAGGTAGCCGTGCCGTTGCTCTTGCCGTCAGCGGCCGCGCGCTTCTTAAGGGCCGACCACGTTCGGAGCTCGTTCTCCAGTATGTATTTGCTGTTGGCAGGGCTCTGCTTCATGACGATGAACTCGCAGTGGTTAACGTTGCGTAGATCTTCAAAGTACTCGACCGACCAGTGGTACCTTTATAAGTCAGAATTGCTCTGTTCACAGGGATTCCCCAGTACCTACCATTTCATGAGAAAGACTCGCGTCATCAAACCGTGGGTGACCAGCACGCACACGCTTGGGAAGTCGGGCTCGCTGAACTGTCGCCACATGCTCTCGTTGAAGCCGCTCACACGATCATATGCGTCGGCGGCGCTCTCTCCGTTGGGGATGCGGTAGAAGAAGTGGCCGTAGTCAGCGCGTTCCTGCCACATTCGCTCCATCTCAGCCGAACATGGCTGGAAGTTGCCAAAGTCCTGCTCGCGAAGCCGCGGCTCCTCGAACACGGTGATCTTATTCCGTGGGAAGGGCGAAGGTGACGGCTCGTCGGAGGTGAGGGTTCGCAGGATGCCTTCGGTGGTCTCACGAGTGCGGCGGTAGGGCGACGTGAAGAACTGAATCGTATCGTCTGGTTTCAGTAGAGAGCGAAGCTGGCGCCCAGCTTCCTCAGCCTGTATAGCACAGAACGGTCAGCCACAGGCTGGAACTACAGAATGGTTGAGGTGGGGGCGAAATGCGTACCTGACTCCAGCCCAGCTGGGTGAGCTTCACGCGGTGGTCGGGGATGAACTGGTGAATGTCGCGGTTCTTGTTCCCCTCCGACTGTGCATGGCGCACCAAAATAATCATCTGTACCCGAGTTAGCAGACTGCACCATCCTTCGGTCAGGGTCCACCTACCCGAGGTTTGCCCATGATGGGGATGAGGGGTCGTGTGAAGCAATGGTTGTAGTTATCGGAGAAGGTCTGGTTAACGACGGGCTCAGTGAAGTGAAGGAGCGACGAAGGCAAAACGGTGCCTTATCATAACATCGTCAGTGGCAGGGAAGAAGTATCAAACAGCGTTTCAGCGCGGCGCAGTGCAGGCGGTGTCGTCGGCGCCATTTCGCTGCGCTTGTGGCAACTAACCCCCGCCGTACCGCCGCCAAAAAGTCTGGCCCATGCGCAGCCGCATCAACGCGACGCCATCATCATCGCTCACAGTATTACACATCACACCTTCACTGCCCCATGCTACACTTTGGAATCTCCGCCACCGTCATCTTTGATTACCAAAAACAACTCGAATCTTCTGCACAGGTGATTCCAACACGATTTGCCTTCTACCGCGACTCCCACGCCCGCCGCCATGTCGGAGAACATCCCAGAGTCCATCCCCACCTCCGCAGACCCGCGCTCGAGACGGCCCACGAAGAAGCGCGCTGTCGCCCCAAGTGGGAAGCTAGCTGCCGATGTGGAGGCGCTGTTTGCAAAGCCCGACCGCGAAATCCACATACCCGGCTCGAAGCCAGACAAGGGCCTTGCGCCGCCTCCCGAGATTGTCGCCAACGTCCAAGGCTCTAGCGCAGGGGCAGGCAGCGGCGAGTTCCACGTGTACAAGGCGAGCCGACGGAGAGAATATGAGCGATTGCGGCTCATGGATGAGCAGGTGAAGAAGGAGGAAGACGAGAAGGAATTCCAGAAGCGGAAGGAGGAGCAAGAGCGACAAGATCGTGAGAAGACGGAGAAGAACAGGGCGAAGCGGGAAAAGGCGCGAGCGAGGAAAGCAAAACAGAAGAAGGGGCAGAAGGGCGACGGTGTCAAAGATAAGGAAGGCACGCCCGCTGCCGACGGTGACAAGCAGAAGAAAAAGCTTGTCCCGAACACGAATGTGCCGAAGCCTGCCGACGGCGAGGACGATCAGGTGCTCAACGGCGGCGGCGAGGTCAAGAACTCTGACGAGATCGGTCTGGTCATCGAGGATGAGGATTGAGTTCCAACACCTTCCGTCCGTCGCACATCCATGTGCCCACAAAGCGCACCGCCGCCTATGCAGTTTTGCATCACTATTGCGTGATCTCAGGAGCAGTCGCGCCTGCCCCAGGTTCCTTCCCTGCTAGGCACCTTCTTCTCGTGTCCGGTGGGCAACAGACCCCGCATGGCTGGACTCTTTGCCCGGTTTGCCGTGCTTGCATTCTTACTACGATACCACTAATTGACCTTGTACTTTATTTCCCGTCTTTGCCTCCAACACGTCCTGGTCGAACAAATTGTGTGTTGCAATTACCCAGGATGCTTGCGTCAGTCTGTCAACGATGCATCACCATTCCCAATTGCCAAAGCTGACGCGGACATGGCGAACACGCTGGTCTTCGGACGTCCGCAGGAATGTCATGGTTCTGGTGCAGGCGTCGAGGGTTCCTCTACAGCGGTCGGCCTGGCGTATCCGGGATTGACTCGATACACGTTGCAGGTCCCGTCCGACTGCGATGGCGAGCCAACGCCACCTGATTTGCTTCGGTTTCCTCCGGCCTCATTAATCCACAATGTTCACGCATCAATAAATGCCCTGTCTGTGACGGAGTCAGGCATTTGTTTGCTCCACTTTCCTAGATGAAACTAATTTCAGCTAGACTTTCGTCACTGCTAGTTGCGAGTTATACACCAATACGGCCATGTTGAATATCTCAGCTGTCGGTATATTCCGTATGCAAGACCATAAACCGCGAAGCAATGACGAAAGACCCGGAGCGAAGTAATATAGAACCAAGACTGTGCTAGCCCCTCAATTACAGTCTGTGCATCTTCGGTTCCCCGGTGTGTCCCACAAAGCCGCTACTCCACAGGACAACCCGGTAGCGGAGAAATACCTAGTTCAGAGCGGCAAAATTCAGGAACATCCATCTAACCTGGCCAATAGTTACTCTAGCGCTCTATTGTCCAATCTAACTCCGGCTAGTTAGTCACTCTACGAAGCTTACATTCACCTCATGCTTTCTACAGCCGTTACCCCAGCCGCTGCACGCCTATGCTTTTCCCGCTTGTGTTCGCCTCTTACTTCCTGGTATCAGGTAGACGTGCTCGCTCGTCATCCAGTAACTACTCGTCGTTTTTCCTGACCAGTGTCCAGCTTACGCGTCCCGTGCCCCGTGATTGCACGGAGACCCTCTGTCGACTATCCCTGGAAGACCAGGTACAATCAGCCTCGGAATCATTATTTTATTCGTATCAATGGTGCGATCCGGAAGACTGCAACCGCTTCTTCTAATTTACTACATGCGATGACGTGTAGAAGAATAGACGCAAACTAGGTCGTACAGATTGCGTGCACTGCTGCACGTCGCTTTCCGATCATCCCTTGAATCCAAGCCCAGGCCCTGGTTCAACTTCTCACGCAGAGGAAATCCAGGGCGCGGTGTGGGTCCGTGGAGCAAATGTGTCCACGGGTGGGTCTATTTACAATTCGCATACTAATCAGTTCAGTTTCCTTCAACACACCTCACCCCACCTTTCGGCTCGGAAACATGTAGCGTGCTCCACGTGTGAATTGGCTAAATGCGAATAAATCGCCTTTGAGAGGAGACGCATCAAACTGGTGAAATTGTTCACGACTGCGAGCGTCCCTTGCTCGGCGTGCTCACGACGTGTTTTCCATTGGTCACGTTCACCAGGGATGGCTTTTTACCAGCCATGCGCCTTACCTGTGCAACTCACATTTCATATAGCTGTACAGTTACAGCTAAAACATACGACTTGTTCAGCCATCCATTCGTGGTAAACGATTTGAGGTGCTGCAAGAGTTATGCTCCCTCCGTCAAGATTACTTGGCCACTACCATCAAAAGTTTACTTACGGGGCACATCATACATCAATCTATTCTGCAACTCAGTTCGGCGTCCCTGCAGCATTTACCAGCATTCCCCGCAAGGTCTACTGATGCAACGTGTGCATGTCGGAGATTTGCGATGGTTGAGGAAAGAACACCGTATTACTATGGCTGGTGGGTCATGACGGCCGCACTGCGGCATCAACGCATATTGAAGCTCATCAACTTGCGCCTAATCATCACTTCAAGGGTCCTGAACGGCAATACCGATCCCCATGATCAACTGGATGGAAAAATGCTTCACGCCAGTGGGTTGCAACCTTCATCGAAGTATAAAGCAGCATCTTCCTTCTACTAGAACTCACCATCACCGACAACCGTCTGCCTCATCTCAACGCCCAGCCTAGCTAGTCTTCAATCATTCCCGAGAGAACTACATCAAAATGAAGTTCTCCATCGTTACTGCCATCTTCGCCGCTAGGTAGATAGTCCTCACCCTACTGCAGCGCATGTCTAACACCACGAAAGCGCCATTGCCGTCCCGCTGGCTCAAGACGAGGCTCCCACCTCTGCCTCTCGTCGCCCTCGCCCGACCGCTCTGCCCAGTTTCTCGCTTCCCAGCGGCTTCCCTACTGGTCTACGTATGTCCTTCCCAATGCCTTCGGCAACAACACAACGCGACCCCTTCGCTGACACACCCACAGCGACCGGCCTCCCTACGGGCTTCCCAACCAGCATCCCGCGCCCATCCTTCTCGCGCCCCTCTGGTGTGCCCACAGGTGGTCCTCGTCCGTCTTTCTCCCGCCCTACCGGCGTCCCATCTGGCTTGCCTACAGGCAGTCCTCGCCCGTCTTTCTCCCGCCCGACTGGCGCCCCGTCGGGTGTGCCAACCGGCGGTCCTCGTCCGTCTTTCTCCCACAGCGCTAGGCCCTCGGGTCGTCCCAGCCGCTCCAGCGCGGCTCCGCCGGCACCTACGGAGACGGAGGAAGTGGAGTAGAGGGTTATGTAGTGATACAGTGAGGGTGTGGGGTGGTAAGAAGGAGGAGATGAGCTGGGTTGTATGTAGGGCTAACACTCGTTAATGGAACAGTTACTGTAATTGCGGATCTGTGCGCGGGGTGATGATTGTGCGCTTCTCGTTGAGCCTTCTTGTGTTGAATCGAGTGGCGTTGATCTTGGAGATTGAGGAGGTCATAGGGGGTCTTTTTAGGACTCGCTGTGTATAGCGAACGCTCATAGTTGGGAAATGCATGTGTCTGTAGTTGCGTGCCTACTCGATCTTAGATGAAGTTGGGCAATAGGTATGATGCGGCGGCGGGCAGGGGTTCTTCCTAGATATGTCCGGGCATAACTTACTAGGCTTAGCTGGGCTCTATTTTGATATGCAAGGATGTGCCACGGTGGATATGCACCTTCTTAATCTCGGATGAAGCTGGTAAAAGAAATTATGCTAAGTTTGCTTGATGGGTATAGATGAAAGGCTTACGAGTGAATTCCTAGGGAGCACGCAAAGGCAGGGGAGAGAGCCTTGATGGATATTGATTGGCATATACTTTACAAGTCCTGGGCAACAAGCCAATTGCCAGGATTTCCTCGTCTGGCACCCTGCATCCACCTACGCCTATCTCTCCATTTTCCTTGATGGACGGTTCCACAGTAATCTGCAGGAGCGCCGCATCAGGATCATCTGCGAGGGACGGGCTCACTTCCATAACGAGTGAGAGCGTCTCCTTCGGATGGTTACCGCACTTTCCCCACACTAGCACTGCCACCGTCTCAAACTGATGGGGCATATCGGCATCATTACCACCAACAGACTCACTCGCTTCAACACCAAATATCGGCAAGTCCATCTCCAATCTCTTTGACAGCGGCCTTCTTGACAATAGCATCGGCAGTGATTCGAGTAGTTAGACCACTCTGTCGGGATGTTCCGATTTGGCTTCATCGGCAGATTGCTTCACCGCCGCCGCCTTGACATAGGCATGACTAGCAAACGCTGCGCTCGCCTCTCACTTTTTTTTTGAGAGAAAGGTAGGTAGTGAGTGAGAAGTGGGGCTAGCAAACGCACCCTTTTGGGCTCCTTTGGTCCCTCACTCTAAAAAAAAAAAAAAAAAAAAAAAAAGACACGCAAGAGAAGCTTATTTCAGCGAATAAACGACATGGCGACCGCTAGAACCATCAGCTCTCGAATAGCCACAACCGAACATACCAACTCACCGGCACTCGCCGCATTAAGCTGCTCCGCTGACACTATGTAACCCGTCGCAGTACGCGCACCTGCCCCGGAACCACATCCACCCGACAAAGCAACAACCACACCAGCGACCTCAGGCGCTATGCCAATGTACACCGGCTGCCTGTAGTACAACATAGTATCAACAACCTGGTCAATTTGCTGGATAGCGGTGGACGCTGTATTGATGACAGCTGCAGCCGCGAAAGGCAGTCCCGCTATAAAATCCGAGGCACTACAAGTATTACTATAAAGTGTGCAAAGCTGTTTGGAAGAATCATATTACCCCCTGAATTCGTTAGAGTTCAATTCCTGCACAAAGACCACCGGCCGTCCGGGTAAGTACTGCCGTCCTGCCTCGAAGCAAGCTGCAAGATCAGAGGTGTCGGACGATACGACGAAAACGCCGACTTCGGTGCTGGTTAGTGTTACGTTGGAACGCGTGATATCGACGTGAGACAAGCGATTGCGCTGGATCGACCCGATGAACAGAGTTCCTTTGGATAAAGTTAGTCAAGATTCCGCGAGTGTACGAAGGAATGTAGTACTCAGACCGCGCCCGAGAACTTGATGAGCGCCCGTGGTGGCTAGCTTCCAGAAGAGATAGTCCCCGATGGTAGTAGACATGATGAAGACGGATTTCTACAAAACCGAGGACGGCAACGCTGCTCAAAATAAAGCGATGGTATCGGAAGGACTGACGGTGCTGTATCTGAGAAGAACATGATGATACCAAGTCAAGTTCCTCTCCTTTTAATGCTGTGATAGTCTATCACAAGGTGTTTGCGTTCGCATGATGTCGTCCAGTTAGCTGCCATAGGGGTTGGGACCGCATCCCAAAGACTGAGGTGTAAAGACCTAACATAGCTCCGCCCAGGCTTTCGCCCATGGGTGTTAGATGACCGGTAGTCCACTCAATCCCCTCAATCGATCAGAGCAAAGGGAAGTCCGTACCGTACTTCCACTGCGCTGCTCGCAAGGCTGAAGCATATCAAGCTGAGGAAGCTGCGTCGACGCTTGAACCTGCAAAGATGACAGCTAACAACCCCAGGTTGAGATAGATTCGTGACAAATTCTTGAGTGACCCACAAGTATCCTCAATCGGTTCGCTGAACCATGCTACGACGTTTATCAGCCTCGACCACTTCCAGGCCTACCGTCGCCCTACTCGCTGTGAGTGAGCAGTGGACAAGGAATGAGAAGCCCAATGAATTCCGCAACCTTCTCAGTGGGAGTCGGAAAGAGTGAACCGTCGAGAGCTGTGGGGCTGGAAAAGCTTATACGCACTTCGTAGAAGGCGAATATTCAGGCAAAGCCGCTGATACCTCTCGCACCATGTTTCTCCTTACGGTAACAGTCAGTACGACCATCTGACTGAGTAGTACGAGGCGCCGGATTAGAGGCCACTGTCGATCTCCGGGAGTGAGAAGAAGTGGCTGAGCGCGGCTGAAAGTGTAGATGCATGTGCGGGACGACCCGTAGAGCACAGAAACTAGCCCGGAACTGAGCTTGATTTGAGATTCACATCCAGACACGCGACTGCGATAAGGCGACGCGTTATGGAAATATTGTCCCATGGTCTACTTCTGCCCGGTACCGTTTAGGGGACGGATCCCCTATCTTACGTTCAATAACCCAGGGACGCGCGTAAGGCGTTCTGCGTTTCTCGCAGCGAAAACAAAAAGATATCATATCTCAACACACTATACATCTCTGGTTGCGAAGCAGTGTTGCGATGGGTCGTGTGTGGTAGAGGAGAGATCGTACGGAGCAAGCTGAGATCTGCGTGGCCCCCACTGTCATAAGTGCGTGGCTGATGATGTGGCGCAGGCTCTTATACCAGCCGTATCCCCCAGCACGGAGGACGCGTTGTGCCGCGGCTCTGAGAAGCTCGCCAGGGTCTATTTGAGTATCGGGAATATCTAAGACTAAATAAAAATATACCATACGCTGACCTCGGACAGTCTGCTGTGCAACCGTCTCGCTTTTCCATGGCGAGTGGCGAAAGTGTGTTCGGTTATCAAAATGGACAACGTGTGAGACTGACCTAGAACATTGCGGGAACCTGTATGAACCAGTGGTAAATGTGCGAAGGAGGTCCAAGTCCTCGAATTGTTAAAGCCTTACTGCTCACAGTGCAGGTAGCCATGGAACGTACTAACAAGCGAAAATGGCACATCATCGGCACGGAAATTTCATGGGCTCCATGTCATTGACTGTCATACTACACTAGCTGTTCAGTCGCCCAGAGGCACTTCCGTCTGATAGCCCGTAAGGCTCTGCCGATCAGGATGTTGATCCTGGTGCAGCCACATCCTGCGTATTGAAACCTTCTTTGACTTCAGTGGCCCCACACAAACAACAATCAAAGAATCTCGATAATGCTGTTCATGCCTCTCTCACTCAAGAAAGAGTCCTTCTCCACTGAAACGCCTTTTAGGGCTCCACACACCTCGACAATCGTCGACCAGAACTAGGATCTTGATGAAAACTTGCCCCGTTCACAAAAAATATGGGAACGATCAAGCTTTCGTACGGTGGCGAACCATCGAGGAATTGCTGTTCCTTCTCTAAGACCCTGTACATAATCTGCGGCTCCGTCTGCACCAATGGCCCCACACAAATAACAGTCGTAAGTCAAGAGTCTTGTCGATGCTGTTCATGCCCCTCTTGACGAAGAGCGGGTCCCTCTCCACTGATATGCCGGTTTGGCTCCACAAATTTCGACGGTTGTCGACCGAAGCTCTGATTATAAAAGCTTGACCCATTCACCGAAGAAGGCTGAATGGAGGAAGTTTTCCCTTGGGGATCAATTCCAAGTGTGCCAGTGGCCCAACGTGAGGGATGGTTGTAAGTCAACGAATCTTGTCGACTCCGCTCACGTACATTCCAGGTCAAGAATGTCCCATCTACTGGCGCGCCTGTTAAGGCTCCTAATAGCGACCATGATCGCCCAAGTTTGACTATGCATGGTCCCTTTGTAAACTTTCCTCCAGAATTTGTGGTAAGTGTGCGAGTGGCTTGTTTCCTTCCAGCACAGAGTTGAGTTGTTGTTGTTGTTTTTGTTGGGGACAGTGTATGTTGTTTTGGCGTCTTGCCGACGCCTGCTGCCTATCCTTCTTTTGTAGCCTGGTTGTTCGTTCTTGTGTCTGTCCCATGTTGCCAGTGGCCCCACGTGGGCGGTCGTAAGTCAAAGAATCTTGTCGACTTCACCCACGCACATACCAGCAGGAATGTCCTCCACTGACGTGCCTGTTAAGGCTCCCGACGGCGCCCATGTCCGTTATTCCATCTTCGCACTTTGTACAAAACCTGTAGAATGCGCGCGGATGGCTTCTTTCCTCCCGTACAGGTGGCGGTCGTCCGTGTTAGGGCCCCGTTGCCGTTACTGTTTCGAAAGCCTAGTTGTGTCTGTCCCATATTGCCCGTAGCCCCACGTCGGCGGTCGTAAGTCAAAGAATCTTGCCGACTTCACCCACGCACATCCAAGCCGGGATGTCCCATCTACTGACGCGCCTGTCAAGACTCCGCACTTGCGACCGTGGCCGCCCGGGTCCCTTGAGTCCATCTTTGCAGTTTCTACAAAACTTGTAGAAAGTGCGCCGAT
Organism: Bimuria novae-zelandiae CBS 107.79; assembly: GCA_010015655.1. Classification (NCBI taxonomy): domain Eukaryota; kingdom Fungi; phylum Ascomycota; class Dothideomycetes; order Pleosporales; family Didymosphaeriaceae; genus Bimuria; species Bimuria novae-zelandiae. The sequence goes on from ML976685.1 coordinate 633,326, forward strand.
ATAGGTTTTTCTGGCCTCTTGCAGACGCCCGTTGCTGGTACTGTTTCGAAAGCCTGGAGTGTGATCGATCGGAGAAAACACTATCCCAAAAGGGAAGTGGAACAACGGAGACTGGTGATCGACCGCAGCTGTCCTTTCCTGAAAACCCTGGAAGCCTTCTGTAACCCCATATCGAGTGTAGGTTGGTAACGGTGTGGGAGCACGAAGAGTCCCTGCTGGTCCTTTGTAAATATTCTTGGTATTGTATGGTCACGGGCGAAGTAGCCGCTCTCGTGCCCTTACACTACAACAGGCCCCGTCTGTCGACGATCACCCTGAAGATTCCAGCCGAAGGAGCGGGTACCAAGGAAGCCACTATAAAGCTCATTAGTAGAAGAGTTTGCAATTAAGCGCGCTAGACTCACAGTGATGGTGTGTGTACCCGGCTTCGCAAGGTGATGGTCGTAAGAGCCGCCAGAATGAGTGCGCCCACCGGCATCGACCGTTGACATTCCGCTCGCTCTCCAGAATCCTTAACAAGCACGCCACGCCCGATGCGCGAGCGTGAGCTCCGGAGAGCGCTCGACTACCCAACCAGCTGCTACACACAATAAGCCTCTGCCGTTCATAACCCGCACGCACAACTTACGCAACTGAGAAGATAGGACCCCGCCACCATTGTCTCGACAGCAGCATCGGCGGGCCTGCTGTGGGCGAGGTGGGGTGGAGAAGAGAAGGTGGGCGGGCGCAGTGGGCGAAACATAGACAAGGCGGGCGCGCCAAGACGATGCTAGCGGGTCATGTTTGTTGAAGGTTTGGGAAGGAGCGGACGGCGGGATGAGTCACGGATGTTTGGGAAGCAATTGGAGGCATCTGAGAAGACTATTCAAACAAGTTATGTGTGCCTTCGAGCGCAAGCGCTTCTCTGGCGGTGTTCGTGAGGGCATGAGAAGACTACCTAGGGTATTAAAGAGGTGGATGCGAATATTGGAAGGCGTTGGACGCGTGGGGTAGTTGTGAGGGTGGAGGAGCGTACGGTATGCTCGTCCGGGTCGATGTTGAGCAGGGCCGATTCGTAGTGGGCAGCCCATTGTGATTACCTTTGCATGCAGCCTATGGTCAAGCCCGAACGATTGCACCACGAGATGTTTCGAAAGAACATACGATTCCTACAGACCACCTATGAAAAAAAGGTCAACAAGGAAAGTCGAGCACCTGGCATCTGAGTAGTACCACTCCCTAACACGAACAAACTGCAAAGAAGCCCCTTTGGATATGTTGTTACACATGGATTCATACATTCATTAAGCCATTATGAACTAGGCGGCTAGACCCGGAAATCTCCTACCATCTGAACCTAGTTCCTAACATTTCCCCTCACCGCATCGTCACCACCATGTGTCCCAGCTAAGCCTACAGTCTCAGGCCTCAATTCAGACGTACGCGCCCACACGAGGAGCGCTGAGATGGACTGGTGGCGCGCCCGCTCACCCAAGTTATCTAAATGGTACATGCAGTGGGACCTCACTTACCGCCCCACAAAACAGCCAAAGGAGCTTACCCTCCAACGTCCAACGCTTGCTAAGCTCCTGTCCATGCGCACCCGCCACGGACACTACGCCTGGTACCATAAGAAATTCAGGCATGAAGACGCCGTCACGAAATGCCCCTGCGGCGCAGACCTAGCGCCTGACCACATCGTACACTGCCCACGATCAGTTCGAAAGTTCGGTTACTGGCCAAAGCGGCCAGCGTGCCCCCCCAACACCACCAGGGAAGGCGTGGAATACCTGAAGGCACTAGAGCCAAATGATTTCCAACTTCTACTCGAGCTCACAAAAGATTAAGCTGCTCCTACTCTACTCTTATTATTAGACTACATGTATAATAGATAAACCCAGACACCTCAGCCTATAGGCAAGAAGACAAGGATTTAGCCCCCGCACGGAGGGGGGCGGACTCTCACGAGCCGCTGCAAGAGACGGCAATAGCTTTATAGCAAGAAACGCCTTCACTACTTTGGCTGGCCCCAAAGCAGCTGCTCGGCGCGTCCCCATGCCCCATGGGAGGCTTGAACTTTACGTTCCTGGACGATAATTAATACTACTACTACTACTACCACCATGTGTCTTCGCAGACGTCTCGTCATTGACCTCAGGCGCACCAACACCGCCGTGGGCAAAGTCGCCAGCCTTGTACAGCCTGTAAATCCGTTATTATCTTCTCTCAAGCTCGCACTCTACGCATTTCGGAGACAAAGATACGGCGTAGAAAAGGTATCGGCCAACATACTGTCCCGTCTTCGGATTCACATCCCCGCCCTCCTCCAACGGAATATCGCGGTTATTCCCTGCCCCCGAAGCTGCGGAACCGTACGTGACTTGTGCGCCCGGGAACTTGCGCTCTACGCCAGCGTCGACGCCGGACTCGTGTGCTGTATCCTGTTAGCTTGTATCCATAGCATTCGCCTCCCCCAAAAGGATTGTGAAGGCAGGTAGAAGACAAACCCGACAGCGACTCCGCGTGTCCCTTCTTTGCCGCGTCCGAGTTGAGGTCGCGCTCAGCCTGCTCAGCGATCTTGTTAAGATCGGCGTTCTTGTATTCGGACATGTTGTAGTTCAAGGTCGTATTGTAAGTTTCTGGAATGGAAAGTTCGAGATTGGAAGAGGGGTATTTAGTCGTCGAAAGGTATTGTGTAGTGCAGCGGGGTTGGAGCTTTTGTATGCTTGCGTGCTGATGTGCAGCTTCGACGTTGGGGCTAGAGTTCTATGATGTCGAAACAGTGGACCCTGATGTTTGACGTCACGTCGACCTCATCTTTCCTCCTCCCTCCTCCTCCCCACCATGCATAATATGTTCAATCACGATCAGCAGGAGTAGAGATGGTGTATTGTATTAAGTTTGGATCGTTGTAAATTCGCATTCGCATATCGCGATCGCGTGCTCGTTTGGTATAGCTGGCGTGGGAACGGCCTTTCATTCGACGACAAAGGCGCGCGAGCTTACCACTCGGAGCGCGATCAAAGCAGACTCTTCCGACAGATATCACTGACACGGGAACGCACATCAACAACAAACATTCCATGGCAGATGAGGATACCGAATGCTTTCATTAACCCCCGACACCGTCGCCCAACCTTACACTCCGTCATACGACGACCACTGCTTCCACTTCTCCCCATTCCTCAAACACATTTTACGCACCTCCAAGAAACGCCAATGCTAAAAACCAAAAGTTCAATATGCACCATTACCACGCAGCCGGTATCTAACAATTCAAATGCACTTTCGCTTCATCGTGGCTGCTGCCACATTCATCATACGCAGCAATGAAAACCACGTTTCCTACGCCCAAAAACTCCTTTTCGTGACTGTTTCACGGGAGACGGTCCCTAGAAGATCTCCGAGTCAAGGCTGCTCCTATAGCTCTCCAGGCTCTCTATGTCCGCTACTGAACGTTAGCATGGTGCGTATCCGAAATACAAGGGTGGTTGTATACCTTCGACAGGCTTCCTCCTGATGACAGTGTCGGAATGTTGCAGCTCAGTCTGTCCATTGACACGCTGCTGGCCGCTAGGGCTTCTGCTACCCATAGGACGAGGACCCGTAATCTTGCGCTGTGGGCTTGTGACGTTTAGGTTCTGTTTGCTCGGACGAGGAGAGGGGGTAGGGGTATACTGATAACTGTTAACCAAATGCTCGAGGTCTTGGGAAATGTCATTCAGATCCCTAACCTAGTCTGGTGTACTTACGCGGTGGCCCGTGTCCGTCTCGAGCGAGTAGCGCACCTCCTGGATGGGCGCCAAAGGTGTCAGGGTTCCCTGCCCCCCGTATTCATTGGGCGAGCTATACATCTGCCTCGTTTGTCCATGGCCCGCGAGAGGCTGCTGGGGCGGGATCAAAGGTCCATCATCCAGGATCTTGGGCGGCCGAGGCGGGGCTTGTTGCTCGGATGCCGAGTGCTGGCTGTAGCCACCTTCAGATGAAATCGGCGAGAGGTTGCCCGCGTTGTAACTAGCACCACCGCCAGACATGCGGTTACGCGCTAGAGAAGGGTTGCTACCCCACTGATCGTAGTCCGGGGAAGAGACTGGGTCAAAGATCCTGGCTTGCTGGTCAAGGTGACCAGTGTGACGACCCGTAGGGCCATGTTTGGGCTGAGGATGTTGCAGATTAAGCGAATTCCTATGAGCCTGATACTTGGGGTCTTCCATGGTGTATTGCTCATCACCGTCCTCCGGGATAAGTGGGGAGGCAGATCGAATGGAATCTCGTCCGTCCCTTTGCAGGGACGTTGTAGACAGAATCCGGTCATCCTCCTGCACTTCGTACTGCGCATCGCCATAGGGTATATTGACCTGAGATCCAGATCGCGATGCGCTTGAATAGGGTCGCCTTTCGCCCGACCCACTATTGCGAGGCAGGCTCTCGGAGTCACGGTTCGTCGAAGCCGTTGTCTTTGACCACCTTGAGATCTTCGGGATGCCAAAGATAGACGATGAATTCGATTTGTGCTTGCGCTTCGGCGTGTTCTCTTGGCTTTGGGATTCGCGGAATGGCTTCGAGGATTGCGGCGGGGTGTCGTGGGAGAGACTGTTGTTGCGACGAGCCTCTTGGGTTGGCGTAGTCATACGCTCTGTATTCTCGTACTGTCGCTCGGCTTCGTCATATTCCTCGTCGTCCTCTTCTTGAACGGTACTTATCCGTTGAGTCTGAGGAACATCGTACCCGGAGTGCAAATCCTGGATACGACGTGACGACGATGGATTGGAGAGGTAGCCGGATTGGTTTGGTGAAGAGGCTGTGTTCGCCCGACCTTCAGGCTCATACCCTGACTCAGCTGCACCGGGATCACCAGCTCTCATGTGTTCGTAGGATGTCATACTATTCGTCCGTTGTTGATCAAGAGTCAGCTGGTGCACCTGCTTCAAGCCTTCAACCTCTCCAAGGAGCTGGATGAGCATGCTCTCAATATTCTTGATATCCTTGTCACCCTTTGATCCTAATCCTTTGAGTGCTCGCTTGAAGACATTCTTCTTCTTCGTCTCGTAGTCTAGGTCATCAGTGGAAGATCGAGGGGCACGTGGGGAGCCCACGGGCTGTGGACGAGGACCACCCAGGATGCGTTGTTCGGCCAAATCCACCCGCTTGTCAGTGTTGTTCATAACCATTGCATCTTGAACCCGGATGAATTGTTTAAGCTCCTCAAAAGTGTTGCGCATCTCCGCTGCACTCCGCACTAAGGTAACGAGGATCTCTGTATCACGAGCGTTCCGTTGTGCGTCACGCACGGTCAGGTGGTCCATCAAAGCCACAATATCCTTAGACTCAATGCGGTCCAGTCCCCGCCCGGTCGCTGAATCATAGAGTGGCGAAGCCATTCCATGGGAATTGCCGCTCAAGTGACGGGCATGCTTGCTCTCAGCTGCGCTGAGGGGGTCTCTGCCCTCCATAGGGGACTCGTCATAGTCGTCAAACCCTTCATCCAGAGTCTTTGAGTGATTGCGTAGATCTGGAGTGATGGCCCCAGGCTGGTGGGCTGACTGATAGCCTTCGTCTTTCCAAAGGGCCGGGGTTCGTGAAGGTGTGCGCTCGCGGGAGTACGAGGGCTGGGCGTGCAGCTGCTGGTGATCGAAGTGCTGGCCATAATCATCACTGATCACACTCTCCCTTTGCTGATCGTAGATTGCGGGGCTTGAATTGCGCGAGTGGGTTGCTGCTGCCGCAGCGAGACCAGCAGCGGCACCGACAGCGGCTGACTTCCCTTGCGAACGCGATGGTGTTCGTTGCTCACGTTCTTCTTGTCTGGTCAGGAGCTCTTCGGTACGGTCATCGTAATGGTCATCATACTGATCGCCGCCAATGGGACCTTTGATGATGGATGGATTTGTGATAACTTCGGACTCATCGTCGACGCCGTATCCAAACTCAGGCTCCACGTGTCCCGTTGGTAAAGCGCTATGGTTCATTTTTGGTTCGTCCCGAAGCGACATCGAGAGACTGTGCCGTGGCGAGCTTCCTGTTCCGGACTTTGCGGCCAGTGTTTGCGCTTGTCCACGAATTGCGTTCCATCTTTCACGGCTGGGATGTTCATGCAGCTCGGTCTCTTCTTCTTCTTCTTCAAAATGCTGGTATTCTGGTGCCAGACTTACATGCGACAACCGGCTTTTTTTGACGGGGCTTGCGGTGGATGAATGAACACTGATGGTTGAAGGCTCAATTAGAGACGCCACTGCCGACTCCACTGCAATAGGCGTATGCACATATTCAGGATTTGAGCCAACCTTGCGGATGTCTTGGCTCAACGAAAGTCGTTTTTCCTCTCGTTCAGCATACTGTTCTTCAGCGCTTTCCTCGGTGTAGTTGGTCATACGTCGTGAGTCAGGACCAGGTGACTCGATTAAGCTCGCCTCGTATTCCCGTCGGTACATTTCATTTTGCTCGTGATTCTTTTCGAAGAATTCGTCAACGTCGCGGGGAGTATCCGGCTCACCCAAGATCTCCTTGGGACGCTCCAGACTGACACCCTGGGGACGTTTGCGAGTTCGTGCAGCTTTAGTGCTTGGAGAAGACTCGAAAGACTGGATAGAGAGATTAGAAGGCTGCCTTCCAGATTTCCGTCCGACCGAAGACATTGAGGCACCGCTATGTACCGAGCGTAACGGTCGTGGAGAGCCAGTCTCTTGAACCTCCTCGCGGTAACTGGCCTCGCTCTGAATCGGGCTCAGGCCCCTCGGAGGAGTCGCTTCCGCAATCTCATATTGGGGGCTCTGTGGCGCGGCATTTTCGATTGCGCGCACCTTAGCTGCCGCTGCCGCTTCCCGGGCAGCCGTTGAGGTCTCTATCGAGCGAGAGAAATAGCTCCGGTCACTTTTTGCACTCACGTTACCCTGAGAGTGGTTGCTGTGGGCTGTCCCAAGACCCCGCTGAGACGCGTTAGGGGTGCGTGAAGGAGTGCGCGGTGAAGGCGAAGCAAAGCCTCGCGCTACTTCACGAATGGGGGTATCCGTATGTCTTGATGAGCTCGACTCCGGACGTTCGCGGGTCTCAGTCTCTGCCGATAAGATGGACTCACGGGTCAGTTCCGATCCTTGTAGCTCGCTTTGTAGAATGGGTAATGGCGGCACGGAAGATTCCTGGTACGGAGTTTCGAAAACCTCATCTTCGACACTCTCGGAAATGCTCGCGGTTCTACTCCGGCTTTTCGAATGACGTTTTCGTCGTTCCTTGCGTTCTGCTCGCTCCTCCTCGCGCGAGGTGTGGCTTTTCAGAGCTGCAGCGGTGAGACCAGAGGCTGCAAGTCCAGCCAATGCAGCGTCGCGGGTAGAATGGCGACTACTATCCCTGCTCTTCTTATGGCGGACCTTCTCTTCGGTGGTCTCAGCATAGCTGCGCTCAGATGCCGAACCGCGGCTTGACCGTCGGTGGCGGCTCGAGCCTCCAGAAAGAATAGTACCAGGGTCGTGCTCGTCCCGGTTGAGCACGACCTGTGGCTTACTCCCGTGAATGTGTGGCGCACTGGAGGACTTGGACACACGTCGGCGAGAGCTGTCGCGAGATTTGGTCGATTCTACAGTCTCGTAAGTGCTATCACGGGACATGGTCTCAAATTTTTGGGCGTTCTTCTGAGTGCGCTGCTCTTCCTTCAAAGCAGTCAGCTCGGGCAGAATGAGACGCTTGATCGCATCTTCAACAGTCGCAAGTAGTTTTGGATTGTTGATTGACGAAGTGCCGGATACTCCTGAGCGCATGGATTGAGTGTCGCCGGAGCGACGATGAACATTGGAGGACAAGAGACTAGACTCAGTCCCGCTAATGCCACTCATCTCCTCCTCGCGTCGTGTCTTGCTCGTCTTGCGATGCGACTTGCGGCTTAGGGTGAGTTCTTCCCTGCTGCTTCTCTTTTCTTTGGATCTAGAAGAGGTGACGTTCTCTGCGGGCTTCTGCTGCAACTTCTCCATGACACGGGCAGTGATCCGTTCCTTGCTTAAGCTTCTGCTACGTTGTCGAGTGGGTGCCTTTAGTGTGTCGGAGACCTCCTTGGATTCTAAGACTTCTTCACGCTCCAGACTGCGACTACGCCGGCGGCCGGGAGGTTTGATAACGGGCTCGCCTTCCAGCATGCTGTCTGGGGGCATAGATGAGATGTCTGAAGCCATTGGAACAAATCGCCCACCGTTACTGGAAAGATCGCTGGCGTTTTGGAGGACCTCGATCTCTACTGGGGGCACAGAGGAGACGTTGGAGCCGTCCGAGTAGGAGACGTCGGTGTTGTGGTAGATGAGCTCGTCGCGCGGTTTGCTGCCCAACGAAACGCGCCGGGTATACAGCGGCTTTCGTGTGTTGCGAGTGGTCTGAGTGATCTGCAGATGGTCGTTCGCGGTCGATGACTTGTTCTTGCGGGACGACGGCGTGACTCGTACACGGACGCTGGGGCGCGTGTGAACCTTGCCCTCTACCTTGCCGCCTTCGAAGTACTCTATGAGCAGCGAGGTCTGCGACGGGTACTTTTTATGCAAGCCGCCTTCGCGCTTGATGGTATTGATAGTGACGGGGGTGCCGTCCTCGGGTATGGAATAAGAGGTTTTGTCGGTGCGCGTCGAGACGTTGGTGTCCACGTCGTCGCGGAGACTGGGGTCGTCGGAGCTGAGAGTCGAGGGTTCAGTAGGTGCCGGGAGGGGTGGTCGTTTAGTGTCCACGCCCATCGTGAAGCACGGCGGGTCCTAGAAGCGGGCGGCGTGGTCGGGCGACATGGGGGATTGATAGTAGCGAGCCGTGACGATGCCGTGGTGAGAAGAGTGTGCCGTCTGCCTGTGTTGTACCTACTACAATACTCAAAGGGTTGGCGTTTCCTGTTGCGACGCCGCTAGCTAGCGACACACAATGATAGCGAATGTGAGGCGGGCGATTAGCACATGGCCGCCCGAGGAGTCGAAGTGCCGGACGTTGTTGGGACGTCGGTCTTTGCGCCGAGAGGTCGCGCGTCGAGCTGGCTGCTTCGGTCAGTGGGAGTGTCTGAGCGATGACAAGCCGAGTCGCTGAAAGTCGCGCCAGGCGCAGCCCACGACGAGGTAGCAGCGATGGGAGCTGTCAGACGTACCTGCGCCAGGTACCGCACCAGGCACAAATTCGGGCGCTTCGCACAATACCGCGCGCGCACTTTGTTGTGAGGGAGGCGCTCAGCTGCTGCTGCAGGTGAGCTGGGCAGACGAGCTGGGCAGTGGAGAGCACGCCGTTCGGGTCAAGGTCGAGAAGCAACCCTGTCACCGCAAGCCCGTAGGAGGTGCGCTACTGTATGAATAGCGCCTGCAACCAATTGTCCCCCCTCGGCCAGGCGCTAGGCTACCGAAGACACGAAACGTCACAAAAGAAAAGGTGATGGTAATGCGCTTGTTATGTCGTTGTTCTTGTTCAATACGAAGACTCCTGTGTGAAAAGGCGTCTGCGACCACGATCCCTCTGCGTTCCAGCCACCTTTTTCGACGCTGTGCCACGCAGTAGTCTCCATGCCCCCTCGTGGCCTCCTCCTCATGCATGGCCTCCGAATTCCAGACAGGCTATAGGACATCCAGGCCAAGTCCCGCCCGCAGTCAGCCGCCAGCGGCGCGCCGCCGCATCTTGAAAAGGGCGTGGCTGGTGACGACCATTCGTTAGCCCAATTCCCAGTGATAGTACCTTTGCACCATCACTCAACAATCACGTCCAATTGTGCTTCAGGTCGACTGTGTGTCCTTTCAAAGTTTCTCACCGCTACTCCATTGCAATGCCCGATCCCCACCCAACGTCATGTCTGTGATTTGTTTTAGCTGCGGTAACCGTGCTTCATTGCTCCGGAAACACGCACGGCCTCGATCCGCTGCCCATGTCGTTCCCCCGCCCTCCCCACTGATTGGCCGTCAGATTCAAGACTTGCCAGCGCATCATCCTGTCAAGCACCTATTCTCGTCCCTGAGCGTTCGCATCGCGCAGCTTGCCGCGACTCGCATATCCGTGTTATCGAATGACTTTGCTTCCATACTGTTCGCTTACGACTTTTCACAAAGGAAAGAAAGGACCAGCCAGCTTTGCGACCATGTGGTGTGAAGACGTTTGACTGGGTACCGTCCGAAGGCTAGACATTTCTTCACCGGTCCGGTACGACAGTGACAGGTCATTAGACCGTCCAGATGTTTGGTTGGTATTGGTACTGCAATTGTTGGGAACTACATTCGATTTTCCTTCAGCACCAAAAGACGCCGACAAATGCTAAAGAAATGCTAAATTAGGCACGTCTAGGCTTCATCGGTCTCCTGCCCTGCTTTGGCTGACTCCCGTACGCCCTTCTGCCTTCGATCTTTTTGTCTCTGGCTAGACTCGCACCCATTGTGATATCCACACGTGGAGGCGTTGAGAAACCAAAGCTCTTGGCCACCTTTACTAGGTCGAGCTTGTGCACATCGAACACGGAGCGGAGGGAATGGCTTGCGTATGAATGAAGGTACGCTGTTATATGTTAGCTCCTGTCCGCGCAATAGACGAGAGGAGGTTGTTACCTTTGTACCCTTCCTTTGCGGATTTGTTGAGATAGTAGTTCTTGCCAATCAGTGCCTCGAGTTGTGACTGGATATTGAGTATTTTGTTTGCTGGAAGCTGTGGGCAAGTTAGTGTATGGTCTAGATGCCAGTAGGGCGTTGCCTACCTCGAACTCAACCAGTGGCACGCGTGCTTCCTTAAGCAGCTTCAAAAATCCCACCTCACTTGGGAGCAGGAACATCAGTGATCGACCCTTGCCGTTGGATCCTCGTGCTGTTCGGCCAACGCGATGAATGTAGTCGCGGGGATCATCTGGTGGATCGAACTGAATTACCCAATCAACCTCGGGAATGTCTAGTCCTCTCGCTGCAACGTCCGTGCAAATAAGTGTCCCACTTTGGGCGTTGCAGAACTCGAAGAAGCGATTTGTACGGGCTTGCTGCTTCAGCTTGCCATGCAGGTCGAGCACGGGTAGGTCGATGTAGTTGAGCAGCTCGGCGTAGTATTTTACCGCGTTGCAAGAAGAGAAAAAGACAATGATCTTTTTCTTTTGATGGCGCTTGAGGAAAGAGAACAGCAGTCGAAACCTCGTGTCGCTGTCACAAATAACGTATCCTTGTTCCAAGCCCTCGACGGTACTGTGTTCCTTGCGGTAGTCGACGTTTATGTAAAGCGGACCTGGTTTGAGGGATATACGCGCCAAATCCTCAACCTTGGTAGTCTGTGTGGCCGAAAAAAGCATCGTTTGACGGTCCTTGGGTAGGCACTTGATGATGGACCTCATCTCGTCCTCAAACCCGACTTCAAGTATACGATCCGCTTCGTCGATGATCAAACTCTTGAGATTCTTGAACACGAAGCCTTCTGTGCCGCGCAAATGATCGAGCAGTCGCCCAGGTGTGGCTATCATCAAGTTGACACCCTTGACCAATTTGGCAGCCTCCGCGCTGCGGTTAGCGCCGCCCATGAAGATGCCATAGGTCTGCGAATGCTTCTCCATCAGCTCCCTAGCTACGCCAAAGATCTGGAGAGCGAGCTCGCGGGTCGGAGCAACGACGATGGCACCTGTTCCGTTCCGTGGCTTGAACTTCATGGCACTAAGCATCTCAATCACAGGGATCAAGAATGCCAGCGTCTTTCCAGAACCGGTCTTGGCTGCACCGAGCACGTCTTTGCCGGCCAGCAGAGGTGGTATAGCACGCCGTTGGATCTCCGTCATGTTCTCAAAACCCATGCCTTGTATAGCCTGTATTGTCCGTTCGCTCAGTTTCAAATCGTTGAACTTGATAGGATCTTCGACGGTGGGCATCGAGGTGCCGGAGGGCAGGTCTGTGTTAGAGGCGCCCATTTCAGCGTCGTCGGCTTCATCATCGCTGGACTGCTGATCCGCCTGCTCTTCTACTTCAGGACCCTTTGCCTCGGCAGCGGTCTTCTTCAGCTCCGCATTGAGCTCCTCCTCATTTTCTTGTTCACTGTTGTCGCTTGTGATCTCTGCGGCCTCGGCGACACCAACATCCTCCGGCTCAGGCGTGTGCTCCTTCTTCGCCTTCTTGCGGGGCTTTTCTCCGGCCGCGCCGTTGCTGGTGGGCTCTGCGACAGTCGGTTCTTCGCGGCTCTTGCTCTTATGCTTGCGCTTGCGCTTCTTCGTCTCAATTTCCTGGGCGGTCATGGCGGCAGTATTGGGGCGGGGTTGTAATATTGCGACGTGCGAAAGTTCGTAAACGTCGCGCCAAAAAAAGTTTCGTCGGCGTTCTGTCGAGGGTCTCCGATTGCAGAGTAGCCGAGTATGGCTCTAGCGTCTTGGCACACGTGCACTCACCCCCCGGCCGTTGGGAACCACACATCTTTCCTCCTATGAGTATGACATCGGCAAGGCGGCACTTCAGTTGTAACATCATATTGGTTGTATTCTAATTCTAGTCAAGATTAGCCCTTTTGGGTACTAGGGGTTGATTACAAATCTACATACTTCTTCCGAGGAACTGCGGAAGATCCACTTCACTGAGCACTTATGTATGTCTGAATGTCTGCGGGGCGGATTACCAATCGTCCCTTCGCGCAACACCAAGGAATATTTTCCCAGATGATCGAATGATATCAATCTAATGCGCCTATATAAGCTGCCGACGCATCTAGCACATGTCCAATCGTCTGTGAAAAGCCCAAAGAGATCAACTCTTTTAGATATTGCTCACATTGAAGACGAACACTAACATCACAAAATGGCACCCAAGATCTTCTTGTATGCCTTAACAAACCCCACTTCTTTTTGCATGTACTGGTAACACCTCCAGGACCGGTGGAACAGGCTACATCGGCGGCTCCGTCCTGCACACCCTCGCAACCGCCCATCCAGAATACGAAATCACAGTCCTCCTCCGCAAAACGCCCCCCTCGTTCCCCTCCACCTACCCCAACGTGAAAATCGTCCAGGGCGACTACGACAGCGCAGCCATCCTATCCGAGCAAGCCAAAAACGCCGACATCGTCGTGCGTACGTCTCCCCTACTCCATCATTTCCAAAAACCACCTCAACCCAGCATGTCCAAGTACTAACAAGACGATCCAGACAACGGCGACTCCGACCACACCCCTTCCCTCACAGCCCTCCTCTCCGGCCTCCGTCAACGCCAGTCCGCAGGTTACATCCTCCACCTCTCGGGCACCGGCATCGTAGCCGACTGGTCCTCACCCACTTATCTCGGGCGTCTCAACCCAAAAATCTGGACCGACACGGACGATCTCAGCGCCATCGCCTCCCTCCCGGACCAAGCCTTCCACCGCGCCACCGAAAAACTTCTCTTCGAAACGGCCGCCGCGCACGGGGCCAAGGTGAAAGTAGCCATCATGTGCCCCCCGGATATCTACGGCAAAGGAAAGGGCCCGGGGAAGACGACGAGCGTGTTTGCACCCATGTACATCGCAGACGTTAAGAAGAGGGGGGGGAAGGGTTTTTACTACGGCGAGGGCACGAATACGCGGTCGTGGGTGCATATTGATGATTTGTGCAGGTTGTATCTGCGCGTTGTGGAGGCCGCTGTGGCACACGATGAGAAGGTTTTCGACACCAGGGATCTGCCGGCGTACTTCTTCGCGGGCACGCAGGAACATAGTCATGTGGATGTTGCCCGCGCCATTGGCGCTGTTCTGAAGAAGAAGGGTGTGGTGGAGGATGCGGAGCCGGTGCCCGTGGAGCTGGAAGAGGTCGATGGGATGTCGAAACATCCGCTGTTTCCGCTTTTGGGGCGGTACTTGTATGCTAGTAATTCGCGGACGAGGCCGAAGCGGGCGGAGGCACTGTTTGAATACGAGGGGAAGGCGCCTAGGTTGCTGGAGACTCTGGAGGAGGATGTTCTGGCGGTGCTGTAGACGGTGTGATGAACGTGCAGCAGCCCAGTTGGTAGCAAAGAGAATGTTCCGAGGTGATCAGAGCCACGAAACTTACGGAGGATTGCCTGGCATATAGGGCGTTGCAAGCGGCAGCGTATCGAGCTGAAGAGGGACTATCAGATGTAGAAGAGCCTCATCAATCATGACATGGTGCGATAGTCCATCCGTACAGATCAGTAGTACGATCTTCACATCACCAGAACAAATGGAAGGGAAGCCGGCAACGATAAAAACCCGCTTCCTGTCCGTCCACGGACATTGTATCCAGAAAACTACTGCCTTATGCCGACATTCTACCGTGGCCCACTCTCCTATAATTACTAGCTTTCTTCCCACATCTCCAATTGCAGGCTCTATAGGGCGCACCGTCCTATCGCATACGCGCATCCAAGCCCTGCAGATCCCTCTCCAAATCATTACCCTGCCATCCGCCCTGGTAGTTTGCTTCGTGTGGTCTTGGCTCCTCGTACCCGGTGCGATCGTAGTTGTTTGGTATCGGGACGGTGGGTTGTTGCTGTCCAGCTCCACCCTGTCCACCCGGCTGCACACGTACCTGCTGGCGGAAGCGGTTGACCTCCTGGAGGATCATCTTCTTCATTTCGCCAATGTCCTCCACAACTTCGAATTGGAAGTCGAATGTGGTGGGGCAGTTAGGCTCGTCCGACGCGTCATGCCAGATGTGTAGATATCGGTGCTCCAGCGCCTCTTCGACCGAGATACGACTTGAAGGATCAAATGCGAGCATACGGTCCAGAAGGTCCAGGGCGTCAGGGTTGGCTTGGCGGAACAGTGACTGGAAGGATACCTTCTGCATGTAGGGCAGGTTGCGCACGTAGTCCTGAGCGCGGGGCGAGCCGATACGCGAGAGTGTTTCCTCGTTCGGAGTGCCGAGATAGTGCAGGATCTGGTTCAACTGGTCCACGTAATCGCGGCCTTTAAAAAAGGGCTTGCCACCCAACAGCTCAGCGAGAATGCAGCCAACAGACCAGACATCGACTGCGCGTGGTTAGTCAGCAAATGAGACGATGCAGGATGAATAAGGGTAGCGGTTTACAAAGTGGGGAGGATGACAGATAGGGGCGATCATCACAGTTGTGTGTCACTGTTGACGAGACAGGAGTAGTGAAAAGAAAGTATCAAACATACTTGCTTTGGTGTAGCTCTGGAAACTCAGCATAATCTCGGGCGCTCTGTACCACCGGGTGGCCACATATTCGGTCATGTACCCTGCGTTCTCCTCTGGGTCCATCGAAAATCCTCTGGCAAGACCGAAATCGCAGATCTTAAGCTCGCAATCGGCATTGACGAGCAGATTACCGGGCTTGAGATCTCGATGGAGCACGTTCGCCGAGTGGATGTATTTGAGGCCGCACAGAATCTGGTAGATGAATGACTGGAAATGGGCATCGGTCAACGGCTGACCAGACCTAATGATGGCTGCCAGATCGCACTCCATGAGCTCTGTCTTCCATCAGCACTGCATCGTACTTGGAATAGGAAGGGCTGTACCCACCCTCGTATAGGTAGCATTCGTTGAAGTTGTCCGGACGGGGGATGTCCATATCGTAGAGGCATGTTATCTGCAGTGATTTTCAGCGAACGCTTCGGGCGACAGAGAGTGCGTGCGGGTGTCATACGTTGCGGTGTCCTGGGGGGTGTTAGCGATCTGGTATGCCAGCGAATGTCACAAAGGGCACTTGCCTCTGAAGTGCTGCAACAGCTTAATCTCGCGCAGGGCGCGCTTCGCCAGAATCTTCTTGCTGAAGACATTGGTGACCTTCTTGATAGCGACGCCTTCGCCGGTCTGGTTGTTGGTGGCCGCGCTGTGGGACGGTTAGTTCAGCATGCACCCACAGTTATGGATGCCGCGCGGCCGCGTACCAGACTATGCCGTAGGCGCCCTGGCCCAGCTCCTTGGTGACATTGTACCGCTCGTCGACCACAAACTCCTGGTTGAACACCTTGAACACCTTCCGGCCTGCGAGGTCAGACATGGTGGCTGTGTCCTAGACTACGGCGTGGGCGGGGTCGGAGTGTCTTGGGCACGAGGAAGGTGCGCTTCACAGGAAGGGAAAGGAAAGGGCAGAGGAGGCAGCCAGACGTGGCAGGCCAGCTGGAGGAGATATAAGGGATATAAGGCACGGAGGTGCTCTAGGCGCGCGGCGAGGTGATGACTGCGATTGACTGGCGCGCACCAGGCGGAACAGGAACAATGACAGGGTCTGTTGCAACCGGAAAGGCAGGGCCGCCAGGGTGCAGCGCGAATGGCAGAGAAGCAATACGGAAGGCAACAGCGGATCAAAGCGATTGACGAGGGAGGGCAGCGCGGTTGCAAATTACAAAGTGCGCAGATGCAAAAGACGGTGATGTTGCTGCCTTTCCCTCGCGCTTGAGGGCGATGGAGGGGCACGCAGTGGCTCGCATTGGACTCCAGCCGCCGCTAATCACCTTCCAGGCCTGGGCCGCATCTGGGCACCGCCTACCAGACCGCTTTGCGCGGGGTCCGGAGACGCTGACGTAGCCCTACCCGTTATCCCTCAGCCCATGGCGTAAGGGATTTCCAAGATGCATCTCACTAATCTACTTATACCGTAGCCGTCGTCGCGCACGCCGGTGCAACTCCTTACGGCGTGCAGATGGGCATGCCAGAGACGTCCGTTTCTTTGTCGCGCGACACCACCCGTGCAAGTGGAACCGTTAAAAGGCTGCCCTGCATGTGACCGCACACGGGGCAGAATAGATTTGATCCAAGAAATACAACGATTCTACACCTCGCAGATATGCGATGCGTGTATGCACATATTCGTGCGTCGGTCGTCTATTCAGTTGACTCCCAGGTGCGACAATGCGCAGGTATCTTCCATCAACGCCAAACCGCAGCACCTCCATGTGCAGCTGCATCATTATCCCCCAAACGCCGGCCCAATGCTGTAACTTTTGGTCATGATTCGTAAGAGAAACGTCGTCGCGACGTGTCCGTGGATCCCTCTAGGGGAGAGATGGGACAGAGGAGCGTGTCTCCTGTTTCCGACGAGCCGCCATCGCGCGGAGAGGGCCGCTGCAAGGGCTGGAAGAAGGTGTCGCCCGCTTCCAGGCT
The DNA here is from genome assembly GCA_010015655.1 of Bimuria novae-zelandiae CBS 107.79. Lineage (NCBI taxonomy): Eukaryota > Fungi > Ascomycota > Dothideomycetes > Pleosporales > Didymosphaeriaceae > Bimuria > Bimuria novae-zelandiae. The sequence goes on from ML976685.1 coordinate 650,304, forward strand.
CGCTCCATCCACAGTCCTCGGCGTCAGAGGAGTGACTGGGGACACAGGTAGCCTCCTGTTGACCATTGCAACGTCCAGCCCGGTCAACGGTGGGGGTCTGCTGTACGGTGCTTCTTCTACAGGTGACACATCCGCCGCTCCATGCCGATCAACTCCGTTGTATCTCGCCTCACGAACCATCATCGTCTCCTTCTCTGAGAGCTGCCGACCGCCGGCTTCGGTAGGGGCAGGCGTGTCACCTTCCATTTCGAAGATTTGTCGCTCCGTGTTCTCCACCTCGACTAGTCTTCCGAACATGGTAGGTGGTCCCGCGTCTTTTTTGTCCAGATCCGCATGCTTCGAATCTGCCGGTAACTCGGCCTTGGGAAACACCTTCGTCCCCTCTCCACTATGTGCTCTTGCTGAATTGAGAGGCTCATCTTTGTCGCTTGGTGGATCTTTTGCTGCAGCTGCAGCTGCAGCTTGCGCCGCATACTGTATTTTGGCAAATTCATCCTTTCGCTTCCGGTGCCGACGTCTATACCACAGCACGAATGCGAACACTGCGGATAGCACAACGGCAAAACCAACTCCAAGCGCAATGCCGATGATGGCTCCTGTGGAGAGACCGCTCGATGAGTTGGCAGCCTGTTCATCAGTGTATTTGGGTGAAAGTATGGGAACAATGCTCTTGTTCTCCTCAAGCTCCCAATTACACGCAGAGATTGAAAAGTTCTGCCGCTCCCAATCCACGATCAAGTAAGACTCCTGGAGAAAAGTGCGTCCCAGCACGAATTGATTGTCTCTCGTCGCACGCCTGATCGGAAAATAGTTTCTTTGATTGGTCAAGCCTTTGTAGGGTGGACTAGCTTGCAGATCGAACGCGTTATAGGGAAGGGTAATATTGACGGTAGCATTGCTTGAGTATTTCTGGCCGAGGAGAAAGTTAACGGACGGGTTCTCCGCCTGGAGTCTGTCGTGAAGCTCATCGTCAACAAGGTAGAGACCCGTCATGTTGTCGTACTGCAAACCGAACTCGGTCTCAAAAGCTTCACACACCTCAACCGGTAACCACAGTTCAGCGACGGTCGAGTCGATGTACATGGAAAACGGATCCCGGGTGAGAAGCTTGATGTCTGACTTGGTGGTGCTGGTGGCCGTTATGTCGACAATGCCCACGACGATGTCTCTCTCATTATCCGGCGCGAATGTCCAGGTTAGATCGTTCTCGGTGAAGCGCGAAGCGTCATAGCCACCGAGAGTAAGGCTTCCTAGCACGGCAGCTCCGTCTCCGTCTAGCATCATCAGTATCTCGTAGGCTACGGAGTCAAGAAGTACATACGGTATTGTGCACCTGCCGTGTAGCCAAAAGACACGCTTGGTATGAGGTTCTGCTCAAAGAGAAGTGACATGTAAGCTGGCGAGGGGTCTGTGAAGTTGGTAAAGTTGGTAGGCTTCGGATTTACGCCAAAGTGACCGAGCCAGAAGTCGCTTGAGATGACGGTGCCGACGGTCGTGTTGTGCAGCGTTGGACCCATTTCACCGGGCAAACCCAGTCCCACAGTGTCCCACCCATACTGGCCGTTGCCTGACAGTTCTAAATTCTGCTCGATCCATAACTGGTAGAAGCCGTTGTTGTCCCAGGTGGTAGACTCGCTGGCATTAAAGGTCCAACCACGGGAGTTGTAACAATCCGAATCTTCCTTCTCAGTCGTGGAGTTTGTCGCCTCGTCTGTCTCAGATATCATGCATGCGCGCTTGGCTATTGCCCACGTCTGCTGGCTGGCGGTTGAGACGAAAACGCGCACGACTTGGTAGGGACTCCCGATGCGCAAACTGAACGTGTTCCATTTTCCGTCAATGCCCTCCCAGTTCTGATCAGGCGCAACCGAAATCGGGTCAGGAACGGTCTTGTTATCGGCGAGGCATGTCGCGAAGAGTGTTGCGGCGAGAAGGAGGGCATGGAAGGCGCGCTCTCGATGTCGCTGCGCGCCCATTTCGTTGACTAAGCGGCGTGTAAGGAAGCCACTCAGCCACGAGAGCGAAGGCGAGCATCATCACTCCACATTGCGCTCAAGCAGAGCTTCAGAGGGGAGAGGCCAGAGGAAGAGGGCAAGGACACAAGACTCCGGCCTAGCCCAGGCGGCACCGAGAGCCTAGAGGTTGACCCAGATTGCGACCGGGATCTCGAATTGCGCAACCGAGCCTCTAGCCATGGCTCAGGCGGATGTCCCTAACGCTGTTTGTCGCCCCGTCGGACGCATAAACGATTCCATCTAGAGCCAATCTAGATTCTCGATAGCGGATGTTTCATCCAGCACGCCGTGCCAGTCGCTTTGGGGCCGCTGTGAACGCCCGTCATCAGTCATTTGTCGCGTCTCGAGGGCGCGGAGATGCTGGGGCAGCCCACGACGCCTCGCTCAGCTGTCTCCTGGGCGCGAGTCTGCCGCGACTTTCATCCGGCACTTTTCCCGTGTATATGAGTGTGTATCCAGGTGTGGCCTTGCATGCCCCTCTTCCGCTACACCCGGGCTAGCACACTGCTCGGCGAGCATCACCTGCCCGAGGAAGCTTCGGCAGCATCGACACCATCACCAAGCTACGAATTCCTCGTCGCGCGCGTTGCTCCGAAGGTTAGCGACTGGCGGGCGCAAAGAGGAGCTGGGATCGCCGTCCAAGCACCCTGACCCACGCCCTCTCGCTGGAACCCCTCATGGTTGGATGCTTTCCGAGCTACAGCGCCAGGGGCAACCTTCGAGGGTCTCCAGGGCCGCGAATCCACGTTGCCGGAGTCATCAGCCTCCTCTGCCTGCAGTCACAACCTGGCCATTTGCCATTCCTGTTCGCAGCTCGTCTGGAGACCTGTAGGGATGTTTCCGAGCCATTCTCATTCTGTTAAACATCCCGCTTAACGCATGAATCGTTCCCTGCTATCCGCAAAAGCAACTGGCGCACAGACAATGTCGAAGAGTTGCTACAGTATCAAAACTCTCCGGCCATTTGTGGCTTAAGGCTTGAGCAAGCTTTTGCCACATCCTCCTGCATACATATCCATGCTAAAATCAGGCTATAGGCAATGGAGGCGTTTCCTAAGTGGTTTAGTATTGCGAAAGAATAGTAGAGTGGGCCAACCACATTGGCACGCATTGCCGTTCTCGTGACAGCGTACGTCTACCCACTCTGAGCCTTCAACAAAGTGTCCAACGTCACAATGTTTCCTCAAGGACAGCCCGCAAGAAATCTGGATACGCTGGTGTGACAAAGCTCGTATTGCTTCCCTGCAAAGGGTACATTCGTTGCTGGTCGAAGACTATCTTCAATTTTTTTGATTCGTTTGATTTGGCACGGTCGAAGTGCCGTGAGCTGAACTCTGCGAGTCACGCCAACAATCGTCGGTGCAACGGATCGATACTAATTCGATAGGCGACCGCGTGGCTAGTGCAACTCCAGCCATCCCGCTCTCTGAAATTCCCCTTTCATCCTCTCTCGTTTGGGGGCATGTCTCTCGCTTCCACCACGTTCGTTATTGCACGATAGAGTGCACGCTGTGGGGATGTTTGGTGTTCTGTGGCTGATCCTTTTGTGGATCGCGTCCCTTGCGGTAGCTGCTGCTTACCGCCCGCACGGTACTGTAGGATTCGATCCACACGCCTCGTGTTCCTTCGTGCTAACTCAAGCTAAGCACCGTATTCAAATACAACATTGGGAACTTTTATATCCACCCCATATCCTTTCGCTACTTCGGTACCGTCGGAGAGCACACAGTCTTCGCGGCCCGTGGAGTCATTCACCGTCTCATCAATAGCGTATACGCCTTTATCAAACACTCCCAGCAGCATTAGACGATCCTCTCTAGAACCGTCACCGAGTCCTTGGTCAGCAATAACTACATCATTAATCACACCGTACACTACCCAGCAACCTCCTTCCGGAACGCCTGCTATACCGTTATGGTCCGTGTCCACGCCCTCGCCAAGCAAGTTCAACGGCACACAGAACCTTTCGTCTGAACATCCTTCAAATTATGTATTTACTCCCGTATCATCGACACACCGCTCCTCGCCACCACCATTGCACTCGGTGTATGGATCAAGCGCCTTTTCCAGCGGGTATGGGCTTCCCAGGTCGAGCGAACACCGCGCACCTTACCTTGTCAATGGAACTGGACCCGTCACCTCGGCCAGTGGCTACGGCTACCCTAAGCTTACAGGAAGTGTTTATCCTTCCTGGGCATTGAACAGCACGGGTAAGAGCAGGAACTCAACTATCTTGAACACATTGTGTACCGTTAACGTACCAAGCGCAAACGTAGAATGGTGGTATGGAGCGACTTTCTGGTCCGGCGTTGGAACATTTACGCGTTTCCTTCCCAACTTGACCAGCTACGATGAACAGTACATGACCATGGTACCTAACACTCAGACTGGACCGTTTGATGTAGCTAGCGCGATCGCGAGCGATTTTCCATATTCAGAGCATGCCACCTACGATGCCGAATGGGATATGACCTGGACGGACTATATTCCTTACACCGTAACGCCCGCAGCTGCAACGACCTCTATTGTTGAGCGTGATTATGTCCCTACTCTTCCCCCTGGGAACTATTTCCCACAGTCGGACATCTTCTCGTATTTGCGACCTAGTAGCGTCGATGCAAGTGTTCTTATTGCCACGGCCGCAAATGCTTCGTCCGCTATGTAAGTTTTTCCGCCCGCCCGCTCTCAAATTAGTAGACAAGACTCTAGGCTGACAAAAGCAGGACTTCTGCAACACCATTTGTGTACTTTTCGGCCTACGAAGTAGAGTCCGAAACGAACGGCACTACCGTCACACAAATGATCAATCTACCTCAACCCACAGCGATCGAGTATGCAATCAAAGGCATCGAAGACTCCGCTTCCGCTTCCGGCACAGTACCTGCAGACTTGATGCAGCACATCCCGCAATCCACCTGCGTCCCCGGAACGTTCCAAGGCGCGGTCACTGTCCTGGTCGTGCTTGATCTGTTATACGTTTACCGATCTCGTGTGAATCCGTTCATCATCCACATCGAATCCTCGGTTGAAGGTTGGGGAGATGACCCTATTGTTGTGTTTCAGGCTACACCCACGGGCCCGGGACGGCTCATGACGATAGACCTCGATCCGGAACCGACCCAAGGCGGAGCAAAGGAGACTTCTGCTAGCAATCCTGTACCTCAGAGTGCGCCGGCTCAACCACCGGTCTCTACTCCTGCGGTTGCGGGTGGCGCGTCAGAGAGTCCTCGGCCGGGGAATAACTCGCCCGGCGGAAGTCAAAACGGTGCCAGTTCCTCTAGAGGAACCTCATCTGGATCAGGTCAGCCCGGAGGCAGTCAATCTGGAAGTGGTGAGCCGAGCGGTGGGCAATCGGGAAACAGCCAGTCCAGCGGAAACTCTCCAGGGGGAGGGCCTTCAAAGCCGAATGTCATCACGTCACCCAGGGAGACTGTTGGGAGTATCGGTTCTAACCCAGTCATTGTCGGACCCTCATCTGTTGTCATTGTCGGTTCGCAAACGCTCCAGCCGGGTGCAGCTGCCGTGACGGTCGGCGGAAGTGTTGTTTCAGTCGTGCCTTCTGCAACAGCAATCGTCGTCAACGATCACACTTCCGCTCTGCCTGTTGTAGCCAATCCTGGCTCTCCCTCGCAAACAATTGGCGCAATCGGCGGCAGCCCCATCGTTGTCGGCCCATCTTCTGTTGTCGTTGTGGGGACGCAGACTCTACAGCCAGGCGGGGGCGCTGTACTGGTGAATGGAAGCCCAATCTCACTTGTACCATCTGGGAACGCCGTTGTTGTAGGAAGTACGACTTCGAATGGCCACATCATCGGAACGAAGACGTCGTTCCTACCGAGTGTTATCTTCCCTACAGAACCAGCGCGAGCGCAACCCGGATCACCTCCGCCTGTCCTGACAATCGGTTCATCCACTTTGACTGCCAATGCTGCCACACAATTCTTCATCGCGCCCGGTCAGACGCTCACTCCTGGTGGGACCGCGACCATCGATGGGAAGCCAGTGAGTCTCGACTCGTCAGCAGCGTTCCTTGTCGTGGCCGGGTCGACCCAGGTCCTGCCTACCTCTCCTCCGTCGAGGGCCACCTCTAAACCGGAAATTGTCGTGGGTGGCTCTACCATCACGGCACTTCCAAACAACAATGCCATCAACGAAGGCAATGCCGCAAATGCCGGAAACGATGCTTCTGGACCAACATTCATTGTATCAGGTCAGACACTATCGCCAGGCCGTCAGATAATAGTAGATGGCAACACCATTTCCCTAGCCCCTTCAGGCTCCTTCGTCGTAATCAACGGCGTCACCTCCACCATCACCAACGCCGATGCATCTCATCGAACTCCCCCACCGCTCACCATCGGCTCCAACACCCTCTCTGCTCTCCCCGGCCCGGGCACCACCTTCGCATTCGGCACCCAGGTCCTCACGCCCGGCGGCGTCATCACGGTCGACGGTACTACCGTATCCCTCTCGCCCTCTACCAACGCCGTCGTAATCAACGGCGTAACCTCCACCTTCGAAACCGCCGCTGCCGCCCGCACAACACAGCCACCCCTCACCCTCGACGGTGACATCGTCACCCCGCTCCCCGGCCCAGGCACGTCCTACGCCCTCGGCGACCAAATCCTGACCCCCGGCGGCATCGTCACCGTCGACGGGACTACCATCTCCCTCGCGCCCGACGCCACCGCCCTCGTCGTCAACGGCGTCACCACCACGCTAAACCCACCAGCAGCGCATGCAGCAAGCATAACGAATCCGCCCGTCCTCACCATCGGGTCGCAAACCTACACCGCTGCTCCGGGAAGCGGGACGTCGTTCGTCATCGACGGGCAGACGCTCACGCTGGGTGGCACGCTCGTGGTGAACGGCACAACGATTAGTCTTGGGCTCGGCGCAACCGAATTGGTGTACGGGAGTGCGGGGCGGAGCACGACGGAGATGCTGTTTCCTGGTACGACGACGAGGGGGGCGCGGACGATGAGCTCGGTATCGGCGTCTGCGTCGGTGACTGCGGGCTCGACAGGTGCGGATGGCGCGGTTGCACCGACGATGAGTGCGCCTGGTGCGGGGCATGGGTTGCGCCCTTCGAGACTGCCGTGTTCGATGGGAGCGCTCTGTTTCCTGGGCGCGTTGTTGCTTTTATGAGCGGGGCTCGTGCTTGCGCTTCTTCATTTGCGCGCGCTTTGGTTTTCTGTATAATAGTTTAATCTCGATTACGACATGATGATATGGATACACTGGGTCGGTTGGGGAAAAGGGCATTGGGACTGGAAACTCGGATCTAAGGGATGTAATTGCATAAGGTTTTGGGATATGGCATGGGATGGGACGGTACTCTGCACAGGCAAGGCGTTGGAGGCATGATATAATGCATGTAATGTAATACAAGCATATCGGTATTATAAGACGCCATTGTGTCCATTATGAATGGGATCCACATCACCTTGGTATCTTCCTCGTTGCCATAATAATGACCGAAACACCCGTAACCCTGCCCGAAAACTGCTCTTAATCGTACCATCATATCCCATAACCACATTAACGTTCGTAAACCAGACATCACCGGACCGGTGTCTCACACCTACCCACTCGCCACACCTCGTCGCCTAGCATTAAACCCCCCATACACCAACAAAACAAGCAGACCTCTGTCAGCCCTGCTATCCCTTATGTCTCGCCCACATCGTATTCGCAAAGTGCTTTTTCGGCAGATGCTGACGGAAGAACCCCGGCGGCGTATTCTTCGCACTCGCCCTCGCACTCCTACGTCCGGATCCAGACCCAGGCTCCTCGCTCCCAGCAGTGTCCCTAGACGGAGTCTCTGAAGCCGCCGTGGTCCGATCGTCCGTCGGTCTAAAGCTGCTGGGGAGATCGAACTCCGAATTTTCGAGAGAAGCGAGGTGCTCTTCCCTGAGAATAGGCGCCATGATGCTAGAGCCAGCACACTGCTTCTTAGGGCGAGCGGGGAGATTAGGGAAGTTGACTTTGCTGACGCTGGATTCCTGGCTGGACTGCTGGCTACCCCGGGCACTTCGAAGCGACTGGCGTCCGATGTTGACCTTAGGTCTATTCACCCATAAGCTTTGGAATTTCTGTTAACGGAGAGTGAACTCACTCCGAATCTGTGCTGGATTCATCTGTGTCAGATTCATCTGTGTCGGATTCATCTGTGTCAGAGTCTACCACGTTCGTGGAGACGTTCTTTCTTGCCGAGCCTAAAGCGTTAGCATGAAACCCCGAGGATGTAAAAACCACTTGCTCCCCGACGAATGGCAGCGGAATGGGAAACAGGTTTGGAAGACGCAACATGTTATTTCTTTCCCCGGTGTATCCCTGGCGGTAATCCGGTAAACGTCTACTTGAGATCCAAGGTAATCTAAAGCGGCTGCAGCACACTGTATAGTCGCTCAAACGCTAAGAAATTGCCAACCAAAAATGTGATAGGGTAGTACGGAACAAAGTGTGGCCAAGGCCTGGATCACCTACCGTGTTGATGACCGCTGTTTGGCTTGAATTTCTTGTTGCCCGGGTACCCATGCGAGTCCTCATAGAACGACCGCTTCTTGGGCTCATGGGGCTCCCTGGGCTTTAACGAGTCTTTGCATGCCCGTTCTTCAAACATGCACAGTTGATCTTCATCAGATCCTGATTTGTGCTCGTGGGGAACACACCACCGAGCGAGCAGTGCGTCCGACCCACCCTCAGCAGGCCGCTCACATGCGACTGCGTACAGAAATTTGAGGATCACCCCCTGGTCGAAGCTTTTATAATTGTTCAGAAATGCATTGAAATCGCTGTCTAAAGGGCTCCTTTGGTGGTTAGAGTAGAGTATAGCGATCCATTTGCATAGGGGCGATTCCACTGGCAGGTGCTCGAAAGCCCGAAATACAACTGGTTTGATACCAGGCAAAACGCTTGACGGATGGAAGCTCGTGGCTTGGAGTCGAAGAAGAATTGCGAACTGCCATGGAGAGTCCTTCGTGGCGGTAGCCATAATGTACGAGTCAACCAGATTGGCGTAGTAGTGGTATATATGCATCTGATCCGGCTGGAAAGCTCGCACACTGCCAGATTGTTTCCATTCCACATACATTGACCAAACAACGTCAGCACGGCTCAAACTTAGACCCAAACGTTTGGCCAAAGTTTCCATATCGGCTTGGTTGGAAAGAACCAGGTTCGTCCGCTCCGCAAGAGTGAGCTTGCGAGGCACGGGGTGTGGTGTCGTGACTGTCGCGTCGCTGGACAAATCTGTTGAGCATGACCTTGCTTTCGCGGGAGATGCGTTCGACGCAAGCTTATCTGGGGCCGAGGTAGAAGACGAAGTATTCGACGGTAGATCGCACTTCTTGTTCAGTAGTCGACAGTGTTGACACCCGCTTCCCAGATCAAGGTACTTCGTAGAAGCACTCCTGTTAACAAAGTCAAGACGATAGATCCTGCATATCCACCCGTTTGTTTGACAATGTCCGCATCTCTTGCTGGTATTCAAAGGTCCCCCATAGCGAGGGTGCTGTATCGCCCGAGCGTGTGCAACGCGAAGTTTGTCCGGAAGCGGCCGGGCTTGCCAAGGTCGGGATCGGTCTATGGAAACACTGAACTCATTTTCTGCGGGATACCCGGTCATGTATGTAGCGAAGTCCTGTAGATGGGTCTCAACGTCTCCCACGGTAGGCGGCTTGTCGTGGCTTGATCTTGGACCGGTGGGCACACCTGAAGGCTGAATAGTCGCCCAGGGATATTGCTTGCGGATACTAGCCTCCACGTTTAGATCAGTTGCGCAGTCGAGCTCAAAAACTGCGGCCTTTACACCAGCCGGCTTCTCGAGAACTTGTTCGGGGTCAGGTTGCGCTGGGGCGGCTTGACGTTTGGCCGACCGGTTCGATCCCAATTCCTGGATGATGGCGTGTGGGTATCGCTCTTCCAGATATTCTCGGTTCTCAGGAGTCATTTCGATTTTAGGGACGGTGAAAGTGATACTTTCAATGTATTTGGGAACGCCGGTCCTGAGTTCCTCCCATGTTAAAAAAAAGTCCTCACCCTCCTCCTGTGCCTCTTCGGTGTTGGTCGGCATCGGGCTTTCAGCGGTGACAATATCCGCTTCGGCTTCTGTGTTTGCCTGTTCATCGTTTCGGAGTAGCTTTCTCTGGGTTTCAGCACCCGCTTTGGCAAACCCGAAGACGAGGTTGTCTCCGTCGACAGCGACATCGTCGATGTGACGATCGCCGGCATATATCATAAGCTGAACTTGCCCTGGTAATATCTTCCTTTCATATGCAGCGTCCTCTTCGAGCGCCGTTTCTCTTATGTAGTGCACAAGTTTGAGCTCCTCGGGCGTCTCCAACAGAATGTTGGATTCCCCCTCGCCGGCCATGGTTAACGCCCATTCGATCAAAAAGCGTCCTTCGTGGAAGAGAAACGAGCTTGCAATGGGAGAATGGATGTGGGTGCTGCCAAAAATTCCCGCGGTGGTCGGAGATTGGATGGAGAACAGAGTAGAGTGCCCGTCGCCCACACGGCCCGTCTTAATGTAAATTGGTGATGTTCGCAGCGCTCAGCATCCCGCGGGATGAAATCGTGGAGATCCTACGGCTAGTATTGCCCAGGTGCAAAGCCGCAGCACCTCGTAGTGGTAACAGCGGTGTGATCCAGACTCGGGAGGGCACGAAGCCGGGATTTTCGGATGATACGTACACAACTGTTGTGAATGGCTTCCTGTCAAGTGCTTTGCCAATCGTTGGTAACGTAAAGAGCGTCAACAGCAGTTCTTCTCTATCAGTGTCGTCACAAGTCGTCAGGGTGCAGGGAAGATGTGAGCAGAGGAGAAGAGGAGAGCAAGCCCATTGCGAAGGTTTGGGCCGGTGTGGCTGGGGCGCGCCAGGCACAAACGTTGGGGACCAGCGCGCTCTAATGCGCCTTCCCGCTTCGGCCCGGCACGTCTTTCGTCGCAGCGACTCTTCGCGACACGGCACGTTTGCCGGCACGCTAGCAGTGCCCATCTCCTGAGAAATTTCGCGAACCCGGATTTGGTGGGGGCGTCCACCGCTGACTCGCGTAGGTTTATCTTTCCGGAGCCGTGGAAGCGAAGACGCCCGTCATCATTTTACCGTACACAACGTGCGGTATAGGAGACCTAACCCCAACTTAGCTGAAGCGAGAATTCGACATATATTTGGGTGCCACGGTACCGGTTCATACACAGGTACGACAACAGTAGCGTTTTCGATAAGAAAGGCTTGTTTGTACTCGGTTATGAGAAGAAAATAACGTATTGATCAGCTTCAGCCGGCAAATCAGTACATGTTCATCGGAATCCAACAAAATCCTCCTACGACAAGAATTAGATGCACAGAACAATTCACATCGGATAGCATCCTGCACAAAATTTCCATCCGGTCCCGCTTCAGAGACAAAACCTTTCTCTCACTCAATATGAATATCGAAGCGAAGTATATACAGCGCACCATCCGGTGCCATCCCACCCCTCAAAAAGAATCTGTATGGTCAAGAATGTATGCCAACGGGGTGACCTGTTGACCAGCTACCATCGCTAACCCAACCCAGCGCTTAACCGCTGCAGTAGCCGACCTTTGTGGGCTCGCAGCCACCCGCGCAGCCGTTGTACAGGGCGCACGCGTGGGCCGTGTCGTAGCACGCGTTCTTGATGGTCGCCGTGTCGCCGTAGTTACTGTTGATACCGACGAGCTCGCCACCGTTGCGCGCATCCACGCCGTCAATGTATACGTTGCGCTTGCACTGCTTGCTGCAGTTGCCGCAAGAGCGGTAGAGCTTGCCGTAGTCCTCGACGTAGAAGTTGAAGATGTTGACGGTACCTGGATGACATCAGCGCTGCGCCACGCAGAAGGAGAAGGAGAGAGCACTCACCGCAGCCGTTGTGCTGGATAACCTTGTCCGAGGCGTGGTAGGCGCCGCCGCCGACGATGTTGCTCTGGGCCCCCGCCTTGTCGTTCTTGATGGAGATGGCGTCCTCGCAGACATCTTCGAACCAGACGAACTCGAGGTTGCAGTGGCCGTCGCAGTGGACGCCTTCGGCCTGGTTCTTGCCGATGATCGCGTTCTTGAGAGTGGCTCCGGCGTGGAGGTAGAAGACGGCATCCTCCCAACCTGTCTGCGGATGAGCATGGTGTGCCGAAGAGTGGAGGTGAGTAGGGAGAACATGCCGCCCTCAGATTGTCCGCTGCAGGCACCGCTGCCACGGTCGTACCTCGCCCATAGACCGTCATAGACCTTTCCAGCCGGGACCTCAATGACCTTGCTGTTGGACTTGGTTTCCGTGGCCTTGGGGACACCACCGGTGTAGGCGTTGCAAGCCATGGCGGCAGGCAAAAGGGTCAATAGCCCAGCGATCTGAGCAGTCTTCATCGTTGCGGTTTCGAAAGAGAGCGTACTGAAGAGATCGAAGTAGTGAATGAACTGTTCGATGAAGGCGTGGTGAGGATTCCAATTGTTGGACGTTTTCCGAACCCTTTATACACAATTACCTCACCTCCCACCATCTTGAAAAATCGCATCTCCACTCTTCCTTCGTCTTCATCGCCAAGATTCCTCCCCTCCTGCACAACCTCTTCCGCTGTCTGCAAACCCTTTGCTTAATTCTCCCATTGGCGGAACCGTCTTCGTCGCATGATCTCGATGTTTGATCTATCCACAAGCCAAGACGCTTTTTCGGTGATTATTCTTCTTCTGCGGGGTACATCTTAAACATGACTTATTTCGCTGGGGCAGGTACCACGACAATCCTTAGCCCAAACAGCTATGTTCACCCTGCATGCAAGTAAGTACCTTTTTCGGCATGGAATGTTCCGCAAGCCTACTCACTAGCGGCTTGGCTTCTTGTCCCATCTGATGTGACATGGGATTTGTTGGTGGTTACTCAAAACTTACCGGAGGGACCGAGCTTCCACCTATTAGCGCTCCACTCTTTATCAACGGGCGTAGCTTCTTAGCAGGGGTAAAGGGGCATCCTGGGAAAAGGTATGCCTCAGGTAATGGAAATACCGGATGTCGCGTAACACTACAATGCTTCGACAGCACTTCGTCATTCTGTTTGCTTGGTGGCCAGTGTGTTATAATCCGCCCGAGCCGTAAACATGCCAATTGTCCGTTAAAACGGTTGCCGCTGTAAGCAGCATCGAAAGTACCACTCGGTGTCCTTCTATCCCGAGACCTTTCCACATGTCACCGATGCATCAGTTACCTACCTGGGTAGTGATTCGTCTTCAGCTTTCGAGCTCACTGCTGCTTACGGCGACGGCCGAAAGACACAATGGATATGCCTGTTGTAAGAAGGGAAAGACTTGAAAGGTGTGCTGCAGTGCTTCAAACATACAGCATCCATTATTTTCGAAAACGCAAAGAAGTTGTCCGGTTTGGATGATTCAGCAACCAATGAGAAATTCACCTACCTTAAAGCGGAGCCGTCGTGCACGCGAAACCATAAGCAAGCTGCTGCATATTCGCACATACAATCCCAGGTCACCCTCCAAATCATCAGCCGCTATACATTAATAGGCGCTCCGCCTAGGCATTGGCGAGCCTTCTCCTGTGGACTGCTTTGGCTCAACGCTCGGCGTCGTCTTCCTCTGGTCCGTGTCCTGCGGTGGATGATATTTCTTCCATTTCTCCCGTCAACCTGAAATTGCCTCGTAAGGAACCTTGCCTTCAGCGCGCTTCTTATTCATTTTGTCGAGGAGCATCGTGACGTATTTCCCCGTGGGTGCTTTCAGGGAGCGTTGGAAGCTTTCGATGAACTCGTTTGCTTTCTGAGCTTTTGGATGTGCCGGAGAGTTATGCATGAGATTTAGCGCATCATACACAATGGGCATCCGTTCGTGGATGCGGCGAAGATGCCTGAGAGATGGTTAGCCTGTGCTTGAATGTAAACCGGATAACTAGTACATTACTCCTTCCTGTGCGCTTCATGTATGAACTTGGAAAAGCCAGCTAGGGCTAGCGATGCAGCCTCGCGGCGCTTGGCAGGAAAATGTGGATTCTCTTGTATATCAATCAAGCGGGCAACCTCGATATTGGTATTTGTCTGCCGCGGCTCTGTCACACTGCGGCATCAATATGTCGTTACGTTTCAGCATTGGATAAGTTGGTGTACTATTAGGAGGCATCGGTGCCTCCTTTGTCGGCGGTGAGGACAGAGCTGCATCCTCTAGCGACGAGGAAACAGCCGGCAGCAAACCAAATGGATCGAACTCTAAGGCATTGGCAGGTAATGGCTCAGACACACTACCTTTGGGGTTCGGAGAGCTCCTGGGATGTGTACCTGCTGTACGGCTTACGGGCGCGTACGAAGAGAAAGTTGGCATTGTGTTCGCAGTCCTCAAAGCTGGCGGCCTGAGGGGTGATTCTGTAAGTCTTTTTTGGCACGAGGAGCCCTGACGAGTTGGTTAGAATGTATGCAAATGCATGGGCTATCAAAAGCGAGTAAGTAAGGGCCTGTGAGCCCATACTGTATGGCATAAACGCCCAATAAAGTTTAACCAATAGTTCTCAGTGCTGGATTACTCACAGTAGCAGCGCCATTCGTAGTAATAGTGGACGTCGATAGTGCCCGGTGGAGCGCGGGACCTCCGCATATCGACGGACCTGCTGCATAGCTGGTACCCATCTGTTGTGAATGAGGAAGAGCCATCGCACTTGCTGACTGCGATAATTGTACGCCAGAAGGCTGGTTTGCAAACCATCGGGCGTAAGGCGTCGCAGAGTCATGGCGGGTGGACACATTCTCAGACATCAATGAGAATGGATCCTGCGTATAGCTCACAGGCCATTGCGGAGGTTGCGTCGACGTGGTGACCATAGGGTCGAAAGAAGAATCGCATCCATCGATCTCTTCCAATCCCTGAAGTGAGAGATCTATATTTTCAGGCGGGGTCAGGTAGTCAGTCGGGTAAGGAGACTTCAACGATGACGAACCTGTCTGCAGTGATGGTGGATTTGGACTGTCGTGTGATAGACCCGCAGGCACACTGATAGCACTATAGAGTATTATTAGAGCCTACTACGTCAAATCATCAGTGTACTCGACATACCGACTGCCGGAGGGATGAGGAGATGCAGACATAGCAAGCCTGCTCGGAGTACTTGCATTTGCAGGTCGCCCGGTCCCGTTCTCGTTGTGGTCGTAAGCGGCTTGTACGATGCCAGAATTCATCATTCGCTCGTATTCTGTGGGTCGGCCTTGGATGTAGTCCATATATGCGCTTAGCAATGGGTGGCCGTCGCGCTGAAGTTCTGCGATCTCCGAGGGAGTTGGAGACGGCCTGTTCCTGTCCATGTTTTTGTCCATTCTCTCAGATGGAGGTGCGGACTTTCGGTTGGTGGAATGGTGTGGAGGCAGGTGGCGTCGACGTTATGAGATTGGGAGCGACGTAAAGCAACAGAGCTCGAGATAGAGTAGGCAGGAGCGACCAGGCAAACACAATCGAAATCAACCTTCCGATCCCACGCGACGGAAGGCCCCAGCAAGCCGTGGAATTGGGGAAATACTACTATTGAGCAAGACAGTAAAATTGTGAGAAGCGGCTGCAGAGCGATACTACTTAGAACCATAGCAACGTCTGCTGCTCGATCAAAAGCTTCAGAGAAGTTTTCCAGCTTGACGTTCAGGAGCCTAGCTAATCGGAACACTTAGGTAGCGATCACAAAATATGCTAGAAAGTGGAAGTGTGAAGGGTACTCGACGTTGCTCGACATTCCGCCCTGCTGGCAGAGTAGAGCTGTATTGCCCAAATGTGCCAAAATTTTTGTCGGAAATTCAGTTCAAAGGTTTACTCGTCAATTCGACGCACAACCAGCTGGAGTTTACCTGGTGGGGCGAGATGCACCAGGTCGAGTTAGACTATGCTGATATAGTGGAAAAGCTGAGCTTTGGACTATTGACCACGTGCGACATTGAGCGGTGGCTTGACCTCTTTTTGATATGGTGGCATGGGCCCGACGATATCATTTCCCCTAGAATCTGCGGCACCTGTCAGAGAGAATGCCGAAGACAGGACACTGAAAAAGAGGAATTGGAAAAGAAAGCCTACGTGCCAAAAACGTCCGCCGATACGCTGATATGGCTCTATTTAGTTGCGTGGATGAGTTGTAAGGAGGAAAGGACTTGGCATATATTGTTATGACACTCAGGTTGCCGATTATGATTATGGCTGCACTTGGAAATCTTAAAAAACGTCTCCTGACGGTCCATATTGATGCATGCACACTATTAGCGATTTTGCGAAAAAGGTCCCAAATTAACTAACAACCGTGCTATGCAATCTTTACAATGTAAAGCAAGGAAAACGGAAATATCAAAATCTATGACTAACATAACCAGCACCGCCCTATCTCCTCCTCAACACCCACTCCTGTCTCCAATCTTCTTTACACGCCCCCCTGCACACCGCTCACTGCCATCCTCCTGCCTTAAGTTCAACTTGAGTTTATTTCTGCTCCAAACTAGGATCATCACAGCAAGACCAGCACTGTACACATGTCAGTTCTACTTCATGCACCAACTTTATCCAAGATAAGACTTACTACACCATCATCAGACCAAGAAATCATCCCCTTCCCACAGTCCTGCGGCTCATCAAAGCACGAACGATCACAAGTCTCCGGCCTCAAAGGCTTGGGCTCAATTTCAGGCTCATCGGCAATCTTAGGGTCAGTGCTAGGGAGAGAAGTCGGGTCGCAGCAGGCCCAGCAGGGCTATCTCATTCATCAGCAAGATGCACCTATAGAACCATCCGTAGGGAGGAAAGGTGGAAAAGGTGGAAACAGGAAGGAGTACTCACTCCACCACCAGGCTGAAATGGCACCCAATCCCCACAAACCGGCGGCTCGGAGTCGCACTGGCGATCGCATACCTCGAAGGAGCGAGGGACGACGGTCGGGAGAGGGAAGGGTTCGACTTCGGTTTCGGTTGGGAGGGGAGGAGCACGGCAACAGGTGTAGCACTCGCCATGCTTGGTGGGGTTCTGAGATGCGAATTAGAGGATACTCGGAACAAAGGGAGCAGGGAGAAGCATACCATGCCGTCATCGCAGGTGGGAGGCTCGTCGAAGCATACTTGGAGGCAGAACTTCTCGTCGGAAATACAGCAGGACCAGCAGGCACCGTCGGCGGATTGAAGGGGGAACTGTTGGGTGTGTTAGGATCCGTACGTTTGGCCGTATCGGTTGCTGAATGTGGAAGGAGCAAAAGGAGTTGGGTGAGGAGAGTGCGGAAAGGTTGAGAAGAGAAAACATGAGTGTACCATTCCGTTCTTGCATTCCGGCTTCTCAGTGTAGCATGCTTCCTGACACGTCGTTTTGGCCGATGCGATGGCGACGAGGAGGGCGAGTGGGACGATGGTGTTTGGCTTCATGGTGGTGTTTTGTATTGATATCAATATCAGCAATTGAGTCGGAAGTTTTGAGTAGATTCTAAGCGTGCTGAAGGTGTCGAGAATGCTGGTGTTGATGATAAGGCCTTTGTGCGAGAAGGTGAGGGACATATATACCTACCATATCGTACACCGTGTACCCTCATCTCGAGACCAGCGCTCACCTACACCCTCCAACAACCGTCGTGTAAGCTGTCTCTACTCAGGTACTCCGCCCGTCTCCCCGACGGTCAAGCCCTCGTATCCACCTGTACCCTACACAGCTACGCTCTCCTCGACCTCATCCGAACGTGACCATTATACACCTCACCGTTGCATGTATACGCTTCCACATTCCTCGATCCGGCCAATCACATCACAAGCACGAAGAAATCTTGCGGTGAGGACAAGAGCCGCAGCACCCTCGAGCCGCAGCGGTCGGCCGTGAGCCGTTTGTGTAACCATGTGTGATTGCCCCAACGGGTCGATAATTATGATACTAATACCATAGGTAGTCTAGCGGACCCGCACACCTGACGTACCCGCATTGCGCTGCCAAGCACCTCATACCACTCCTTCCGCCGCCCCTCGGATGAGACCGAGAGCGCTCAGCGAAAGTGGCTAGCTGAGGGGCGGAGCGGAGTATGCGCGGAGCGTGAGGAAAAGGTTCAGGGTTGCGGTGGAGAGGTCATATGTTGATCCTGTGTTTCACCGAGTCGGCGATTACGTTTTGCGGCGCGTTAGAAGTGGAAACTGGTTTTGCTGCAGAGTGAATAAGTTAGAGCGTGTGTTGAAGGGCTAAGATTAGTGGAGGAAAGTCCAGCAGCTTGCAAGGTGGTAGCCGAACTTGCACACCACGGTACGTTATTCGTCTACAACAACGTACTAATCCGGCATGGTAGTATATGCTCGGGAGGTTGTCTAACTAGTTAATTATAGGGAAACACTTACCTCTTTACGATCATGTGTGAGAGTCAATACACAGTGTTGGAGAAGGAGCTAGCGCGTGAACTTCTTAGCATCGGCAATACGTTGATCCGGGCTTGTCTGATGATTGTCCAATTTCCAAATTACAGTTTGAGGCATCTACTGCATTATTCGAACTGTGCCTCTTTCCCGACCGCATGGTCGACATGGCTGACGCCCCCGAAACCCTCGACGCGCTCCAGGCCCGTCACCGCAAAGAACAGCGCGACCTCGTCTCCCGCATCACGCAGAAGAAGAAGCAAGCCTCCAAGAAGACGCGCAAAGGCGTCAACGACGAATGTGAGCGATTAGAACGCGAGCTGAAAGAGCGCCAAGCGCGCGAGCTTGTTCTCCACAATGGCGACACTCCCGACGAGGCGCCCGCCCTCTCAGAGGAAGAGCATGAGGCATACGAGGGGAACGCGGGGCAGGTCAACGAAGCAGCCAAGGCCGTAGAAGCCCTCTCCATAGCTTCTGCGACGCCGGAGCAACCTGCGCCCGAGCAGAACGGGTCCAGGAAGAAGCCGAACCGCGCAAAGGCCCGTCTCGCACGCCGCGCTGCCGAACAAGATGCGCTCGTTGCGCAGGCCAAGGAAGAGGCTGCGAACATGCCCGACCTGCGCGAACAGGAGCGCACGCGCATGGAGCAACACTTTGGGAAGTACGGTGTGGAGGTCAAGGAGATACGTCCCGACGGGCACTGTCTGTACGCTGCTGTAGCGGACCAGATGGAGACGAGGGGTCTGGGGCTTAAGCCGCGGATACAGGTCAAGATTCAAGAAGGCGAGAAGCTGCCGGACTACAAGAGAGTGCGATATGCAGCGGCAGACCTCATCGAGAGCAACCCAGACGACTTCGTGGGCTTCATGGAAGAGCCCCTGGGGGTGTACCTGCAGAAGATACGCGAGACGGGCGAATGGGGCGGCCATATGGAGCTCATGGCATTGGCAAAGTCGTATGGCGTCAAGATCAATGTGCTGCACAGCGACGGCAGAGTGGACAAGATCGAGCCTGGGGCTGATGTACAAGATAAGGATGCGAAGGAGATTTGGTTGGGCTACTACCGCCACAGTCACGGCTTGGGCGAGCACTACAACTCACTGCGGAAGGTCTCGTGAGCATCTGTCGGATTCTATTGCCGAACCAAACAACAACAACTACATGGCCTTGACCTCACTTATGTCGCCACACGCTCACCCAGTCTGTTACCTCGCCATTGATGATGGCCACCTCGTGTGTCCGCTTCGGCTTCCAATGCGCGATCCGCACAAGCGCCTTGTCGCTTTCTGTCCGATCTGTACTCCGTACCTTGCCCTCCTCATCGTACTCGATATCCTCTCCCGGTCGTTTCAGGAGCTCTTCGTGTACGGTCGGTGGAAGAGAAAAGGGCGGACCGCCAGACTTCGGTGGCTTGTACGTAGGAAACTCGAGGCAGACGAGCGTACCGCCGGGTGCTAGCAGTTGCGCCATGCGCCGGGCCCACTGGGGCCGAATGCTAGGATGCAGTGCGCAGAGGAACTGTCCAGAATATCAGCAAAGGCTTCCGACATTCGCTATAGCATTGCAGATCTCAGCTTACTGTGTTGTCGTATATCACATCGAAGCCTTCTCCCGCTCCGCCTGTGCCCTCCAACCAGTCGTCTTCAAAGAAGTCGCCTAGTAGACACTTCATTGTGCCCCTCCCAACCTTCGCATCCCCAACTTTGTACTCGCCCTCCAGCGGCCCCTCTCCCGGGTCCTTCAGATACTCCTCCGCAGCCTTGACGGCGTTCTCGCTGACCTCCAGGCCATAGCTGTCGTAGCCGTGCGCAGCAAACAGCGCAATGTCGTAGCCCTTTCCGCAACCCGGCACCAGTGCGCGTGCCCTCTCTCCGCCCTCTTTCTGGGGTGAGGGAAGAAGGTCTTTGCGCTCGTTTAACGTGTCTATGAGTGCGGGATTGACGTAGCCGCGGTCCCAGGGGAGAAAGTCGCCGGCGGACCAGAGGTCATCCCAGCGCTTGTTGTGCTGGGCAGGCGCATGGTCGGTGAAGTGCGCTTTGAGGCGGTCTTGCTTTTGATTCGGTGGTGCGACTGCCATTGTGGTGGAGATTCGCGTGCTTCCGGGGTAGACAAGGCAACTCAGAGTAGAGATGCGATGGAGGAGGGGTGACTAGGCTCTGGAGTGGGTTGGGATGGTTTGTATATGTGGGGTTCGCGAGCTACGAGGTCAAGCTTTCGGTTGTGTGACGCGCCTAGGCCGATCACGGCACCACCCGCCTGAGACGAGAGACGAAGACTCAATGCTGCTTGACACGGCTCGAGAGACGTCGTACTGCCAGGCAGTGTTATTGCAATTCGTCAAAGGTCTGATATGCCATCGATTCATGTACACTTGACGACGTTGAGAAATACCACTGGACAGTCGTCAGTAATCACGTTAACTAATCAGTACACTATCCTGAGGTGATTTAAACTCCCATAGTACTAACAGAGCTTTCTTTTATGTTATAGCTTTCTATCGGTATATTTCTTCATCAGCTACTGTGGAACATCTTCAAAAGCAATAAAAGTACATATCGAGGATCTCATGTTGGCTGATGACATCATACCCTTCCAAACTCCCTCGCCGTTGTTCTGCAGCACCGTCCTTGTCAATTGAAGTCCATTCAAACGCTCTTGGCGCGGCAGGTATCATCAACTCTGACAATTCATCCTCTAGAGCAACGCTGTCGTCTTGCGAACATGATCATGACTGGGAATAATGCGGCCGAACCCGCTACAATCGACGAAGACAACCCGAAACAAGGCAGGATCGCAGACAAACTCCGCCAAAGCGCAATTTTGCAAGCGTCTTTGTGGCTCTTATCCGCGGCTTAAGACTCTCACCAAAAATCAGATATGCTTGGCAATCTGGCACCAAATGCGGACAGCATGTTTCTGGTTACCTTCACATTTATTCCTTACTCTCCATGAGTTCTTGAAAAGTTTTAGCTAGGGTTATCAGCATCGCCGACGTCATATTCGCCTAGAGGGGGAGAGATAGGCAAAGATTTTGGTGGGCGGATGCTTGCTTCCTACCATCGGAAAAACGAGCCCATTGACGGATAGAGTATATCCGTCTCAAGATTTTCGCACTTCACCGCCACAAACTCTCTTCCCAAGATGCTAGAATTTGAGAAAGATATGCCAGAGTCATCAAATGAGCAACGTCGCATAGAAGAGTCCGTAGATTTCGGGGATCCAGGAATCGCTGCGAAAGAGGTAGACATCACATCTGAGGACGATGCCATATCGATAGCACATTCCAAGGCTACCACATCCGAGCACGATGAGGAGCGGGCGGAGACGAGACCAGAACCCCCAGCGACGCTCACAAGGACGACTTCGGTTATGCCTGAAGCCGTTATCGTGGATCGCAAGAATCGAAGAGGGTTGTTCGGCAGGCTCACCGTTATTCCTGAGGTAACGAACTCGTATCATTATGCGCGGAAAACGAAGTGGTTTATTACAGCCATCGTGGCAGGCTGCGCGATGGCCGCACCGATGGGATCTGCGATTGTTATGCCGGCGCTGCAAGATATCGCAGTGGCGTTTGGAGCATCGGCAACGGTTGCCAATATGAGCGTGGCAGTCTATATGCTGTCAATGGCGATCTTCCCGCTTTGGTGGAGTTCATTCTCAGAGACGGTTGGTAGGCGGACGATATATATCATATCGTTTACATTATTTACGCTTTTCGCGATCCTCTCGGCTGTTTCTACCAACATGGCCATGTTGGTAGTGATGCGGACATTCTCTGGCGGTGCCGCCGCGAGTGTCCAAGCCGTGGGCGCAGGGAGCGTGGCAGACATGTGGGAGCCGAAAGAGCGTGGCAAGGCTATGGGAATGTTCTACCTGGGACCGCTGTGTGGGCCTCTATTCGCACCTATCATCGGCGGAGTCCTCGCACAAACACTCGGCTGGCGGAGTACGCAGTGGTTCCTAGCCATCTACGGCGGCTTGACCCTCCTCATGATTCTCTTCGCCATGCCTGAGACCCTGCGCCGAAAAGAATCAAACCCCGCTCCTGTCCCACAACCCTCGTCCGAGACGACCACCGCAAGACCTGAGCTCACTCGTGTCTCGACCCGGCAATCCGTCCAAGTAGCCACCAAATCCACGCTCAAAACGCTCCGTCGCTACTTCCTCGACCCCCTTATCGTGCTCACCTGGCTCCGCTACCCGCCCGTCGTCCTCACCGTCTACTACGCGTCCATCACCTTCGGCTCCCTCTACTGCCTCAACATCAGCATCACAGCCTCCTTCTCCGCACCCCCTTACTCTTTCAAAACCATCATCGTCGGCCTCCTCTACATCCCCGGCTCCATGGGCTACATCCTCGCAAGCGTCTTCGGTGGAAAATGGATCGACAAAATCATGCACCGCGAAGCGCGCAAAGCCGGTCGCTACGACGCCTCCGGCAAGCTGGTCCTCCGCCCGGAAGACCGCATGCGAGAAAACGCGTGGATCGCCGCCGTCCTTTGGCCCGGGGCCCTGCTCTGGTACGGATGGACGGTGCAACACGGCGTCATATGGATCGTCCCGATGATCGCGAACTTCTTCTTCGGAGTCGGCAGCATGCTTATTTTTAGCCTGAGTTCGACTATGCTGACGGAATTCATGCCCAAGCGGGCGTCGGCGGGCATTGCGATTAATAATTTTGTGCGCAATATTTGCTCGTTTACGGGCGCGGTGGTGGCGGAGCCGATTATTCGTGCGATCGGGAATGGCTGGTTTATGACGATTTTGGGGGTTTGGAGTTTGGTTACGGGGTTGATGGTTGTGTGGGCTATGGGGAGGTTTGGACCGCGGTGGAGGGGGAAGATGGTGGCGGCTTTGGGGTGAGTAGGAGGGTGTTGGTATTGTTTGGCAGATAAAATGCTAAATGTATGAGCTTTGACGTGTTCATACCCACACAACACCAAAAGCCATTCATCCAACCCCCCAGTTGCGCATCACAGTTCCAAATTCTCTCCCTCCCCCTCAAATGCAGCACGCCCCTCATTCCAATACTCATATTTCATCACCGGAAACCGCACCTCGTCCCCATCCGCAGTCACAACGCTCACATTCCCCACTTCCACAAACCCCAGACGGAGATAAAACGTCTCCGCCGTAACCTGCGCCAACAACGTAACATTAACCTTCTCCCTCCTCCCAAACGCAATCCTCTCACCAACAAGCCTCGTACCTGATCCACGGAGCTGGTAGTCAGGATGCGTAGCGAGTTCGACCAGGTACAACTGTTCGTCTCCAAAGGTGTCGTCGATAGCTTTCCGCTTCGCTGACACGTACTCCCGCTCCCAGTGGATTGTGCGTGTCATGTTTAGGTCTTTGTGCGTGCACTCAGCTTGCGGGCGGTTAGTTCACTTTTTGGGGAGGATTGGACGGTTTGGGCTGTACTTGACGTGCGGAGCAGGCTCGAATGGTGCTGCGAGGTATTGTGCGACCATATTGCATAGGCGGCGAGGGATGTGTTACTTCCCGCGGGCGCCTCGATTACTCAGGCGTAAGAAGTGTTTTGCAAGAGAAGCTGTTCGACGCCGGAGCGGACGCAGCGGATGTGCTCCGAGGGGTACTCATGGCGGAATTGGTAGACGTAGTCCCAGGGTGAGAGGGGGGAGAATGCAGCGATTAGGATGGTGGCTATGTCCTTGACATCTTTTAGAGTGGCGTTTCGAAGGCGTGGTTCGGGGCTGGGGACTTGTTGTGTGCAATGCGCGAAGTGTAAAGTTGATAGGAAAAAGGACAGTAACGAGAAATTGTTCCTTTTTGACATTTTGTAGTTGCCACTGTTGTTTAGTGGCGTTCGGTGGGGCTTGCCCAAGTGACTGGTAATACGAGTATTATTAGATGCTGTTATTGGAAGGAACATCCCCGTTTCCTGGCGTCTGGGATGACAGCAACAGATAGTGCGTATAGCGTGACGTCACAGCTGGAATCCTTCAGCGATGGAAATTAACAAAATGTGGTATTATGGCTCTGACTACGAAGTATGGTATCAGGTCCTCTATCGTCTATTATTAAAAGTCTAAGTTTTCAATGAGCTGTCACTCGTCCCGATGATCCTCGCTGCAGGTCACGGCGCCGGGCCAGGCCAGGCGTCATATGCTCTCCAAGCAACAAATGCGATTCCTCATGCGCTTATATAATTACGGGGTAGTGACTCCGCTTCCGAATAGCAGGGCCAAATTTGAACAAGATGAAAGGTATAGGCAGCATGAGGAGGGCGAGGAAACCAAGAAGACTGGTCGCCCAGCCGGTCCCTAGTCGTTGGTACACTGCGGTCCCGTCAGCTATCGTTAAATTTTCAAACCCGACAAAAAAGCTTACTCTGTATGGTGAATAGAGGGAACACGGAACCCAGGGTGTACCGAAAAATGCCGTTCGCAGCCAGTGCAGACGCACCGTTCATGGGGCCATAACAGTCAACCATGTATATGACCGCCGAAATCTATGCAAACGGGTCAGAGTGAACACGTTTGGTGTGTCGTACATGTACTCACAAACACACATACATTCCCCCACGCAAATGGTACAGCGCCAATGGCTGGCACAGCCCAATGCACACCTTTGTCCGCTGTCCAGGCGAACCAGAACAGGCCTACGGGGATGCCGAAACCCCCTATCATACCGTTATACAATCGATGCTCTGGCGGTGTGTGCGTTAAACCAGCAGCCATGAACTCCCGATGCTTTTTCTGGTATATTTGGGAATCGATAACGATTCCAGTGATAGCTCCTAAGCATACGCCTAAGCCGATGGATAAGAAGATAAGCCCAGTTTGCCAAGTGTTGAATAGGTATGGCGGTCGCTGAAAGATGTACGGAATCGCGGCGAAGAACAGGAATAGTATGCCAAAAAGAAATGAAGTGTAAAGACTGAGAAAGAATACCACGGGCTTGGAAGCGTCAGTGTACGATCTTCAGATGTAGTGAAAGGAGAGCAGAGCATACCTCTGTGACCAACATGTGCATTGGTCGGAGAAAGTTCTGGACCACTGTCTTTTTGACGGCGCCGCCGCCACCGCTGGTTTCTTTCGGAAGGATTCCGCGCTCCTTTGCTCTGCGCTTTAGGATGATGGGCTTGTAAGTCTCCTTCATGGGTATGGCGCTAAGGAAGACCACGAGCGATACGAATAATATACACCATTGCGACCAACGCCACCCTTTATACTGCGCGGCAAAGCCGCCAACAACGGGTCTGTAAGGAGTAAGTCGAAAAACTGCACGAAGAGGGAATAGAGTTTACCCAATCGACGGACCGGCGAAAGGAGCCATTATAAATATTGTCGTGACTTTGGCTCTTTTAGATGGGACAACGAGATCCGCAGTTGTGCCACCAGCTATTCCCGCTGTCAGTGTTCCCGACTTTCAAACATTCGCCTGCTGGGGTCTGAAGTCGGACCGTTGCGGGTAAAAATGAGGGAACTGGTATACTCACCAACCGCTAAAGCTGGGCTTCCCATCACACCCGCTAAGAGTCTGCATACCAGGAAACTAGCAAAGGTCTTGGAAAAGCCTGCGCCGAGGATGAAGAGCATGAAAACCGGTCCAGAAATGAGATACACGATTCTGCGTCCATAACGTTCCGAAAGCGGTGCGGCAATGATAGGACCGAGACCAAGACCGAAGGTATATAGGGTGAGGCCGAGGAGTGCTACCGTTCGCGAAATATGGAAGTGTTCTGTAATCGAAAATAGGGCAGGCGTGTAGACTGAAGTGCCGAACGTGCTACCGAGTATTAGAGCGTGGGATCCAAGAGCGACAGCAACTCACACTGCAAATCCATATAATCCTGGCACAGTAACGTGGTAC
The DNA here is from genome assembly GCA_010015655.1 of Bimuria novae-zelandiae CBS 107.79. Taxonomy (NCBI): domain Eukaryota; kingdom Fungi; phylum Ascomycota; class Dothideomycetes; order Pleosporales; family Didymosphaeriaceae; genus Bimuria; species Bimuria novae-zelandiae. The sequence goes on from ML976685.1 coordinate 676,506, forward strand.
GCTTTGGCTGCAGAACTCCAATTCATTGGGTTTCCCGGGTCGTCCGGACCGTCCCAGTCTGTTCCCGACGGTGTGGTGCTCGGGGCTTCTTTTGGAGAAGGGTCATTTGTTGGCGTGCGCTCGACACTTGCTGGTGCTTGGTCGACCTGCTCGCCTTTCTCCATATTACTTAAACTCGAGGAAGAATCCTCGCCATTCTGTGCGTCCTGAAGTCTCATAGCTAGGGTAATAACCAGTGACGACAAGCCCTGGATCCCAGGGCTAGGTAGTCTTTTCTTTGTAAGGCGCGAAATGGCCGATGTAGGTTCCTGTGGAATGATGTTACGGCTCCTGTGGAATGATGTTACGGCTCCTGTGTAATGATGTTACGGCTCCTGTGGAATGATGTTACGGCTCCTGTAGACATATAAATAGTCCCTAGTCGGTTGACGACATTTAGGCCTTGAATTGTTTATTCTTGATGGATCACTCATCGCAAAAATATATGGGAGTGGTGGGTTTGAAAAGGCTGGTGCAGCCCTCGGCAAGGCGTGAAAATGAATAGTAATCAGTGGTTGACCCCATAGCTTTGAGGTTCGAACCTCCACATAAAAACGCGATAACGTTATCGTGGGAGCCGTAGTGGATCTACACCTGCTTTGAAATCCGTTGGTGCGTTTGAAGGACCGTCAGCTTGAGTTATATGGGAAGGCGTTCGTTGTGAACGTCGTGTACCTCGCAGAGTTGTCAACAATCAAGCGATAGGCAGATTGATTACTGGATCAGGTCTAACACGGACCTCTCTGTGGTCTTTTGGCGTTTAGTTGGGCAATCAATCTGGAGATCGCTTGATTGTTGACAACTGTGGTACCTCGGATCAAAACAGTCGAGGTACGTCAGAATCAGAGAACGGTAGCCAATCGTCGAACAGTTGCCAATCACCGAGCCAACTTTACTCTAGATTGAGAGTCTGCAACTGTGCCACATATCAGAAAACATGTTATTTATAACGTGGTGGAGTGCTAGAACCTGCCGCCAGCACTAGTGATGCAGCGTGAAGTAACTCTTGCGGAGAGTCAGTGCAAAAATCCATGAAGAAAAATCAAACGCCTGTATCGCAAATCGACCGCGCAAAACATTGGTCGCACCATAACAAACCTTGAGACGCCGCGTAATCACTGTGCTCCACCATAGGATTTCGATTTGAGTACGGAGGTCTGACAAAGCGTCAACTCCTACGCGCGCCGAACGAAGGAGACACTAAACACCGTGTCTTTCAACGATGATGTTCCACCAACAGTGAGCGTACCAGCGCTAGGGCCGAGACCCTGGACGTTGCAGCCTTCGGGGTCCGACTTCAATAGCAGTTCTTGAAAGTAACCCTCGCACTCTGTCTTTGTCAAAAAGACACCAGGAGTACCTTCAGGCTGCTCAGCCGGAGTTACGGCAACTTGAACATGATTAGTACATGAACGTAGAACTTAAAAATCGAATGGCATACAGTTCACTGCCCAGTCACTAAGCTTGTTGTGGTTGTCTTTCCGTTCGACAAGCGCATTCAAAGTCTTGTTCTTCAGTCCATCAATTTTGTAGTTGATAGTTTGAGTACAGATCATATCTTCCGGTGGGTACGCGCAAACGGGTAGTATGCCCGCGCAAGCATGCTTGAAGATCACGTCGCTCTGCTCTGGCCCGACCGCTAGCGAAATGTATTTGTCGGAGGCCGCATCGCATGTTGCAGAGGTGCCTTCAGCGGCCTGCCACTCTGTGGCATTCTGGCGTGCGACCAAAGGAGCTCCCATTGCGATGGCCAACAAGCCGCTAAGGACGAGCGTGGTGTACATGATGTATTGGGTATCTCGCGATCTCTCGAGGGGATTCAATTGATCTCTGCAAAGCTATATTCGAGTTATTATGCGGCTAAAATGAGATGCAGCTGAACATACCCGCGAAGCTGATCGGCAAGCCAACTCAACTGGCTATTGGTTAACACCAAACCCTTATTCTCTACAAAGATTCGAGTGTTGCAGGTTCGCTGAAGTTAAGGGAGGTGTGCATAGAAGGAAGTACAGAGCGACGAGAAAAGAGTGGCTAGGCCCCAAGGAAACCCACAGTGTGCAGTTCAACCGCCGTCGATTCGCAAAGAAGATGCCAATGGGCGGAGCGAAGAGGTCAGCGTATATGCGAAGCCCGCCGTTCACGCCACCGTCATTAGTCATTACCTCATGGAGACCCGCATGATCCTGTGGTAACATTACCGGGGCTGTGTGCCTCACGAGCATCACTCGCAAAGCCTGAGGCAATGTGCGCAAAGAATAAGCAGCCCCAAGAAGCTCAGATAGATGAATAGCGCAGCGATGCTGCAAGCATGGCGTTGCGAGGAGGATAATGCGGAGATTGACGACAAGACACGCTCGGCTCCCAAGAAACCACCAGCCAATGAGAGCGACGTACCTGACGATTGAGCGTCTGGGGTACGTTTCGAAACGAGCCATTTCTGGTTGATGAAGGACAACGTTGGACCCTGTGGGATGGGAGGAAGTGAGGTCATGCGGGAGATGCTCGCGGCGTTGGTGGGGGCTTTCATAACTGGAAGCTTCTGCTATCGATGGTCTCTAGTCCATCAAGAGGTGAGCTGGAGAAAGCCTCTCACTCGGTGCAAAGGCATTACCTTCAACAACATTGCACCCACTTGGATTTTCATCTCATCTGCCTATGCACGTATGGTCGTAATTGCGGCACATAATCTCCGTCGGTGGCAGTAAGCGTGCACGAGGCTCGGTTGTGCCTTCGCTAGCGAGGCAAGATGGTACCGTGGGTTTTCATCAGCACCCCTAGAACTGAGATTTGGGTCGCGAACTGACATGCATCGAGGTTCGTGCTGCACTCCCGGAGGCGTAGCAGTTGGCACAGTTTCAACAGCCGTACCTATGGTACCTAGCCTCGTCAACATCAAAAGGCGTTGCTTGCTCCGGTTTAGTCCAGAACTGCTCGTCCTGGGGAAACACACAGGACTAAGACACATCGCACTGTCCCACCTAACGCCATACCTGCACGGCTTGACGGTTGGATGCGGTGTTTGCCCACAATTTCTTCTCGAAGGCATTCCAACCAACAGGTCCCATTCCACAGACTTCACACCGATCCCCTCCATAATCGTCCAACATAACATAGATATCGTGGCGGAGAGCGGTGTCAAAATCCCTAATCGCACAGTCCTGAACCGTACACTCGTTCGCGATAGCACTGTCAGACAAGAGCTTGTCGGTAATTGCCAGGGCGGAATTCGGAAGGCGCGTCCCACCGAGAAGATCATCGCCACTCACCCTTGGACGGCAAGTGCAGAGGTGACAGCAGAGATGCGTACAAGAACTATTCGTACTGTTTTTAAAGCTCGTCTTACGCGTTGCCAAGATCAGCTCTGGTGATGGTCATCACGATTATCATCTGACTTGAGGCCTGCACAGTTTTGAGAAGCTCGACTAGCGATTCCAGGAAAGCACAACCCATATCGACTACCCAATACGAAGGTGCAACCAAGGTCCGTAGTGTTGATCTGTCTGCAGCCATATACGTTGCCATTGCTCGGATAGACTGTATTGAAGCTTTTCCTCCACGCGCTTACTCTCCAGAGTAACATTCAAAATGACCCACCCTACGTGAGGAAACAATCCTTGGCACCGAACGCCGTCCCATGCATCCATCAGCCGTCATGCCCCACATCTTTTACAAGTTCGCCAGCTCCTGCGCCTTTTCCCTCTCCACCTCATACAGGAAGTCGAAGTAGCCCTTGTCGAAGTGGTGCACACGGACGTAACCGTCTTCTCCTCCGCTGCAGTATCCGAGGCCTTGCGGGTGTACGGCGACGTAGTTGAGCGGGCCGAAGTGGCCCCTCACACGTCCGATTTCCTCGCAGAAGATCTTGTGGTAGAAGCGAGCTTCGAACTTTCCTTGACGGGCGCTGGTGGTGGTGACGTCCATGGCGGCTTGGCCACCGCCGAGGATTACGAAGTCCTTGACCGGGGTAATGGCGGCGCTGTTTAGGGGCGTGTCGGTAACGTAGGTCTTCAGCACTTCGAGGCTGTCGGCGGCAGAGATCTGGGGAATAGAGTGAGCTTCGGCACGATCTGGTGCAGAAAATGGTTTTCAAAGGGATAATCGAGACCAGATTGGAGATGCAGGGGCAGAGCCTGAAGAAAAAAGTTGCTTACCTTCGCCGTCTTGTCCTTTGAAGCAGTAATGAAGTATGTGCGGTCCTGAGACCATTGGAGATCGGTGACTGTCGAGATTAGCAATGTGAGATTCCACAAGCCCAGTGTAACAGGATGACGTACTCAACATATCTGTCTCGTGCACCTGTGTGTTGTAGAGGAGCTCTCCATTCTTTGCATCGAACTGCGAGACACTGCCATCCTCGTGTCCGGCGATGATGTAGTGCGCAAGGTAGCTAAATCCGGCAACTGTGGGCTTGCTGTCTTCGCACACAATCCTCAGGATGTGCTCGTCTGACTGCTTCGCCTCCGGGTCGGGGTCGATCTCGTAGACGACGATGGTACCGAGATGGCCAGACCTCTTCTCGGTAACACCCAGCAGCTGCCTGCCGTCTGCTGAAAACTCGACGCGCTTGATCGATGTGGGGAAGTCCCAGGTCTTCAGCAGCTTGCCGGTCTTGACCTCCCATAACCGCATCGTGTTGTCGGCACCGCCGGTCGCGAGGAGTGTGGAAGTGGGGTCGACGTCGACAGTCCAGAGTGCGCCCTGGTGGCCGTGGTATGTCCCTAACCTTTCGCCATTGTGTGAGACTGCTTCATGTGAGACAAATGCATGTAGAGCTTCCCCCAGCGGGGCAACTAACACCAAGCGCACACGACGTGGTCCTTCGATACAGAGAAGATTATGTCGCCGTCGGGGTTATATTTGACTTGCGTGAGCGCACGCTCATGGCCGGACAGCAATATGGGCCTCATGTTGGCGGCGTGTGTGGAGGAAGGCGATCGGGGTCGAGGTGGCGGCGCAAAGGCGTTTATGAAATTTCGCGAATGAGTCGCTTCATAATGCGGGATGGTGTTGAAGTGGGCTGGGTCCGCGCTACCATCATAGCCTAGCCGAATGTGACCTAGCGGATATCCCGCATCCTTCGTGACGTGGAACGGTTCTCGACTCATCTCTCACGTTCCTCGTTCGTTGCGGATGGATCTGCATGAGTCGCAAATAATCTACGCTCCTTACTTGGAGAGTCCAAAACGGTACTCGCCCTTGACTCACCACGGCACTCGCCGCGCCCTTGAAGCAGACCGACGAACCGGCAACGAAAGGCAATCATCAGACATCAATTTTATTTGCACTTGCAACTCCTACCGCTCACTTGAACTGATCCTCCGTAACGCCCTTCCCCATAGCCGCCGTCGAGCTCACGCCGCCGCTCACCATCTTGAGCAAGCCGTCTGCATAGTTTGCACCACTCCACTTCTGGTGCGTCAAAACCTCCACCTTTCTCTCCGCCTCCGGCTCCTGGATGATCTCGCCGTACGCCCGCATACCCTGCTTCGCGTAGGCTTTCGAGAACGTGTCGGCCATGAGTGCGGTCTGGTGGAGACCGGCTAGGGTAATAAACTGCCAGCAGTAGCCTAGTTGACCTAGACGCTGAATGTACGTCTCTTGCTCGTCGCGCGGCATCGCCGTCTTCCAGTTGAAGGATGGAGAAAGGTTGTATGCCAGCCTAAGTGTATCTGGTTAGAAAAGAGAAGGAAGGAAGGAATGGCGAAACCATAACGTACTTTTGTTCAGGCCAAACAGCGTGTACACCGTCGGCGAACTCCTTCGCTTGCCCGTAATCAGGCTTTGCCGACTCCATCCATATCATATCCGCATAGGGCGCATACGCCACGGCACGGTTGATAGCGCACTGGCATCCACCTTTATACCTATAGTACCCCTCGCGGCTCCTGGCAGCATCCCAGTCGAAGAAGACGTCCACGCCGGTGAGACCCTTGGCAATGGCGCGAGCCTCTGTGTTGCTCTTGCCCTTGCTCTTCTCCAAAAATTCTTGGATCATGCCCTGCTTGTTGACGTGCACGCCCGCGTTGATGGTGTCGATGACTGCCTCGTGGAACAGCTTAAGATGTGCCTCTTTCATCCATGCGTCCTCGATTGCTTGCAGTTCAGCGCCGTTTTTGCCTGCTTGCTCGGCGGAGTGCATGAGCTCGCCGAGGGATTGCAGCGCAGGATTCGTGCTGCCCAGGATGTAGTGATGATCGCGAGGGTCGATGGTTGAAGTGATGAGGGTTGCGGCTTCGGAGTCGGTGCGCGCGACTGCGAGGAGATCGACGCCTTGAGAATCTCAGTCAGTCTGCCGTTAGAGATTTGGTATACAATTTTCTCCGCTTACCCATGATATCTGCTTGCGCTCGGATAGCGACGAGACGATTGATGTGCTCACTGATAGGCACCAGCACCTTGCCTGCCATGTGTCCGCACTTCTTCGTTCCAGGCGCCTGATCCTCGATATGGATGCCAGCTGCACCTTTCTCCACGAACAACTTCGTCAGCTTCATGATGGCAGTAAGGCCTCCGTGTCCGGTATCTGCATCCGCGATAATGGGACGCAAGAAGTCGACGTTAGGCGCGTTCGCACGATTAGCTTTGGGCGTAGTGAGGCGCTCTTCTCGCTGCTTCCGGTCGTGGAACAGTTGTGCCATGAACAGATGACCAACTTTATTCGGTACGGTCGTGTAAGGGTAATCTGCTAGATCTGGACCAGGCTCATCAGTCGACGATGCCGTCGACGAGCATTGCCAGCCAGACACGTAGACGGTGTCCAGATACTTCGCCATCTGGGTGACCATGACAGGATCCAGACAGCCGTATGTGAAGCTCACATCTTTGTTCTGTCCTTGATCAGCCATCATCAAATGGACATGGGATGGTCATACCTTGAACCTGCCTTCAACAATGTTCCAAAGCTTCTTCGCCTGCGCATTGCTGGGGTACCCAAACTTCAATGTGCCTCTCTTCTGCACAATCTGCTCAGCTGTGAACGGTCTCCGCGTATATCTCCACCTCGAGTCTGACCACCACTTCTTCAGCTCCTCCACCTCTTGCAGATACTGCTTTTCTTCGGCCTCAATATTCGCCATCTTGATCTTGTATCTATAGCAATGCAAACACTCGGTCCAAAAAGTGCAGTTGTATACAAACAAAGAATGAAGGAAGTTTACTATTTCTTTGAAGCAGGACGATCAGACGGTGGGACTCTCCCGTAGCCTCGGCAGTCAACTAACCACACACTTCGCACGTTCGCGGCGAGCCGGCCAAGCTCGTATGTATGCAGCGCATCATGGTGCCAAACCAAACCACCGACCCCGGATCCCAGGACCGGAAAGGTCTAAATCCAGCTGCCGGGCTAGCCAGTAGCAGTGCTCGGACACAACCGGGTAGGCGCACCATTGACACACGAGGGCGTGACCGAGGTCATCGTAGTGCGGATCTTGGGTCAGAACCGTACGAACTTGCCCCTCGGTCCAAAGGACGTGCTGGGGGAGGGCGGAGATCTGGGGGTGGGGCAACGGGGGAGCATTCGGATGAAATTGGCTTGGCTTATGATGTTTAAACTTCAGTGTTTGGCCACTGAATCTGCATGAACTGGTTCTCTGAATTCCACATCAGGGCAGGTTGAGGGTAGCACGCGACCACCGAGCTTCACATGTTACTTTATTTTCAAAATTGACGCGCGTGAAAGAGCAGCAGCATGTGAACGGAGGCGGTGCACAGCGTGATCCGCTAACCGGTTTGAGTACCTCGGTTAATGGGCGGGCTAGAGCGGTCGAGGTTGTGTCACCATCACGATCACAGAACCTAGGTGATCGCTTCTCCACGTGAAGACGCATCAGAGGCGTGAATATCCGTTGATTGCCTTCCCCGTCGTCTTATGGGTGTCCATTTAGCCCGCAGATGCCAGCTATATATATCCCTTTGCGAGACCATACACGTGACATAAGCTCAGGGATACCAAAGCTATCGCCCAAGAAAACAATAAGCCAGTGCCATGGAAAAGATCGTCACTCTCAGCCCGCCAGACCGTCATCTTGACACCTACCCAGCAGAATACCACCCGCAAGCAGAGATCCATAAAATCGATGATTCCCGTGAAACCCAGTGCGTATCTCTGAGCTAGAAGGAGCTTCGTTACTGCTCTCCTGTAAGCGCCAGCGTAATGCTTCTGAGTATGTGTCCGCACGAAGCGATCCATCTCCGAGAACGAGTGCTCGCGAATATCGTCGATCTTGAACTCGACGGACTTTGGCGAGATGGGATACGCGGGTTCGGCAGGTGGGCATCGCAATTTTCTAAGAAGCGTCCACCGCAGCTCATCCAGGTAACTTCGTCGAGTGAGCTGCTCATCCTCTTTCAGCTGTTCCAATACCTTATCCGGTAGAAGCAGTGGCAATAGGGTAGGCTGCGATATTCTGAGCGTGCGGTTCCTCTCCTCCGTGATGAGACATTCGCGATCCAAGGCCTCCCAGGTATGCGCGTAGTGTACGAAACGGGAATAGAACGCGCCAGTCGTCACCTGTATGTACAAGTTCTGGACTTTCTCCACACGACCGCGTCGGTGTGTAGTCGCAATGGCATCTTTTGGCTTGGCAGGGATTGCAGTCTCGTATGTGATGTGGAAGGGGTTCGTAGAGAAGTGCACGACGTAGTAGAGGTAGTCACGGAAGACCTGTTGCAGAAAACTGGTCAATATCAGCTGGGTAGAAGCGAATCCAGTGCGGGTACTGTTACCATTCGGTTTGCGAGGGCAACCGACCGATACTGGAGGCTAGTACTTCAGGTCGAAACCACACGTGTAGACCTCGTCGGAAATACAGCACATAGGCTTCTTTCAGAATCCGGGGGAATGTCATGAATCCCACCCAACCCCAAGCAGCGATGAACTTCATAATGCCGAACAAGCCCATGTGCTCAAGGTCCTGCGCTCCTGCAACCGAGAAGAGTCGGGCGACTAATTTCGAATGGTCTTTTGAAGACTTCAACGTGATGGTAATATCGATCGTTGGAGAAGACGTAGGAGATGGAAACGGCTGAAGCGCCTTTAATGCATAGCCACCGCCTTTGCGTGAGTTGAAAGGCGATACATGAAACTCCTTCGTCCAATAATCGGCAAACGCGGTCTTGGGTCTTGGAGGAACTAGCATTTCCTCGTCTGGAGTCTGAGGTGGACTTGTTGGGCTCGACCCATCCAGTAGGTATATGTGTCGTTCTCCAAATGTATTGTTCACTTCCGTGATCATCCTCGTGAGTTGGTGGTCACGGTTGTAGATGTACCAGAATGAGGCGGGATTGAATGAATACCCAAAGAAACGCGGCGCGGTTACCAGATAAGCGTAGGACCATTCGGAGTCTTCCACCCCCTACTCAGTCAGTATATGAGGTATTCTCACACGGGTGGTACATACCTTCTCCCTAAGGAACACTTTCAACTTCCCATAAAACCCTAAGCTGGCTTGACCCCGTGTAAGATAATCCTCTGCATAAATTCGCAGCCACCATCTCCCGAGAACCATATCGCTACCATCTATCAGATCGACCCCATCGGGTGAAGTGCCGCATGGTACGATTGGAAACCCGCACAACAGATAGTCGTACCCGAAAGAGTGTTTCTTCGGGAAAATGCGAGTATGCGTCGTCCGGCAAGGAATGATAAACGGTCTGGGATGCTCCATAGTCCACGGAGATGTCCCGGCAGGCAATTGTTCAGTATGCGCCTTCCGGTCATAGTTGCTCTTTCCCAAAACATGCCAGGATGCGGCTAGTGCAACCACTGCAGTGAGAACTCCAATTGCCAATGATTGTCTGTCGTTCACCAGTTTATCCGACCTTTTGATGATAGCTCCCACGATGCTTTCCCGCAAGGCCCAGACTGCAAGGACTGCGAACAGGACACAGTCTGATAGCACTTTCCTATCTCCGCATCGAACTCTCACCCCGCCAAGCACGGCCCATGTCGCGTAGAACGGCCACGCAGACCGTCCGAATGCGATTGCGCAAGGAACGACGGAAAACGAAACCAGGACCAGCCTCGAAAGCAGGTCAACGCGGTTGTTTGCAGCCGTCTTCATGAGGATATGTTGATGTTGAGGAGGCTCCGATTTCAAACAAGAATGCTGAAGCACCTGCGACACACGCTAAACCTTTTCCACCTAGTCATGTCAGGGTCTCCAGAGAACCTAACCGCTTAGGTGCTCGACAACCATGGCACGAATAATCACAGTTTTCTCCTAATCCTTCTGTTTTGCCCGAAGCGCCTTTTGTTATTGGGAACCTAGGCTTCGAACCTACGTCGTGCAGGCTGATCGGCAGTTAGCAAAGAACGCCTCGAGCATCTGGAGCTTCAGGAGCATCTCCGCTGCAGAGACCACAGCTGATGCCGCCACAGACCGGTCAAAGGAAGGGTTGATTTCGAAGCGTGACGTTCTATCTTCATTTCTTCCTAAATCTGTGGAGATGGCCTTTTCCACGTTTGCCTCGGTGGAGTTGATGTCTGGAGAAAGCGAAGGAGCCGAATGAAGATTGTCAATGGACCACAATATCCCCTGAAGCATAATCGTCGGATCTACTATACCCGCATCAAGGGAACGTAGTGAAGATGTTAACTCGCTGAGAGCCATCGCCATGCGCGAATCTTATGTTCATCCCCCGGTACCCGCGGCGAAGGCCGGCGTCGACGTCCATGGTGTCGGCACATGATAGACCGAATTACGCGTAGGCGGACGAATGCCTTCTCGCGAAAAACCGAATGTCCTGCCTACGAAGATACCAGACACGCCGCAGATCTTTTGTATCGAACGACGAACGGTAAGATAAGCGATGGCGGGGCATGTTCACGGTTAGGCGGGCCGGCAAACCGCAAGGTACCTTCTAAAACTAACACTATGTGGACGTAGTCAGCGTGCATTTGCCAGAAGCAGACATCAAGTGAGCCTATTATTTCCCATTCTACCTTACAATTGCAGTAATTTTCTCAATCTTTCAAAGCTTATGTTAGACTCAGACGTGGACGGATGCACGGCAAAGGAATAGCAAGAATGTGCACGTGGGGAACCACTACATTGAGCTAGTCGTTTCAAGGATTCCGTGTGACTAATTAGACTTCCAGTTCTGCTGGTGCTGCGACAAGATATGCATTTGACCGTGGTTTACCCACTATTCGCGATACACCACAGGCGCTTCGATTGGCTATTCTAAAGCAGTGCCTGTTCGCGAAGTGGCACAGTCTAGGACATGACGGATGTCGAATCCGCAAACGATTTGTGCGTATTGAATGTGGGGGTTTGTGCGGAGGTATAAGTTCAAGCAGCTGGACACTGGCACAACCTCCTGCTTCTCGATCCATTGATCCACCTTCCAGGTAGTACTCAACATGTTCGAGTCCAACGAAGTTAGGGCCAGCACCTCCACCAAAACCGCTCTCGACGTTCTCGATCCCGTTAAAGAGCTTCCACTACCACCGGACTTCCTCTGGGGTGTTGCAACGGCTTCTTATCAAGTTGAAGGAGGAGCTGAACAAGACGGTAAAGGACCCTCCATCTGGGACGACTTCTCTCACCGCAACCCTTCTGTCACTAGTGGGGAAGATGGTGATGTAGCCTGTGATCACTACAACCGCCTAGAAGAAGACCTTGCCCTTCTAGCATCATATGGCGTGGATGTGTACAGGTTCTCGATCTGTTGGTCGCGTTTGATCCCACTAGGTGGCAGAAATGATCCCATCAATGAGAAGGGAATTGCGTTCTATAACAACCTTATTGATGGCTTATTGGCTCGTGGTATCAGGCCTGCCGTAACGCTCTACCATTGGGATCTTCCTTTGGAACTTCAGAAGCGGTATATACGAAGCTTATGATAGCTTTGAAGGCCAAGCTAAGACAAATAGGTATGGCGGCATGCTGAACACAGCCGAATTCCAAGCCGACTTTGAACACTATGCACGCCTTTGCTTTTCTCGATTCGGCGATCGCGTAACACAGTGGATTACCTTCAACGAGCCCTACATCACAGCTCTCTTTGGCTTCCATAGCGGCATCCTGGCCCCAGGACACAGCACGAAGACCGGCCATGACTCGACAACAGAGCCGTGGCGTGTAGGCCACAGCCAGATACTCGCCCACGCCGCCGCCGTCCAGACATATGTGACCGACTTCCAACCATCCCAGAAAGGCGCCATCTCCATCGTCCTGAACTCAGACTTTTACGAGCCGTACGACGCCAACAGCGAGGCCGACAAGGAGGCATGCCAACGCAGGCTCGAATTCTACGTCGGGTGGTTCGGAGACCCCATCTATCTCGGAGCAGACTATCCCGCGTCCATGCGGAAACAACTAGGCTCACGGCTCCCGCAATTCTCAGACGCTGAGAAGGACCTTCTGAAGATGACTGCGCCGCACAATACTTTCTACGGAATGAATCACTACACGTCGCAGTTCGCAAGAGCGCGGATTGATCCACCGTCTGAAGACGACCACACCGGCAACGTGGAAGAGCTTACCACGAACAGTGAAGGTGTTGAGATTGGCCCATTGTCTGGCGTCTCCTGGCTTCGCGTTACCCACAGACAGTTTCGGAAGCTTTTGAATTGGGCGTGGAACCGCTACCAGAGACCTATGTAAGCATTTCATGAATTGGAAAGTGTTTAGTACGATGACTTACTGTGTAACAACGCAGATACATCACTGAGAACGGGTGTCCCTGCCCAGGGGAAAACTCGATGACGCTGGACCAAGCGGTCGACGATCAGTTCCGCATCCGCTATTTTGGACTCTACATCGATGCCATTTCACAAGCCATCAACGAGGATGGTGTAAAGGTCGCGGGGTACTACGCGTGGAGTTTTATGGACAATTTTGGTAAGACCATAACGCGAGCATTTATTCAATTGATGGCTGATGTGTGCAGAATGGGCTGCTGGGTATACTATTCGTTTTGGCATCACCCATGTGGACTTCCCAACGGGGACGCGCACGCCGAAGAAGTCTGCTGCGTATCTGAAGGAGACGTTTGAGAGGCGTCGTGCGGCAGCGGCGAATGGGAAGGTTAAGAATGGTAAGCTCTGATGGTATAGCGTTGTGGAAATGTCTAGACTATGTATCATTTTAGGTTAGGTGGTGCGAGACAGGGACAATCCGACTCGCAAGGTCTAGACTGTAATCAAGGCTTAGCGAAGGCCTAAAAAAGTATGAAAGTCTTCCATTACATCCATCTAATCTCCTTACAACAGCCGCAGATCAAGCATTCGTCTCTTCCCCTTCGTACTCTTTGCTCTTACCAATCTTCCCCCACGGCGCGAATGCTACGACGACAGTTAGCTTCCTCATCACATATCGTAGAGTAGGATTGGGGAGTACTCACGGTTCTTGCTCCCCTTCAAGCTCTCTTCTAACACAGGGAAATGCCTCACCAACACATCCCTCATCCCATTCCCCTGCACCCACCTCATCCCCACGCTCCCATACGTCTCCTCATTCCAATCCGTCGCGATGAACCGATCGCTCTTCAGCCTTCGACTTGCCATCAGAATGAACACGCGAAACGCCGTATCGCTAAATCCAAATCCCTTCGGCAGCGGCTCGCACAGACAGCCGACCAGCAAATCGACTTTATCGACGTCGCCGTCATAAACGGCTTCGAGCTTTGAGGCGACGGCGGCGTTTCCGCCGGTGAGGGAGAGGAAGGAGGTCGCGCGGGGCATGTGGAAGAGCGTGCGGAACGCGTTGTACCGCGGGACGCCGCGCTCACGGTCGCGTAGGATGTCGATTGTGCCCATATCGATGTGCCTGCCTTCAGGCGTATGAAGGTCACGCAAGAAGTCGGGGGTATTATTCAGCGTTACAGCGCCGGGATAATTAATCCCAAAACTATAGAGAACATCGGCGAAGTCGAGGCCTTGCTCTTCCAACGGCGCTCTAGCCTCGCCGAAGGCAACGCCTCTGACGGGATACGTTTTCTTGTGCGCGCCGGTGGCGGCTTGGAAAAAGGCGATGTTATCGGGAATCAGCGAGTGCAGGCGGTACACGGAGACGAACTCTTCGGTGAGGGAGAAGGGGGCGCCGTGCTGTTCTGCGCCGGAGCCTGGGATGCCGGATAAGGACTCTCCTGGGGCGACGCGGCCGAGTAGCTTGTAGAGTTTCTCGCCCAGGACGCCCCACCAGTTGCCGTTCAGGGCTACTTCGATGGCTGGGTGTGCGAGGATCGCAGGCGTCCATTCGGTGGTGTGGATTTTCGCCATCAGGGCGCAGTTTACGAGCCGCGCTGTGTCGAAGATCTTCTCGGACGGCCAGGAGGGATTGGCCTGCGCCAGTTCGGAGCATATCGCGTTGTGCTCGAGCACGAAGAGCGTGTGCAGCATTTCTAGTCCGAGCCACCAGTTTGAGGAGAAGCCCGTCTGGGGGATACCGTTCTCGTCGCGAGGAAGAAATGTGACGTAGCCTTGGTCGTCGACTTCGAGCTTTCCGTTTTTTGCAAGACCGCGGAGTTGTTTGGTGCGGACTTCGCTGCTGCCGTAGATCTGGCTACCGTCCCACCAGTGCGTGTTTTCATTCTTGTAGGCGGGCGAGGTCTTGTTTGTTCCGTCGAGGGGGGTATCTGGTTGGGTGGCTTCAACTTGCATCTGGGGGTCGGACCAAGTGTCATTGGTTGGGAGCTTGACATTGTATTTCTCGGTAGTGGAGTTGGTGTGCATGAACCTGCACAAGGCCACGTTAGCGAATGGTCAACTTCCTCGATGGAGCTAGGGAAGTGTGTAGCTCACCAATCGTGTACCTGGAACTGAATCCAAGCCGCCGCCAGCAGATTCAGTATCGTGGCCGGCTTGAATGTATCCCTCTTCAGAAGCACCTCACTCACAACCCGCGGATTCGGACTCAGCAGTTCCTCTTCGCTCGGCTTCTTAGTATGCTCCCTGCTCACATTCCGCCCAAAGCGCATGCCGACACAGCCCATCTTGGGCTGATTGACGTTGTTATAGAGTCCATCAGAGTTGCGAGTGTGTGCGAATTCCGGTGGTATTGGGTCGGACTCAGACGTTCCTTGGTACTCAGGCGAGGGATAGACATCGTGTAGGTTATGTTGCCGGAGCTCGTATCTATAAGCCGCCAGATTCAGGACGCCGATATATCTACCAGTGTTAATCGATTTAGATGCGGACTCGCGTCGTGCATCTACTCACGTGGGGAGTTTATGCCATGCGATGAGTTTGTTCACACCTTTGAAAAGGAAAATCAAAACTTTCTTTGTCAAAGAAGGAGTGTATGGCACGGTAGAATCAGGCTGCGAAGCCATCGTGAGTAGCTAACTTGTCTGGCTTTCGAACAAGCATGCAATGCGCGACGGCTGACCTGGAATGCTGGAACACAGCAAAGATACCGATATAAATACGGAACCGCGCACGAACACAGTGCAAAGCGACAGCCTCGCTATCTTGAAACCATGGTGTTCAAGAGCACATGCACTCTATATATTGCGTGCTCTTTTGTTGACCTGCCTGATACTACACGGTCAGCAGCTCAGAGCCCGCTTACGCGGTAACACCCTTGTGGCTGAACACACCGACACCGACACATACTCCAGTACTTTCAGCTCCTCGCATTTTCCAGACGCAGACCACAATCACTGACCCTTGAGTGTGTGGCGCCTGCGGTCATCTGCTGAATACTTGGCCCAGGATTCATACTACGTTGTCGAGGCATGTATTGGTGCGGGTTTAGCCGATCTGCCCGTTCCGGGGGGTGAGATAAGCAGGCAAGACAGGGGGTCTCACGCAGGGCCGAAATGTCACCATAGAGAACCTCATATGCATCCAAACACGGATTGCCCGGCCTTGGCCCCGACGCTGAAGAAATGCACTTTCGGGGGCGGGATACCGTGATGATGTTGAGCGCTGGCGGCCGTATTTGTGGCGTCGCGACCTCAGGATAGACGCTGGTCTAGGAGAACGCGAGACGAAGATGCTTTCTCGAAAGAGGTGACCGTTAGAGTAGTACTGTTGCTTCACTGTCGTGGGCGGATGGCAATGTATATCAAGACCGATTCACTCGTCGTAATGGTTCGTCCGCGTCGAATATTATGTGCGACTCAACCCGTTGTAATAAACGGGACAGGCCGTTTCAGCCCGACGCCAGAAGGTCTCGCGGCCGCGCTGGCGAATTCGGTGGCTGGGAGTCTGAGTGAGCACTTGATGGTCTCGCCTCAAAAGTCTGTGCCCTGCTTTGGATGTCTTCCTCTTCATCCATTTCTCTTACAACGACCAAGTCGCTTCCCACTTCACCGCGGTGGCGTTCCTGTATTTCTCCAGCGGTAGGCTGTGTCTGCAGTGGGGGATCCTGCTCCAACCTCCTACTTCCTCTCCTTCCAATTGTCGTCTGTGTCATGATCGTACCTTCCCTGTCTTCGCCGTAATAGTAGTACGCTGATCTGCCTCTCGAGAGACTGCGCAGCTCGCCGAAGACGCGCCTGAAGAGCGGTTGGAGGGACGGCGCAGATGCGCATATGATTGCAGTGTTCAGCTCGACTGCATCCCAAAACAGTATGTAGCCGCCGTAATACCGCGAGATGTCCGGGGGGGCGTCATACCAGAGAGATAGTATCCACAGCCTGAACCCCGCAGCAATGGGGACTAAAAGGCCCACCGAGAAGACGATCAGCAAGCAGATGCGTTTGAATGTTGGCATATGCAGTTTGATGAGAATCGGTAAAGGTAGCACGAGGATGAAGAGGTCTGAGAAGATGTTCAGCGCGGCCTGATTGAAGTACAACGCCGTGAGATTGAAGCAGTGCCATTGTTCCCTCATCACAAAGATGTTTGGGTCGAAGACAAGAGACGGTTTACGAGGGCATTCGAATGCGTTGACTAGAATCATAGTGAAGCTGTACACTGCGACGAATGTTATGGAAGCGTAGACGAGCGTCCGGAAGGTTCGTTGCGTTGCAATAGTCAGATAAAACTAGAAATCAGCTATAGGTAGTGATATCACAATCGGATATGGAGGTGATTACTCACAACGAGTATAGACAACTTCACGAACGCTGGGACAAGCAGGTAAACGATTTGGTAAGCGTACCATGCTTTGGCCGCGCCTAGCACTCCGTGTAGTATGAACTCTGGGGAAGGCTGTATGGTGGTCAATAAAAATGCGAGACCGGTAGTATTGATGAACGGACTGGTGGGAGGTCGGCTGGCCATGCTCCTACAGATCAAAGTCAGCAAATCGTCCTCGAATTTTTCGAACTTGTTTTCTAACCTGAACCCGTGCCATATATTACTTGAAAATGGTTAATGAGGCACAGTCCCCATGTGCATACCTGCTTATCGTCAGCACTGTGAAAGCCACCATAGTATCGACTGTCAAGGCGAGGATTGAGAAACAAAAGAAGTGACAGTCGATCAGTTCAGAGTTAAACAAGTCCCAACCTACCACTGCCCCAATAATCAAGTAATCGTATGACTTCAGCTTTTTCACTATCCATATTCGACAGTAGAACCTTCGTATTATGAGCCGCCGAGCTGGTAGCGAGAACCGCACAGGACATACCTTAGTAGAACAACAATGGTGGAAAGGCTCGCCAGAGAGAACGCGGTTGTTTCGACAGTCGGGCCCAGAGTCGCGGGCGTGAAGAGTCCTTTGGCAACCATCTCAGCCGTGGTCAGCACAACTCTCAGATGAAGGAAGCTCAAAAGCTAATCCACAGTCGAACGCGCGCGGTCAACCTTCAAGTGAGTTCACTCGCATTCGGACGGAAGGCGGCGCGTGACGAGCTGGAATGCTGCAGGGCATATAAAGGCGATCCATGGATGTGGATCTTGCGGAGTGTGGAGATGCCGGATGAATGCCTCTCGTTTGGGCTGCATAAGCCCTGCATGGTGCATCCGTACAAGCCTGTTGTGCTGCGCTCACTCCTGGATACGAAAGGCGAGGCTTAGGAGTCCGACTCATTTGTTGATAACGCAGGACCTACAATCACTCCTAGGTTGTCTTCGTGTTCTTTCCAATGACACGCACAGTGGCCGCGAAGCTCATATGGATAGACCAAGTCTCTTGCGAAACAGTGTCAGACCAAGGTGAATACAAGTCGGCGGCACAGCAATACGAAGAGTAATCCGAGCTGGAATCAGCCGACCCTGAAGGATGGGTTGCTTGACCTGCATAGTCTAGCAGAGCAGTTCACCGCGTCTACATCAACATCAGCCTGCCGTGTTTCAGTATTGAGGCGCTTCTCTTTTCTCGTCAATTACAAGCACACAATGCCGATGTTTTTTGGCGGCAGTTAATGAAGATTATGCGTTCATCATCTGTATTGATGCGTCGGCAGATAATGTGTGGTACGGCAACTATAACTGCTTGCTTATAGATATTAAAAGATGGGGTAATAAGGCTTCCAGGGTGCCCACGGGGACACATGGGCGGTTCTCTTGCGTAATTCATCTCGATTCATGTTGCCGGCGGCTCGTCTCGTGGATGAGGGCAGAATTTACGTCCTAGGCTTTGGGAGTGCTGCTCAGTCTGACGAAGTCCGGAGGCTTTGCACGAGACCGTTCTCTTCCATAGAAGCGCCCTGGGGTAGGCGAATGCAACCTTTCGCGTGGACTAGACGCCATCAGGTCATAGACCAGGCCGCTTCTCTGCCAGAAAATACGGTGCAATGCGTGGCTGCCAGCTCCTAGGCTCTTGACATGTGCGCGGTTGAGAACATTAGAAGGGTGATATGGTCGGTGCCCGACGGCGTGGCGGCGGCAGAACCAGCCACCATGCCATTGCACTCATGGGCGTGCCTCAAATTTTCTCGTCAGGGGTAAAATGAATGATAGCAATAGGCCGTCAACTGTGTTGAGCTGAATGGGCGACGAGGCAATACGGGCAGTCGCACTTGGCAGCAGGTGCGTCCCAAGCAGAAGTTGGGCAGCACGCCGCCCAAATGAGGGCCTCAACAATGACGACAAAAGCCAATGGCCAGCGGACGAGTTCACGTCGAGAAACATATGCAAGGGGAAGGGGCTGGTTGTGGAAGGTATCGCGCCGGCGAGACTAAACAAGCCCAGGGCGGGCAACGTCATGGGGCGCGACTGCACATGATGGCTCAGAGACCGGCATCGCAGCGGGCAACCCTGATTGTCCTTGTTCGTTGACCAGCATCGTCACATTACAATTCAGTCGAGCACTTCACTGCAGTTGCTTCACAAATTCTGCGCTGCTTGGATCCTGTGCGGCACGGCGACCCCTTTCCCGAGTTTCTTACCCCTCGATTTTCCGCCCACTACGAGTTGCGTCCCGACTGCCGCCAGAACCCGCGCGCAAAAGCTTCTACCGTACCAGCGCTGCATTAATCGTCTCTGGCATTCTGCCCAGCAGGTAGAAACGCTGCAGAAGGCGTTCCCCGTAGCCGCGAAAGTAAGCTGGTATAGGCAAGCACGTGGGAAGGTGCAATGAGCTCCACCAAAGCCGTGTCTGCGATGAACACACCGACCGCCGGGAGCAAAGAGGCTGGAGAAGAGCATTGGGGAATCCTGGCCAAGGGCAAGCGCAAGCTGTTGGGCCTCGGAAAGAAGAAGAACGGAGAAGCGCAGGAGGCAGACACAAAGCCTACCGCTACAGCTTCTAATACCGCGCACGCACCTACATTGCTCCCATCACCTCCTCTCACCACGTCCCCGCCGGACCGTCGCTCTCCGCGCAGTAGCCCCCGCATACATCCGGTTGGCATCGGTGCCTCGCCCAATCGCCGCATCAATCGCTCATCCTCGCCCGGACTGCACTCTCCAGCTTCGTCGCAAATCTTCGAGCGCAATGTGCAGGAGCCCGAGACATCGCCCGCGATACCGGCACACATCAAGACGGAAGACCACATACCAGCCGCATTGGACGCTTCCTCGCTGGCAATCACAGATGATCATCTGAACCCAGATGATGTGGAGATTGTCATGCATGCAGCCCACCAGCCTGCAGCAGCGGTGAGTCCTAGCACGCATTGCACACGACACATTGACTCATCAAACATGTATAGGTTGTAGCAGGAACCAGAGTAGAGTCGGGGTATTCGCCATCGCTCGCCCACGAAGAATCCTCCTTGTTCAGCCACTCCGACCTCTCCGAATCCGCCTCGAATGCAAACTATGGATCGCTGGACACGACAGACCCGCGACGGCTAAGCTTCATTTCGTTCGCTGATGTCGTGCAAGCCGAGCACGCTGAGACAGACCGGGATGCCGCGCAATTCATCAGTCTGTCTGCGACAGCCAATCGCTCACCGTCTCCTGTGCGCTCGCCCGTGTCATCCCACGGCTTCAGCGTCTCTCCTCCAAGAAGTGGTGCCACGTCGATAAAAGGGCCAGGTAGCCCTACTGCTCCTGGAACGCACAGTCCGCCTTTGGGTAGCAATGGAGAACTGCAGATTGAGACGATGCGCCAGGTCCTGCGACGAACAGGCTCGGGCGATCTCAGCGGCGCACGATCACAGCCACTGAGCGCCGTCAGTTTTGAAGAGACGGCTGCTGACCGGCCGCCATTCAGCCAGTAGAAGTACCACACTGCAATAGAATGGAAGCCTCAGTGCTGTTCCCGGGATAGGTAATGCACAGCCGAAGTGGGTAACAGCTCCATCTTCCGGCTGCAGCAAGGAGGGGTTACATGTTGTTGGGAGTTTGTCCGTGGCGTGGACGAGAAGGCTTGGTAATTTGATGTATAGTCAGTAGCTCTCTAGCAGCGTTCATTGGTCGGAGAAGGGTCTGATTGCGATATCCACGGAATGTTCAGCTGGGTGTCCTATTAACTTTCAGGAGTGCACATGCGGTGTGGACGACAAGCTGCATCGGCTGGCTGAAGTCGCACACTAGTTGGATAGCGCTCTGCTAATGTTCAAATCATGATTTTCAGCAGCACGGCTGTCCCTTGCATCTGGAGTGTAGTGAAGTGGTAGACTAGACGGCAGGGTCCGCTTGATGTGCGGAAGGCTCGGCTCGACATGCCCGCGCTGAGAAGAGGGTGTGGTGACAGGAAAGCTGTCTGGACGAGGGCGGCAGAGACGTTCGTCGTCCGAATGTGAAGAAGAGCAACAGCATCAGGCGTGCCATGGTCCGCGAAACGCAGAATAAGCTGCACAGGCGAGCGCCGTGCGACCCTGGTCGGTTCGATCTAGTTTTCCGAGCAGCGTGCAGGCGGAATCTGCCAAGCACCGCATCCTGGGGGCTCGTTTGGCCGCGGTGCACTGCAGGGCACTCAGGCACTGCGAGCACCTCTCGAAGCCAGCCCTGCAACACCACCACCACCACCACCACCACCACCACCACCACATTTTGCACCCCGCCTGCCCTCGCTGTTTGTCTTCCGCCGCCGCGCTGGCCATGTCTCAGGCTGCCACTGCTGGGCTGTCCTGACGAATCCACCCCGCGGTCTCGCCTCACCCGCCCCATCGAACCGTCGAGCATGCGATGCGCCACGCGAACTGGAACACCGCACCCATCACGCATCGCACGCCGTCCTGCCCTCTACCGGTGACCACTGGCCGGGTACCTGCTGCGCGGTCGGTCATCTGTCAATGCCAGCACGACGCAGGCAGCGGCTGCTATAGGTCACGGCGACGGCTACGTGTGCCGTTGCATTTGCCCGCTGCCGCGAGCACATCGCTGGGAATCCGCCGTGCGCCGCCCGTAGCACGCCCGTAATAAGCTGTAATTTTGCAGGGCCTCCGGCTTCTTCAAATTGCCACAGGGCAGCTCGTCCCGCGCCGTCGACCGCCCGCCCCAAATGGACCCGTCGAGGCAAAGCACACGTCCGAGCCGGCAAGAGGTCGACGCGGACCGCCAACGAGACGAGCGGGCTCCCGGTGCCTATACGATCCGTGCTGTGACGCCCGAGGCAATTCCGGAGGACGCAATCGCGCTTCCCCAGTACCAGTCTCCGCTCGTCTCGCCGCGCTCCAACAGCGTCTCCTCCCGCACCAGCAACCCGCGCAACTTCGTGGCCCGCACCAACTCGAACGAACATGACTTCGCGCGCCACATCGCCAAAGAGCAGACTCGGCCGCGCACCCGGACCCTCGAGGAGCGCTCCACGCGAGAGAAGTCGCCGTCGAATCTCTTTGTGACCAGCCGCCACCACAGCACGACCTCGTCCAACTTCCAGAGCCTGGAGGAGTCGATCGTGACTTCCATCGGACACCCCTCCACCATCTCCCCCACCACCGCCCAGCCGCCGCCGCGAACATCGAGCACCACCAGCCGCAACCGTATTCTCAAGCAACCTGCCCGGACCACCTCGCCCGTCTCAGCTGCAGTCTCTCCTCATGCGCAGCAAGCAGATTCCTGGGTATCCCCCGTCCCGGCCTCGGACGCCAGGAAAATCCTCAAGCTGATGCGCGCGACCAAAGGGAAAATGCAGGGCATGCTGGCTTTTCGGAGAGGCGAGGCCAGTCCGTGGTCGCTTTCCTACTGCTACATCAACGAGGACGCCGGGAGCCTGGTGTATGAGCCCAAGAGCGACAATTCGTACCACCGGACCCTGATTCCAGATCTGCGGGGCTGTCGTGTAAAGAGCGCATACGATGCGGAGGCCTACACAGCCTACATCCATGTCGTGGGGCACAACTCGAAACTAGAAGTCTATCTGCGTCCTCCTACGCAAGAGGAGTTCGACTCGTGGTTTGCGGCGCTGATGTGCTGGCAGCCGATCCGACCCAAGGGCATCCACAACAAGATGGCAAAGCCGCAGACGCCTCTGGTAGCCGAACGCCGCTTGATCGACAGCAGACGACACTCGGAAGTGTCGCTACTCAAAGAGGCGCCAATCATCAAGGTCGGCAAAATGATTTATTGGGACACCAGTGTCACATACACCAACATCGGCACGCCGAAATCCGGACAAGGACGCCCACAAGCGTACCGCGTACAGAGTCACGGAACGCGGCGCTGGCGGCGGGTGTCTTGTACACTTCGAGAAAACGGCGAACTCAAACTGTATTCCGATACCGACGTTACACTGGTGTCGGTCGTGCAACTATCTCAGCTTTCGCGTTGTGCTGTCCAGCGTTTGGATCCGTCCGTTTTGGACAACGAGTTTTGCATCGCTATTTACCCGCAATACACATCTACGTCCACATCGTTGTCGTTGTTACGACCTATATTTTTGTCGCTAGACTCGCGCGTACTGTACGAAGTTTGGATAGTGCTGCTGCGCGCATTTACCATCCCGCAACTGTATGGCCCAAAGCAGCCCACCATGAGTGAGATGAATGAGGACGGTATTTTGTCGCCATCGTTTGGCACCAAAGACATGTTTCGCATGGAGCGGTCCTTATTCGTGCGCGTCATTGAGGCAAGACTAATGCCACCTGTCAGCCCCAAGGTCTCCGATATCCAAACCTCACAACGGCCCGGATCGTCGCATTCTGCCAATACCGGAGGCTACTACGTTGAGGTTCTTCTGGATGGAGAAACTAGGGCGCGGACCGTGGCGAAGATGGAGGGCAACACACCCTTCTGGCGAGAGGAATTTGAGTTCCTCGACCTTCCTGCGGTGCTGTCGACAGCCTCGTTACTTCTCAAGAAACGCCCGCCCAGTACTTCGCGTTCCGACAAACATGGTCACGAAGTATCCCCAGCATCCGATTCTTTCGCATCCGACGCAGGAGGTGGCTTTACGGGCATATCGTTCGATCAAACATGTGGCAAGACCGACATCTACCTTGACGATCTTGGACCGAATCAAGAAATGGAGAAATGGTGGCCCCTTGTCAACATGTACGGTAACGGCGTTGGCGAGGTACTGGTCAAAGTTAGCACCGAGGAATGTGTAATTTTAATGGCCCGTGATTATCAGCCCATGTCCGAGCTTTTGCATCGATTCTCGAATGGTCTTACCCTTCAGTTGGCACAGATGGTACCGAACGAGCTCAAAAGACTGTCTGAGTATCTGTTAAACATCTTCCAAGTATCGGGTCAGGCTGGTGATTGGATAATGGCTCTAGTAGAGGAAGAGATCGATGGCACACTCAAAGAATCCCCGGCTACGCGGATGCGTTTCAGCAAACGACTCGGCTCTAGCGAGTCTGGCGAAACGCACTTCAATTCGTCGGGTGACCGGGAGCTTTTCGTCAGAGATATGAACAACAACGCGAAGTTGGAGGCGAATCTGTTGTTCCGCGGCAATACCCTTTTGACAAAATCGCTAGATTTCCATATGAAGCGTCTGGGCAAGGAGTACCTCGAGGAGACGTTAAGCGACAAGTTGAAAGAGATCAGTGAAAAGGACCCCGAGTGCGAGGTGGATCCTAACAAGGTCTCGTCTCAACATGAGTTAGACAGAAACTGGCGACGGCTCATCAACCTCACGGAGGACTTGTGGCGAGCGATATACAACTCGGTGTCCAGGTGTCCTCAAGAGCTAAGACTGATCTTCCGACACATTCGGGCTTGCGCTGAAGACCGCTTTGGCGACTTTTTGAGGACAGTCCAGTACAGCAGCGTATCAGGATTTTTATTTCTGCGCTTCTTCGTGCCCGCCGTACTCAACCCAAAGCTCTTCGGCTTACTAAAAGGTACCTTAAACTCACTCGTTCGACTGCAAGGTGTCATCTAACAACAAGTCTAGATCATCCCAAACCACGAGCCAGAAGAGCCTTGACCCTCATAGCAAAGTCCCTCCAAGGACTGGCGAATATGACCTCTTTCGGAACCAAGGAAGCCTGGATGGAGCCTATGAATTCATTCTTGTCGTCACATCGCCAAGAACTCAAGTCATACTTGGACAACATTTGCTCGATATCCTCCATGACGTCTCCGGCACCTCCTATACCTCCATCTTACAGCACACCGCTCGCTATACTCCAACGACTGCCTCCAACATCACGGGAGGGCTTTCCTTCGCTACCCTATCTCGTCGATCATGCGCGCAACTTCGCTGCCCTCGTAGATCTTTGGCTCGAGAATACTCGAAGCACCGCCCCAAGCATTGAGACCACGGACGGTGACCTGCTAAAATTCCACCAAATCTGCGTTGCTCTCAAGGAGCGTACTACCGACTGTCTGAATCGTGCCGAACGCGCTGAGCGGCCATCATCCTCGCTCAGTGTCAAATGGGAAGAGCTAGTGGAGCAACTGCAGGGCTCCGCAAGTTTCGACTCAAGCAGAGGGACTGCAACGAAGAATAGATCGGCGATCAGAGAAGACGGTAGAGAGAGCTTACCCACTTCGCCAGGTACCGGTGACGAACAAACATCTTCCTCGTCGACTAGCACACCGGTAACCATGAAGTCCGTACGGCCTCCGAGGAACAGGCACCAGCAGCACCCAAGCATCTCGGCTTCTGCAAGCTCATTCACGAGTACCACATCGAATACCGTAAACATGCCGTTCCCTCCCAAAGTTCCTCGCGACGCGGGCTATGCGCCCTCCCTCCCCGATTCGTTTTCACAATCTGCTTCCACCAATCCTTCTGCCTCTGCCTCTACCGCCGAAGAGACGCCTCCAGGATCAAGCGACGGTCTACACATGGCGCCGCCTCCATCCTATCCACTGACTCGCGCACAACCTTCCGCGCCAGCAGGCTCCTTCACCTACGCAAACCCTAATAACCAGATCAACCCGTCCGCTCTGGCTAGCTCAGGCGCATTCTCGCATCCCCCTCGCAGCGCTGGAGGCCAGAGCGTGGAAGGCTCGGATGCGGGCAGCATCTTGGAAGAAGAGTACACAACCGCATTACCCGCGTTCTCAAAAGACAAAGAAGGAAAAGAGAAAAAGGGTGGATTTCGAGGCGTTCTTCCCTTCCAGCGCAAACGCAAAGACAAAGAGAAGGGCAAGGAGAAGGAGAGGGATCGAGATAGAGATAAAAGCACGGACTATACCGAGGTTGCCGGACGTGGTGCAGGCAGCGCTCTAGGAGAATACGCCAGCCATGGTAGTCTGAGAGGGAAAGCGGGAGCCGAAGCTGCGGAGTTCTGACTAGATGGTTGGTTTACTGGGAGGTACATTTCGAAAGAGGGGAGGGCTAGGTCCCTCACCCAGCAAGAGATCAAGCGACGAAAGAGTGCAAGCGAGTTGTAGGCGGGTATCCCCGCTTTCTATGAGACTCTCAGAACGAGAGTGTACGGCATTCCTCCGCACTCATTGGACTACCGGTCGCACGTATCAAGAAAGCGCCACATTAGTGGTATGTCCGGCATCGACCGTTACCTGTTTTATCGCACGGCTCCGCATTTGCATTCATCACCGGCACGCACGCGCCGCCATCGTTCATACACACTAGGTAGGCTGTCTTGTCAAGCGAGCATCGCATCGCGACGCACAAAACCGTTGGTTACCACGTCGACTTTTTCTAAAAGCTTTTTCTTTTCCCCATGGACGGCGTTTTCTCGAGCGGATCCCCTTGAACTCAGACACGAGAGGGAGGCCGGTTTTGAATTCACGACTCCCCGTTAGATGATGATGATGATGTTTTTTCTCTCTCTGTTTATGATATGTCGCATGCGTATGGCGAGGATAGAGAAAGGGGAGGCGGCATTGGGGGGCTTAGTGCAACTATGTGCTTTGTGCTTTTTTGCGTAGGGTGAGACGCTGTGGCTTCGCGGCGCGGCGCATATATATATACTTCAAGCTGGTGTTGTGTTTGATGTCCTGGTTTTGGCGTGGCTGTTCGTTGCGTAGACTAGTATCCCCCGCACTGTCAAAATCTGCTACAAACGACGCGCCAATCAGCGTCTAGTCGATCTCAACACCAAATTTGAATTGTAATAACGGCAATTTTTGTTTTACAGCCAAAATTAACCTCTTTCGAAATTGCTAGCACATGTAAATATGCTAAATCCTGCGTCTGCCGTCAGCAACGATCCTAACTTTATAAAATACACAAAATACTCACAAAAACGAGGTGTTTTACCTGACTTACCGTCCACGCCGCCACCGCAATGGAGACCTCTTAAAATCAACAACCCACGTACTTTTAGAGTCGCTAATTTACCTAAGGGTACTGACAAAGGCTCTCCAATTGCCCTCTTTAACTTATTTTTCGACGCCGAGGTCATGGAGCAGATCGCACACTTTACCAACGATCGCGCTGCTCATGCGCACCCTCAGCTGCCCTCCGCGAGAGGCTGGATACCTACGTCGCCAGGAGAGCTGTATACGTACTTTGCAATTGTCGTATATATGGCCGTCCACAGAGAGCCGTCGCTGGCAGAATATTGGAGTCGCGGTCACAAAAACGCGCCTACTCACAAGCTCAACGACTTCATGGGCTGTACGCGCTGGCACCAGCTAGATCGCTACCTGTACACTGCGGAAGTTAGTCAGACTTTTCAGTCACCTTTTGGCAAGGTGTGAGATCTCTCAGAGCTCCTCCGCGCGCGCTCTCTGCAGTACTGGCGCCCTGGCAAGCACCTCTGCGTCGACGAGGCTATTGCCAGATTTACTAGACGTGCTAGCGAGGTGGTAATCATTAAGACAAAGCCTACACCTGAGGGCTTTAAAATCTAGTGTCTGGCAAACGATAGAGTCGTCCTAAACTGGTTATTTCATGCCAGAGGCAAAGGCCGCGGCCTTATTAATTTACCAACCTTTACTAACGCTGACGCGCAGGCTTTTACACCCATAAAGTTAGTACCCGTCGCTCTCGTCCTCGCCGTTAACGCTAATAGTCAGCGCCTTTTTCCGTCGGGTCTCCACATTGTGTGGGACAACAATCTGTTCAACACCATACCCATGCTTAAATACCTGCGGCGGCAAGGCGTGGGTTGCGCAGGGACAGTCCAGACAACCAAGACAACGACCAAAGAGACTTTTAAAGACGCTGCGCGCGTGGAGTTGCAAGCCGAGGACGTCAGCGTCAAAGGGCGCGCCCGCCAGAAGGTGGCAAAGGAGCGCTTTTCGAGCAGCCTTATGCGTCTGAAAACGCAGTTTACAAAGCACATGGAGTGGGGAGAGATCAGATAGGACTTGTCAAAGAGCGGAGAAGTCCTACAGGCAGCGTGGAGAGACAATCAGGTCGTCCTTTTTGCCTCTACCGTCGCAGAGCGTAAGTTTGTCGTCTCAACACTATGGCCTTGGCACGCTGACAATAGTCGCCACCAGCGATCCAGGTCATCATGAAGCTCCGCCGACGCTCCAAAATGAGCCAAAACAACAAGGGGATCTTTAAAAAAGCCTTTGGCAACGAGCCTGTGAGGCTGCTAGGCATACCGCAGATAATTGACGACTACAATTATCACAAAACTAAGGTTAATCGCTTTAATCAGACAAAGGCGTATTACTCGACCTAGCAAGTTAAGCGTCATACCTAGCGACCTTTGCTCTACTTTTTGCTTGACCTAACGCTTAACAACGCGTACAAGCTATCCTCATACTCTAACGCTGCCGCCGCCAAAAGGAGCGGCCACAAAAGGTTCCTATACAACCTCATTAAGCAGCTTTTCGACCGCGGGACGCGTCTCTGCAACGCAGGAGCAAAGCGCAAGAGATCAGACGACGTCGTTGTCGCTGAGGAGAGCTCCCATCGCTCCGCAAACCTGTATAAACAGGCAAAGACTTGTGTACTTTGTGCGGAGCGTGGGCGACGCCAGCACAAGTCTCAGCCTCCCAGGGTAGCTCTAGGTCACGTTCAAGGCAATTTACAGTCTCCTCGACCTCCTCAGCGTACTCCGCGTACGCGCTTTGGGTGTAGTCTCTGCCAACTGCCTATGTGTAGGCCTGAAGTACGCCCTGAGTGCTGGCAGGAGCACCTCCGCCGACTGCAAACAATCAAGTTAATTAACACCACCAAGAGCTCAATTATTAAGTAATTTAAGTTAAGTACGAGTAAAAATGCAGATTATATAAGAATCTACAGCCAAACTTCATAAATCTCGGTGTTCATGCAGAATCGGAGCTATCGTCCGATTGGCCACTAGCAAGAAGTCCGCCTGTGCCAGATTTTGACAGTGCGGGGGATATAGGGACGTTGCTATCCCCCGCATGGCCAACATCGCCCTGGCACGGGCCACATCTTATTAGCCAATTAGATGCAAATACATCAAAACACTAAATGTTTGTCGTCATGTAGGCAATTTTTGTTTGCCAGCCAAAACACGCCTTTTTCAAAAGCTTTTATATATACAACTATGCCTAATTATACAGCGCTATTAAGTAATAATGCCAACTTCGTAAAATATATAAAGTATAGCCTAAAGGCAGGAGATTTGCCTAATTTGCCTACTTAGCTACTACCTTTATAGCAACTACTTAAAATTAATAATCTATATACTTTTGGACGCGCTCTCTTACCTAACTATATAGATTTTAACTCTCTTATTACTTTATTTAACTTGTTTTTTAATGCAGGCGTTGTTAATTAAATCGCATACTATATAAATTAGTATGCTAAAAAGCTTTAGGCTAACGCGCCCTTAACGCCTAATTACTATTAATAGAAATCTATCTCTCTAAGCGAGCTATATACGTACTTCGCTATTATTATTTATATAGGCGTTTACCGGGAGCCCTCGCTTGTTAAATACTAGTAGAAGCTTTATAGGACAGCGCCTCGGCATAAGATTAATTACTACATGTTAAAGGAGAGATGGCAGTAGCTTAATTACTACTTATACTATATAGAGGTTAACTAGAGCTTTAAGTCTCCCTTTAGCTAAGTGTAAGATCTCTTAAAAACGCTCCGCGAGCGTAGCTTTAAGTACTAGGCGTCTAGCGTATACCTTTATATTAATAAGATAATTACGAGATTTATAGGCCGCACAAGTAAGGTTATAATAATAAAAATAAAGCCTACGCCTAAAGGCTTTAAGATCTAGTACTTAGCTAATAATAAAGTAATTCTAAACTAGTTATTTTATGCTAGAGGGCGAGGGCCTGTTAACTTACTTAACTTACCTGCTAACGCGCTAGCTTTTACTCCTATAAAGTTAGTTCCTATTACTCTTATACTCGCCGTAAACGCTGCCGGCCAGCGCCTCTTTCCGCCAAATCTCTACATTATGTAAGACGATAATCTCTTTAACACTATCCCTATACTTAAATACTTTAGATCTAAAGGCGTAGGCTGCGCTGGGACAGTTCGCATAATAAAGATAATAATAGAGGAGATTTTTAAGGCGATAGTAGAGGCGGAATTATAGGTAGAGGCGCTAGCTATTAGCACTTATACGCGGGTAAAGCTCTTAAAAGAGCGCTTTAATAGTAACTTAATAAAACTTAAAACACACTATACGCGCAAGCTAGAGTGGGGAGATATTTACTAGGCGCTCTTGCAGAGTCGGCAGGTGCTTTAGACAGCTTAGAGAGATAACTAGGTCGTTCTTTTTGCCAGTACTGTTGCTGAGCGTGAGTACTTTGCCCTTAATACTATACTAATACTCCGCTGACGATAGTCGCTATAAGCAACTTAGGTTATTATAAAGCTCCGTCGACGCTCTAAGATAGCTCTAAATAATAAGAAACTCTTCGAGAAAGCCTTTAGCAGCGAGCCTCTTAAGTTACTAAATATCCCTTAGATAATAGATAACTATAATTACTATAAGAGCGAGGTTAATTACTTTAACTAAATAAAAAGCTACTACTTTATTTAGCAGGTCCGCTAGCGTACCTAGCGCCCGCTTTAGTACTTTTTGCTAGATCTAACGCTTAATAATTACTATAGGCTCTCCTTGTACTCCTCTCGCGACTCCGCCAAACGCTCTAGCCATAAGAAGTTCCTATACAAGCTCATTAAATAGCTCTTTAAGCAAGGTGGCTGCCCTACTTGAGGCTTAAACAAGCGTGAGCGACCTAACGACGTACTCGCTAGTGGAGAGGGCAACTTCGGCAGCTCACACACATCTATAAAGCTATTTACGGAGGGTAAAAGCTGTGTTAATTACGCGGCAGCTGGACGTACAACTAATAAAAAGCTTTAATCCTAGACACCTCTAGTATAAGTTATAGGTAATATAAGGTTATCTTATAGCTCTTAACGCCTACTACGTACTTATTATAGCTATACGCTTTGCTAGCTGCCTTTACGTAGGCTAAAAGTTAATGCTAAGTGCTAAATAGAGCACCTCCACCGGCATTAAATAATTAGGTTAACAGACACAAAAGCAAGCTTAACTATTATGTAAACCTATCTTAAAGCCCTTAGAGATGCAAAATCTATGCGAAGTTACCCTATAGAGGCATAATTCTTGGTGTTCTGCCGGGTCGGAGCAATTCATCCGATTGGCCCTCAAATGGTGGCCCGTGCCAGGGCGATGTTGGCCATGCGGGGGCACGCGGTAAACGAAAAATCGCGCACACCAAAACAACGCTAGTCCACCCCCGCCATGCAACACTCTGCAGCCACCTTTTTACACAAAAATAAAACTCCACACGCTACACCACTTTACGATAATATTTTATTACGTAATTAATTAGATAGCCTAATTACTTAATAACCCCTATTTAAACACGCTAAAAAAGTCGCGGATTAAAAGTGCCTGCGAGTTTATAGATTTCCGCCGCATACCCTACCATCACATAGGGATGGGCCGTACAATACGGAATACCGTATTTTTCGTACCATACGATACCGATACGCGTATCGTAGGATTAGATCTATATGCCAAGGCGGGTAAATGCTGCCAAAAATAACTTTAGGGGCTAACTTTGTTTAGAGCTTACATCTAGATTACTTATCTTATCCTCTAAGTATTATCTTAGTACTTTATTATTATTAATTAGTAATATTTATTAAATGCCGCGTACTGCGTTCGAAAGCGAGGACGTCGAGGTTACCTTTAAGGGCCTCCGGGCCATTATAACATATCGATTTTGCTCTAAACAATGGTATAATAAAAGCCTCGTACGTCTCCGCGAGCACATGGCTAAATGCCCAAAGCTTTCGCGGGAGAAATATAAGCTATATAAGGTTAATAGCAACCCTTAGATACTATTTAAGCATTAATTACGGCTGCTAATAAAAACGCTGCGTATAAGTAAAATAGATTTTAAGAAGGTAGATCTGCTACTTGCGGAGGCTATATATAGCTCTAAAGTACCCTTTAGCTTTGTAAGCTCTTGTAGCTTGCCTTAGGTAGAGAAACTTACTAAGATGCTATAGGTTAAAAATCCTGTATTCTATTAATTTCTAAACTTCTTGCGCCCGCCCTACACTCCGCTAGGCTATAAGGCAATTGCCACAACGTTGCTAGACTCTATTTATAGCTAAATAAAGCGTAATATAAAAGCCGTGCTCGAGAAGGCTAGGCGGCAAATAACGCTAGTTAGTAATAGCTAGACAAATATACGCGGCGAGGTAGCCGTTAATTACTTAGTAGTAACCTAAAAATATAAGATCTTTTTAAAGACTTTATACACGTTAGCGGAGCGTTATAACGCTAAGAACCTAGCTAAAGGAATTCTTAAGGTAGCTAAGGACGTTAGCAAGCTTAGTATTACTACTATTTACCTTAATAATGCCTCTAATATAAAGGTGGCGCAGGGTTTACTTACTAGAGCTATGCCTAACTATCTAATATTAGGGTGCGCCTTTTATATTATTAACCTCTACGTTACTAACTTCTTTAAAATAGATAACTTTAAGGTAATTTTTAACGCTGTAAAGAACGTCAGTAAGTTCTTTAAATAGTCTAGTTTACTTATAGGCATGCTAGACGAGGCTGCCAGGCCTTAGGTGCGGCGGAAAGCGCTATAGCTGCCGGGAAACACTTGCTAGCAAGGCAAGTTTAATACTATTAATTTAGTGCTAGAGAATTACGACTAGATACTTTCGGTGGTGCAGAATCTAATAGTGACCTTTATTATAACCTAGCAGACGCAGAAACGGCGATTCTATAAAGTTATAGTAATTATAAGCAACGTACGTTAGTAGGAGAAGTTGTAAAAGCTACGGAGCTTTTTAGTGCCCTTTACAAAAGTAGCCCTAGCGCTCGAGAGTACTTGGCCAAAATTCTCACGGCTATATGCCAGCTTTATCTACTTGCTCACCTCTGTCACTCTCCACACAACTTTGCCGCGAGAAGACGTCCAAAATACGCTTCGAAACCGATTCCAGCAGGTCCACCATCCTCTCGGCACGATTTCGTATATATGCGACCCTCTTGCGCGGCGAGAATTGCCTGTGGCGGTCACTCACAAGATGCAGATGGAAGTGGGCGAATACATCGCCCAGCAGTACCCGCCGACGCAGGGCAACGCCAGGCATGCCGCAGCGCTCTATAAAGAGCTTATGGATGTGCTCTATCGTTAAGGCGCCTTCGAGAAGTGCGGTACTAATTTATCCTGGCAAAGCTTCGAGGATTACACTAATCCGGCGGAGTGGTGGCGCATACAAAGCTACACTAACGAGCTTAAAGAACTTGCTATCTACGCTCTTAGCATTAACCCTATAACTAGAGTAGCTAAACGTAACTAGAGCGAGCACGGATTTCTTTATAATAAAGTTTAGAATTATCTTGTTAATAAACGGGTTAAAAAGCTAGTGTTTTACTTTTATAATCTATAGATCTGTAACTCTATTTTAGCTAAGGGTGCTTAGTACTTTAACGCCTCCGAGGTGCCCAAACAAATTAACGTCGATAACTATAAAGATAAGCAGCTTTTGCTCGATTACCTAGCTAAACAAGTACAAGAAGAGTACTCTAGGGATCTTAAAGATACCTAGTATCTATAGCTTTAATTATATCTAATTCTGCACGTGATCATAGGGCCGAGAAAGGCACCAATTGGCTCAATTCACTTTGCCAAGAATGTACGATAATACCGTAAATACGGTATTATACAAGATACCGTATATACAGGGATACACTGAAAAATACGGTATCGGCACATCCCTACCATCACAACGATGTTTTTAGCTATTACGGCGTGAAACGCCGCCAGGACTGGGAGATACTTGCTAAGGACAATATAAAGGCTAATAGGACCTATTATAATAGTATATTAATGGCGGAGAAGCGTAGCAGACCCTTAAAGCTATCTCTAGAGGACTTAGAGCGTGCTAATAAGTATTTATAAGACCTAGGATAGGACGCCCGCGTCCTTACATAGGAGTAGCTAGCATATAAATTAGATCTTGGCGTTAGCGGCAAGACCCTTAAGGAGTATCTCTATACTATAGATTACTTAAAATACGTTACTTATAATAAAGGCTAGATCTCTTAGCGCGTTACAAAGCTCCGCGTTAAGTACTCTACTATTATACTTAAAAAGTATCTTAATAAGAAGGACTAGCGCCGCGTACGCTTCTCTAACAAGGTACACTAGAGTATAGGGCCTAAGGGCAAGATAAAGATTGTTAGAAAACCTAGAAAGCGCTACTATCGCGATTATATATAATATATATTAAATCGCGATAATAAAAAGACTCTAGAGCGCCAGCACTTATAGGCCGCTATAGGCTTTAATTTTAAAAGCGACTTATACTTTTACGACGTCCTAGGTAATAAAAATAGTAAGATAAGCCTTAAGATATACCGCAACGCGATTCTTAAGCGTATTATTAAGCTATAGATTTTACGCGGCGACGACTTCGTGCTAGAGGAAGATAATAACTCTAGCTATAGGGCAGGTAAATCTTCTAATAATATTATTTATAATTAGAAGAAA
Source organism: Bimuria novae-zelandiae CBS 107.79 (assembly GCA_010015655.1). Taxonomy (NCBI): domain Eukaryota; kingdom Fungi; phylum Ascomycota; class Dothideomycetes; order Pleosporales; family Didymosphaeriaceae; genus Bimuria; species Bimuria novae-zelandiae. The sequence goes on from ML976685.1 coordinate 711,091, forward strand.
ACCTATAGCTTAAAGTCCTACTTTAACTATATATACTTACCTAACTTAGTACCTATAGAAAATTGCTAGTAGCCTCTAAAGTAGTATTTTAAAAGGTTCCCCTATTAAGACGTCTTTAAAACAAGAGACCTCGTAATTAAAGGCTAGTAATTAATTAGCTAAAAGTTTATAAATAAGCGCGTTAATAGCATGCCGTAAAGGCTGCGAGACTACTATAACTCCGGCGGAGAAATCACAGGTTATTAAGCTCAACACCAAACAAAAGTCATGTATATACAGATCTACATATAAAGCAAGCCTCACGGTGCGATTT
>ML976685.1:712338-754628 GCA_010015655.1 Bimuria novae-zelandiae CBS 107.79
CTTTATTATTACTTTTTTAAAAGCTACTTTAAAGGCTAGTAGAAAGGCCTCCTTCTTAATCTACTTAGTACTATACCGTGCTAAGCTACTAATCTTATTACTATACGCCCGCTTTAAAGGCGAAAAACAACCTACATTAAGTGGCTGCAAGCGGTGTGATAAGTGTAGAGGCATATAGAGAATAATAATCTTCTGTTCCTTACAGTATTTATAGAATTCGTGTGAGCAGTGGCTTTTGTAGCTATCTATAATTAGTAGTTAGTGTGCACCCAAACTACGCGCCTTAGTATAGGTATTAAAGTACCTTAGCTAGGCAAGACTAAGCTTATTTAACGTCTAGCTATTAAGACTAACTTTAATAACCTAGTCTCGGGGTAGATTATAAAACTAGAACGTAATTAGAATCTTGCTAAGGAAGATAAAAAAGGGTAGTAGAGTCTAGCCTTTAGCGCTAACACTCTAAATATTAGTAACTTACCTATAGTTACTAGGTTAAATCTTCTTTAGGTTACTTCGCTTCTTAGAGCCTGTAAAGACTATCTAACCCTGTATTACCCCTATTATAAAGCCTGTCTTGTTAAAGTTGTACGTGTCGTTATTAGCGATACCATACTTAGCCTTAGTATTAGCAACTAGCTTAAACTAGGGCGTTATAATATATAAATCTTTGTTTAGGGCTTGCTAATAATTATATAGATAGCTCTTTTAAAGCTTAATTTCTGGCGTACGCGTCTTAAGCCAGTCTACCTAGTACTTACTAATAAACTATCTACCGCGCTTAGCAAGTAGATTATTAGCTATATCTTAGACTATATCCCTTATTACACCTATTCCTCGCTGGTTAAGCTTAAGTATACGTTAGACTAGAGCCTCCTCCTCTAGCTTAGTTAGCTTCTTTAAGTTAGGCTTGCAATCGTGTTAAGAAAGGGCTTCTTAGCGTTATTATTATACTATTATTTAAGACACGCTAAAGGCTATAATAATACGTCTTTTACTTTTATCGCGATCTTTAATTATAGCTTAAATAGTAAACTATAGTGCGCTTTTAGTATAAGGTTATTACGCGTTATATTATGATGGCATTGTGGTATAAGCTAGAGGTGGGCTGCATTTAGCAAAGTTAGCCCGCTCGGTGGGGTTGGCCCGCTCGGTGGTAAACCACGTTAGTAAATAACTTATATATATAAATATAGTAAAAAAATATAGTGTTAATTACTTAACGTTGTCGCGCGTGTATTAACTTAATTAGGTCCCCTAACGCGTTACTAACAAGAACTAATAAAAGCTTAGTAACTGTAAGCAGCCCAGAGATATGTCACATGACGACACTAGTCTCATGAGTCAGCTCTATCTCTATATACGAGCCTCTGATCACTCCATGTACACACAACACAACACAGAACAACACACAGAGCAACTCAGACAATTACACACACAATATACTACCTTCACACATACCACCCACCTGCTTACAGTAACTAATAGGAATTAGATCTAGTTAAGTATATAAAGGAGCTTTCGGCGCGTTACTTACCACCTATAAGGCATATAATATAAAATTTTATATCCTTAGTTACCTTACAGCCCTGCTCTAATAGCTAGGTTAAGCGCTTCCTGCACTGTCACCGCGATTAGCTTACCCTCTAATAGACCACCGGCATGGACTCTAATCGCTATAACGCTGAGTTACAATGCAAGTACCAGTTGTACTTTGAGGTTCTATAGCAGAAGATCACTCAATACGACATTGCGCCAGAGAACACATACAATATGGATGAGAAGGGCTTCGCGATTGGGGTGCTGGGTAGAACCAAACGGGTGTTCAGCAGGCGTCAATATGAGAAGAAGGAGGTCAGGCAGGCTCGTCAAGATGGCTCACGTGAGTGGGTGAGCCTGTTGGCCGCGATCTGCGCGGATGGTACTGCTCTTCCCCCTGGCATCATCTTCGCGTCAAAGAACTCCACTATCCAAAGCCGCTGGGTGGCGGATATCGAGGCGGGAAAGCACGCTATCCACGTCGCCTCATCGCCATCAGGATAGACGAACAATGATATAGGGTTGGCTTAGCTTAAGCAGGTGTTTGACCAATACACTAAGCTAAAGGCACGGCTAAGGTATTAGCTCTTAATTATAGATAGCTATAGAAGTTATCTAACCTAGGAGTTTATCGAATACTGTTACTAGAAGTGGATTATATTAGCAGTATTACCTCCTTACAGTACCTAGACTCTTTAGCTATTAGATGTAGTCTGCTTTAAGCCTCTCTCATCTAACTACTCCTGTGAACTCGACAACCACCTCCAGGTATCTCAGGGCCTTTCTCCACTGTCCAAAGGTGACTTCTTTGCCCTGTTCTGGCCTGCCTGGGTATCCACGTTCACTGAAAACCTCATATCAAAGGCCTTCACAGCCACCGGCATATCCCCAGTGAATCCCGACGTCATACTCGATAGGTTCCGCCACATAAGCCCTGACAGCTTAGAATCAGTCTCCTCTGGCTCTACGGCTTATTCTGCAGAGGATTGGCTCAAAGCTTGCACCACACTTCAGGCAGAGGTGAAGGATTCGCGCAGTGTGGGCGCACGGAAGCTGGGTCAAACTATCCACCATCTCTCATCTCAAGTAGAATTACTCCAAGTTGAAGTAGATGGCTTACGCAAGAAGCTCTACCAAAACAGGAAGCGCCAGAAGCAACCCAATAGGCAATTAGACCTGCAGCAGCATCAGGAGTATCACGGAGGTGCGATGATGTGGTCTCCTCGAGCCTTCCGGGAGGCGCGCGCGCGCATGGCTGTTGCAGAACAAGAGGCACAAGAAGAGGAGCTCAAAAAGGCAGAGACGAGAGAGTTAGCTGCTGCTAGTAAACTCTACAAGGAGAAGATTGCAGAAGAGAAGCGTGAGCAGCGGGCAAGGGAGAAGGCAGCGAGAGACCAGGCCAAGGCAGAGGAGCGAGCAGCCATCGATGCGCGCAAGGAGCAAAGACGCAAGGATAAGGAGGCTCGCGACGCTGCAAAAGCTCTCAAATTATCCCAAAGAGGTAATCGTCCAACCTCAAAAGCTTCTGCTGTCAAACAGAAGCCTGCGCGTCGTGCTGTGGGTGCGCGTAGTCACCCAAAGCCTGCGACGCCTCCTCTACCACGCCCAACTATCACGACACGCAGCGGCCGCACCGCCACTAAATATCAGTAACTTTGTATGGGAAACTTTGTCGCATAGGTCTATAGATTAACCTATCAAAAAATCTCACGATATTAACTATTGTGGGTGGCTCTATAGCCTTACTTTTGTGGTGGCCGTACAGGCTCGGAGCGTGCATTGGTTGACTCCGTGCATTGGGTGCACGGACACGGTAGTAGGCGAGCACGCATCTTCCGTCCGCCTCCGTGCCAAGACCTACACCGTACCCTCTCAAACCTCTCCACCAGGATACCCTTCCTTCCACTGCCGCGATTCTCCGGGCCCTCAAGCTAGAAGACGCCCCACACCGCTGTTATCCTCCATACCCTTCCTTCCTTCCTTCCATGCTGTATACAACCCTGTTCTGTACCTGTACCTCTTATCACAAACGCATACCAAGACAAAACGTAAAACACGCATCCATGCGAACGCCTGCTTCGAGATAGAGTAGGCAAAGCACCCGGTGGGCGGGTAGATGGTGGTAGCAGTGCTGGGGGTGGGCTAGTCGAGGTGGGAATGGGAGGGGGGGCTTGTTGCGTTTGGGTTATAGTGGAAATTTTTCGGGTTGGATAGTTAGATTGATTTTTTACAGCGAGGGTTTTCACTTAACAAATATGTCAAGGGCGCATGGCGGTGGAGAGTGCGTAGGCAAAGTTGTGGACAGTTGGGGTGATGGTGTGGGATTAAAGCGTTGGTAATAGATTACTGCATAATTACTGCATACCGCGGTGGGAGGGCTGCAGGGCGAGGGAGGCTAGGCTACTGTGCTCTACATGTGAATGAGGATTCCGAACATGGGTTCACGATAATTGCAATGACCTTTGAATAATAACTGATAGGCCTTGTCAAGACGAGATCAGCGTGACGTGCACCTGAGGGTAAATGCACGATCCCGACATCACACTCGCACCACTACGCTGGAAACACGCATGACGAGGTCGAAAATTTTTCTCAGATTGATATTTCTAGGTATGTGCCATAGCACACCTACATAGCTAGCTATCCTAGAAGGGGGTGGTCGCGCAATCTGCGCAAAGTACACATGTATGCGTCTCGTCCAAAGCGGCAAGAATCGTAAACGGGTCGTGACATTGTAGAAGCGCTGAGCGCTTCGCTATAATACAACCAGGCCATACGGATGGCGTGGGGAGAGACCCGCGTGGGTAGAGTACATTTTATGTGCATGGTGATATACCAGCAAGGAAGCTGGGAACAAAGACGATGCTTTTTGCGTTACGCCCTCAGACTGCCGAGGCGCGTGGGCACGCGAGGCGTGCGCGAACGGACACCGTAGATGGAGGAGCGACGGAGCCACATCTCCGCCTGGTCAGCTGAGGAGGAGCGTCGGCGCTGGATAGCCGGCTTCTCGGAGGCCTTGTTGCTCTCCTGGGAGTCTTTGCGCGAGGATGTCGTCGAAGATTTGCGGGGGGCGTTCGACGACTTGCGTGATGTGCGCCAGTCGTCGTTGGCGGAAGACTTTCGGGACGTGCGCCAGTCGTCCTTTGGGCTCTTGGGCTCCTCATGCGAGTCTTTGCGCTTCTCGTGCCTGTGCGCGTGCGACGATCCGTCGATGTCGCATTTGCTGAACCTGCTGTCGAGAGCTTCGACTTCAGCATCGTCATCGGCAACGTCGTCCAGCGACGAGTTTCGCGACTGCCGTGGTGATTGCTCGTCAGAGTCCTCAATGGCCTCTTCGTCCTCATCGGACTCAGCATCGGATTCGGGCGGCGATGGTGGATGCACGACGATATCGTGAGGGCTCGATGGGGATTTGTCGAAGCTGTCCTCTCGCGGGCTTGCGTGTCGTGCAGACAAGCTCGACGGACTGAGGTCTGGCGCAGGGCTCATGGCTCTGGGGTCCGCATTTCGTGAGACTTTGGCCTGAGGGATGGGAAGTGAAGTCTTGGGACGGCCTCGTGACAGCCGCTTAAGGTTCTTTTCGTACAAAGGGCTGACATGGACCCTAGGCTGTTCATTTCCATGCTCGTCCTTGGCCAAATCTGCGTCTGAGGCGTCCGATTTGAAAGCGCTATATTCTTTCAAGATTGACGGTCCAGGCGACAGGCTGCGACTTCTGGCGGCGACATCATCGCGCACTTTTGGATCTCGCAGCAGAAAGACGTTGCTCCATGACGGCCGCTGGTTGACGGACGATTGGCGTCTCTTCGAGGGCGCCGATGGAATGAGTTCTGGCTCTGCGGTCGTGAAACTGACACGTTTCTCGCGAGGGCGTGACGACTTCCTGGTAGTAGGTGAAAGGGGCTCTAACGTAGCCATGTTGATCACCGTTTGTTCGCAGTTGTTTTGCTTCTGGGGAATGTTTATCGTGAGTCTGGGCACGCTGTGTGATTTGATATGGCGGGAGGGTGATTTAAGTGCAATGCCCTTGGTAGCGTGCTGGGTGGGGATTGATGTATATTGGTGTGAAAAGCGGGGTGCTAGCGCGATCTGCATTGAGCCAGCTGATGGCGATACCTTTAGCGTAAGGGTTCCTTGGGTCTGGGCATTGGTCCGCAACGAGTCGGGCACCACGGACGATTTGCTGCATGTGTTCGGGGCTGTGCACGCTGGACGTACCACCAGCGAAGGTCTACCAATGGGTTCGTGCGCTGCATCTGAGTCACCGCCAGTATTGTTTGTTAACGGCCTTCTAAGCGGCTCGGGTTGCCTGCTCCCCGCGGGCACCGTCGGACGAGTACCATCCTTTGCAACCACAGTCGGTGCTTCCACGGGCATCGAGGTGATGTGGCGCAACCACCCAGAGGAGAGACGTAATCGAAGATGGGGAATTGGATCCGAGTGTGCCCTCCTGCGATCTAGACCCTCGAAGTGGACAACTGTCTTTGTCTCTGATGGGAACGACACCCGCAACTCTCGCTGCATGACCAGCCATTTCGTACGCTAACCGATGCAACGAGTTAGCCTGGGACGGAAAGTCTTGGTATGCAGTGGAAGTGCTTGGCGCCGTCAGGTGCACGTAAGTAAAGGTGCGCGGAGCTGGGGTACTGTTGGATGGTGATGACAAAGGGACTGTAATAGCAAAGATTGACAGGAGTAACACGGGAAGGGAAAAGGGGAACAGAAAACCGCGGACAACGCATCGTAAATACGTGAAAAAGGTACAACTGCGGCGGCGGAGAGCTGCGAGGACAACTCTCACATGCCAGTCTTAGCTGGATAATGGCGGCGTTGCTGGCACTGCCGCCTAACACCGAAACGTGATACTTGCCTACTTCGTGCACGCCTGCATTGCTTCCAAGCCGCTAGACCTGCTGCAAGCTCACCCAAGCTCGAGGGTTAGACAGGTAGCTGGGACTTTGCCATCCTTGCCCTCGGCGTGGCATTGTAAACACTCCTTATTACTCAACACCTGGTTCACCGACTTGGACCGCAGTATCGACCGCTAGAGTATTTCGTTCGTAAGCGGCCACATGGGCAAGGCGGTCTCTCCGAGACATGCAATCGATTGATCCATCGGATATACCTGGCTTCGGGAGATGCGCACTTTCTCCGCATTCACGACCCTTGCCCAACGTGTAAAACGGGCGGACATTTCATGTTTATTAGATTGTTTCACGGAGTTTGCGGGAAGGTTCAGCGTGAGCTTATCGCACGTGGACATAGGAGCCCCGGGCCCCAAGCGAAGCGCTAAGCTCATCGGAACAAGCTCCTCGATCTTCCTTGCCTGACAAACGGCAGGCATCAGCGCACATCTCGGCGACAACTGCATTATACTGAAACCCTGACTGCATCTTACCCAATATTATCAAAGCTGGTTACATGATGTTGGCTGAGAACATGGCGTGTAGCTCCTTCATATGGTTCGTTACTCAAACTGGACCTGGCCACTGACCCACTGCCCCAATTCAATTTCTGCGGTCGATCTATCTCAGTTTGATTCAACAATGAGACGTGACTTGGTTTCGAAAAAAGTTTATGTAGGACTATTCAGCAGTCCAAATACCAGCACCCTTCACCGCCCACGCTTCCTTCTCGTCGGCGCTGTTTGTGGCTGGATCTTCTTCCTCTACGCGCTTCTCTCGCCACGACATTGCGACGGGGCGTTCTCCTGTCGTTCGTGCTTCTGGCAGCGGCGCGACACTCCTGTCCCAATACCGAACCTTACCATCCCCATCAATACTCATATATGTTTCATTCCCATCCTCGTCCTGGGGTAATTCATAGAAGCTCGGCCTGATGTGTGCTGCTTCTACACCGCTCGGTCGCTTGAACACCTCCTTCACGTTCGTCAACGTCTCATAGACGACGGTTGTCCCTTCGGAGGTCGTCAGGTACAACAATCTTCCTTCATCCATCCAAGTTACCTTCATGTTAGACATCGTTCGAGGCGCATGCTCGGCATCGTCCGCAACCCAGCGCTGCACCAACGCGCCCTCAGAGTCATCGAAAAATGGTCGTCACACATACACCTTTTGATGTACACATAGCGCAATTTGTTGTTCCTTCGGATGCCACGCAAGGCAGTTGCACGATCTTTCGATCTTCTCCGGAAAGGTCGTTATGAGATTCCCGTCACTCACTGTATGAACTGCGACCTCCTTTCCAAGATTGGAGCTCCAAACAATGTACTTCGAGTCGGACGAAAACGAACTAGCATAGCTCTGCCCGCCCGAGTTTGTGGTGGACCATTCCAATCCGCCGGTTTGGCTAGAATACATGCGCAGTGTGCCATCCCAGGATACAGAGGCGATGTGCTGCTCGTCAGGACTGAAGCCCGCCCACACCACACGGTCAGTGTGGCCTCTCAAACGATGAACTTCCCGCCCAGTATCCGTATTATACATGACAACGTGTGGAAGAGCATCCGGCTCGCGCATCCCGCGCTGAGTACTCTCGTTCTTGGAAAGGTACAACAATAAACTTCCATCACTGTTGAAAGGTACTGCGGGGAGGCTGGCGTTCTGGAAGACTGTATTATGCCGCCTGCGATGCTCTGCAGACGCCTTGTTCAAAGCCTGAACAAAGTCAGTGTGAAGGTTGGAATCTGCCACAAAACCCTGAGACCATTCGTGCTCTGATTCGAGGAGAGGTGCAATCACTTCTATAGCCTTCGTGGCGATTGCCGAAGGGTCAATGGGCTCTTCCTCATCCATCAGTCGACCATTGTGATCTAGCTCCCATAGTATGAGTTGATTCTCTGGCATACCGCGCGCCTCGCCGGTCGGTATGCTGCTGATGAGAGTATAACCCGGTCTTCCACTTATATGCCGAGTCGCACTCGCCTCTTCCACTTCTTGGCCGCCGCCCTCTGCACGATATCTGAAGGAAACCGGACCGCAGCCGTCGAGCACTTGGCGAAGTTTCTTGGTCGCGACGTCGTAGATCAGGACGCGCTCGTTGGGAAACCTTGCCCCACTGATGGCCAGCAGCCTACTATCACAGCTGATAGCGGTATGGAAGCTATAGTAGGCGCGATTCTACCCAGGGTCAGACCACGTATCACATCGCGAACGGTTCGCAACGGCGTGACAACTAGCCTTTACTCCAGCATCGCTGGGTGAATCATCGTCATCGCGATGAGTGATATCCTTCATGAAATCGAATCCATCCTTTTCGTTGCTCCATTCTTTCGGATGGTTGGGCGCATAGGAGGCTGAGATGCCCTCTGAGCGAAGTCCTGTGCAGGGTGCAATGGAAACTCGTAGCTCTGTAGAAAGTCTTTGCGGGAGTAACTAGTATAGATAGGCATTCTGTCTTGAACAGTGTGTGGATAGTTATGATCTGAGATGTGACGATGGCTTTCCCAGGAGGGTTGTTGCCTGCTGTCTGCATTGGGAAAGGAACGGCAGATGACGTACGAACACCCTAGATTGTTGATGCTTAATAGCTGCAGTTTAATGGCATTCTATTAATCTAAAGTTGCGATCTCATTTGTTACGCTTCAACTGTATCCAGTAGTCAGTATCCCTTTGGAGGGGTAAATAGCAAGAGCTAATTCAAGCCTGTTACGAGTTGCATCTAAACTTTCCCTGGATTTACACTGCTTTGTCTGGTTTCAATCCAAAGAAGGCGATTATTAGACAAGGGCAACGGAAGAAATAGAACGGCTTCACCAGTGATCCCGTTGTCCAAGCATCGGCCATTTAGAATACTCTTTCGCTGATAGTACAGAGCTGAGCTCTAATATTGCGTACGTTATCCTCCCAACCAGCGGCCGGTGCGAAATTTTTCAATCCCATGTTGCTTGTCGTAAGTGTAGTAACACGGGACGCACCTGTTCCTGCCAGTGCAACACAAAGATCCCATTGAATTTAGTTACTTGCTTACTGTTTCGCTAGAGTACCATATGCAATTGCCAAACTGTTCGATTACTTTTACCTAAGCTTCGTTAGAGAATTATGCAAGTGAGAGTGCAATGGGGCTTCAGCGTGGTCAGGTGTGGGACCAAAGATCGCCGGTGACGCGCCTTCCAATTCATGTGTACATCCAAATATAGTTAGCTCGATTTAAGCGAAAACGAAAGCCGCGAGGGCAACCACGGCCGCTTCCTCGCTCTTGTCATTGACAAACTCTCTAACTGTGACAGGAAATACCGCAGGAGATTGTCCCCTACTCCGGCTACCTAGAGGTAAGAAGCTGTTTGCACATTTCAAGTTGGTAGCTACTACCGTGCCTGGGCAGACGATGCGCGTCGTCAGACGATGCGCACCCCACTACAATCGCTTAGCTAGTAACATAAGGCTACTAGGCCACCTATAATTAATATTATTACGAGATTTCCTAGAGTTAAGGTTTCCTAGGTCTATAAATAATTACTATTAAACTAGATTATAAATATTAACTTAGTATTTAGACGATACGGCCTTTGCGTGTTAATAAGATAGGTATAGTAAATAAAGCCTTATTAATATCTATAGCCTTACACTAAACCTATTTAGTCTCAATAAATTTATTAAAAGATTTTAAGGCTTTTATACTACCTTTTTAAAATAATTTAAAATAATTTTAGTCCTACCTTTATGTCTTACAGGCCTATTAATTAAGATATTATTTTATAGCCTTATTAGCCTTTTACTTTACGCACGTATTATTAATAATTACTTAAATAATATGCCTCTCTATTAGGATCTGAGATCTAGGGAAGGCCGTGCCGGTTTTGTGCCCAACTCCTCATGTCATTCGCTAGAAATGACTGGTCATTTGCGACTACGTGTTAAGGTCCTAAAGGGGTAGCTAGTCCCTAAGGGGCTAAGGTTAGTTCTTAGGTAGGAATACTATAGTAGGATAAGAGAGGGTTGTAGTAATAGCTTGCGCTTGTCACTAGGGCGTTAGTATCGAAGGTGTGTACAGCACAATTAAATCAACAAGGTTACTTATTTAGATCCAAACGATAGATTAATAAACAGGTTAAACACGAGTATGAAAGTTCATCCTCGCGTTCCTATATACTTAGGGAATTCTACCCTTACATTGAAGGTTGCCATCACTGATGGTTCTGCTATTAATGATGGTTGTGCCATCACTGATGGTGTTGCTTGGCGTGATGGTAATTACGTGACCTTGGTAGTGCAGTCCCACCGATGGTTACCCCGCGGCTGCCACCGTTGGTCCTTGACACTTGTAGGTCGCTCGGATCCTAACACTACGCCGTATGGCGCTAAGTCACGTGACTGCTCTCCGGAGAGCGCTCGCTTAAGAGCGCTCGCCAACGAGTAGGAATAAACTAAGTATATAGGAACGCAAGTATAAGCTCTTATATTTATATTTAATCTATTTACTAATCTATCGTTTAGATTTAACTTAGGCTCTTATTAATTTAATTATGCTATATACACCTTTAATACTAACGTCCTATTAATACGCGCGAGCTATTAATACCTCCTTACCTGCCTTATAGTACTCTTGCCCAAGAACCAACCCTTACCCCTTTGGGACCAGCTATCCTAAAGGGCTTAACACTCTCCTAGAGTTGTAACGATAGCACGTAATAGGAAAAGGGATACGTGACTACTTGCTTATAAAAGCTAGGATTAAAATTGTCAGATTTGATAGTGTTCTGTCACTTTGAGCTAATGCAATGATAAGAATTGATAGTTATGATAATTAATTAATAATGTTCGTGTTGTGTCTTGTTCGTGTTCTGTTAGACTACTACCGAAGTCTTCTTTTCTTGGCGTAGGATTGCCTAGCCACCTTTACACTTTGAGTTTAGTGCAAAGTGCTATATAATCGGACACACCCCCTTAGCTTAGGCTTATCCTTAAGCTAGAGACTATCTGTCGGTGATCTAACAGTATTATCCTTTATAGTTTAATTTTAAAAGCCTCTATTCTCTGCTCTAGCTCGAGTAGGTCGACCTCTACGTTTATAATCTTATCCTTAATTTCTGCAAGTCCTAATTTATTTAAAAAGTTACTCTACTTATTAGCTAGCAGGGCCTTCGTAAGCCTATCTACAACCATGTCCTCTAAGCGTTAATAGTCCACCTTAATTGTCTTTAATACGACCTCTTGTCTCAGCCAGTAATTATAGATATCCACATAACAGAGCTTAGTCTGCAGCTTAGCGATCTCTTTAGTAATAAGCCAGATTGTTTGCTAGTTATTGTAATTAATTATAATAAGAGAATTACTAAGGTTAATCTTTAGCTCCTTTAATAATCGTGAGATAAACAAAGCTTCTTTAGCCACCTGTAAAAGAGCTAGTAATTTGGCCTCTATAGTTAATGTAGTAACTGTATCTTGCTTATTTGCTTTCCATGCAATTAAGCCACTAAATAACTTAATAATGTATCCTTGTGAGCTCTTGTGGTCGAGCGTATTATCGGCGAAAGAAGCGTCACTTGCTACCTCTAAAGTATCTACACCCCTAAGCTAAAGACCTAGTGATCTGGTATCCGTAAGATAGAGGAGAACTCGGTTAGTAGCGGCTTAGTGCTCTTTGCTTAGGTTTAATAGAAATTATAAAAGTTAAGAGCTTACAAAGGTAATATTTAGTCGTGTAGTTACTGCAGCGTAGAGGATAGATCCTATCTTACGCTAATATCGATTGACTTTAGCCTTACTAGCGAGCCTGGTTCGAGGAAGTAGTTTAACTGCTACTATAGGTGTTTCGTGCTGTATCTTATGTTACTTAATAAGGCGCGAGATCTTGTCAATGTATAAGGCCTATAAAAGCTAGATCTTTCTATTTAGGCGGTCTCTAATAACTTTAACTCTTAGAAACTATTATAGGTCGTTACCACTAGTAAGTGTAAATTTAGTGCTTATTTTTACTAGAGCAGCTTTAGCAGCTTACTATTATAACTTATCGTAAGCAATAATAAGGTTATCTACATAGAAGAAGATAATAATACTATCCTTAATAAGATAGCATGGCTCGTGGGGTACTGTTTTAAAACCTATATTACGAAGCGTTAATGTGAACTCTCTCTGCTAAAGTAGTAGAGATATGCGCAGTCCGTAGAGTGCTTTGTGTAGGTGGAGGACTGTGCCTGCTCGCGAGTAGCCACAGGGCATTCTTATGTAGATTTCTCTATCTAGCTTTGCGTGGACAAAAGCGTTAGTAACGTCGTGTTAGATAAGCTCTAGGTCAAACCAAGCTGTAATCGCTATAAGCATGTAAAATAATTATTTTACTAGTATTATAGCGTAGGTTTCTTGCGAAGTAAAGTACTATTATTAGTTACTTCTTACGACTAGTCGTGTCTTGCACTTTTGTAGTCAATAGTGTTTATCAAACTTATAGGTATATACCTATATGTAGTCGAGGATTTAGTGGCCTGCTGCTTTTACTAGAGTGGCTGCAACCTCACTCTAGGATTTTATTTCCTTGTGGCTCTATAGATAGGATCGCTCGGCTTCCTTCTATATATCGTAGAGAGGGTGGTCCTCGAGCTTATTTTAGCATGTAGGTGGCTCTAGTAGCACGCTCCGATGCGGCTTCTTACCTACTATAATTATACGTCAAAGCTAGGCCTTATTAAGAACCTTACTATTATATTTACTAGCGCTGCTAGCTTTAGTGCCTGCTATAAAAGTAGTAATCTATAGGCTTATTTATAATTATACTACTTGTGTTTTATAAGGTAGTTTAGGTTGTTTATCTCCTATTATTAACTAGGCAAGGAGTGTAACTAGTAGTAGAGTTAATAGAGGCATTAGGTATTCGTAGCTAAATTTCTTACTTTGCCTATAGCCTGAGGTCTCCTTGTCCCCTTCCTTATACGATGTGTTGGTGATTGTTTTATCCTTATAAAAGGACTCTGTCTTTAGGTTTTGCTAAGGTAAGGGAGGTAGCTCCACTAATCACACCTAAGCTGCGATTTCTTCTAAGGTGCTATATATAAGGTTGTCTATTAGGTCTTTAGTCTTGCCTAAGAATACTAAGTCCTTATTAAAAATTACATCGCGGGTGCTGATAACCTTTGCAAGTAATAGGATCTAGATTCTTTAAATATTAGTTAATTAGTAGCTAATAAGGTAGCTAATCTATGCCTTAGGGTTAAGCCTTTAGAGCTTACTCTTACCGCGTTTTGTATTGTCAGTTATGGTAAAAGCTTTACAGCCATATGCTTTTAGGTAAGCTTAATTAGGTTTTCGTGGCTAGGTGATAAAGCTATTTTAAGAGGCTACTATTATAAAGAACACTTCGTATGGTAATTGCTAGTAATTACCGTAGTTTAGAGTTTAATTATAGAGGTAGATAGTAGCTTAGGTAATTTTAGGCTATATTTATTAAGGTAGGGTAGAGTTAAGTCGCATCGCGCGCGCTTTTTCCTTAATAACACCCCTTAAGTGTTTAGCTCCTCTATTTTATGCTTAAGTATTAGGTACTAAAGGCTTAATTCTAATACCTTGTGCCAAGCACTACCTTTCTACTTTAGCTTTAATAGAGAAGATTTTGTTATCCGATTTAATAACCTTAATAGTGACGTTAAATTGTACTTTTATAAATTATATAAAGCTATTAAGTAGCTTAATAATTAATCGTGCTAGGCGATTGTCTTTGAAGTAGAAGTCCTACATAAAGCTAGAGAATTAATTAGTGACTAGCATTTAACTTTTCTCTTTTATAGAACTATTAGTTTCAAAATCGTGGAAATCGATGGCTACCCTTTCGCCAGGGCCTTTTATTAGATTCCTTAGTTATTAGCGTATTTATTACTTAAGTTTAGCTCTTCTACAGGCATCGCATTTGGCTATAGTAAGCCCTTTTATTCTTACCCCCTAAGATTGCTAAACAAGGTGTTCAAGGGCTTAAGGGCCTGGATGACCTAGTTGTCTATGCCAGGTTAAGGCATCTGCCTTCTTTGGCCTTCTGGTGTGGGTGTTGGTTTTGTGCGCTATGTGGGCAGCTGGTACACTATTAACAACCATGCAGCGTAATGGGGCGGATCTGTACTTAAGCACCTATTGTCTATATAGCTCCTAAAGCTCTGCTAGCGTTATATTATCTCTTCTCTTTAGAGTTGTGGGGTCCGCTTTTGTGTCCCACCAAAGGCCTTGCTTGCGGAGTAATTGGAACGACACTAGGTTGCAAAGTAGATTAGGATAATAGGCCACATTGTCTAGTCGTATTATTCGGTTGCCACTTGCACTCCGTATGTTAAGGTAAACGCTCCTATATCCTTTAATCTATACTTATGTATTACTAGCCTATATAAAGTCTCTAGGCGACGGTGGCCTATACAAGACAAAGCAATCGATATTGTTAAAGATATGGCAAGTTGTGCCTAAATCGAGGATAGCTAAGTATCGTAATAGGTACGTGTTTAGATTAGTATGGAAGGATGCTGCATTAAAGCTTGCTAGGATTTTAGTAATCTTTTGTCTATCTAGTTACTTATCGTTAGCCTTAGTGATTCGCGTTAGAGTAGGAGTGTGTAATAGTTTAATTCTTAGTATTTAAGATTTTAGTCTCTTAAGAGCTCTTAAGGCTTTTTACAGCTCTAAGTTATGCTCTAACCTAAATTAGATTAGCTTTACTATAAAAGGCTTTGGCTTAAACTATTTAGGTTGTTTCTCTAGGAATGCATAAAAGCAATCTCTTAGAGCATAACGCTAATTATAAGCAAGGTAGTATTTGCTACTAGCTATTGCTAGCTCGTAATCGCTCGTGGCAGACCGCTTAGTTCTAGTACTAAGACTATTATTTCGTTGTTTAAGGGGTCTTCCCCTTAGTTTAAATAATGCTGCTTTATCTACAAGAGAGGCGTCCCTCTTTATGGCCTAGGTGGATTCACCACCTTTAGCGAGAAATGACTCTGTAGTAGTAAAAGCGCCTTTTTATTTGCCCTTATTTAGGTGTTAGAGATTTATATAGTCTTAGAAGAGTCTTATTATGCCTTCCCTAGAGACGGACGGGTCCTTTCTCTAGGTTAACTAAAAATTTGTAATCTATTAAGAGGTAATATAATTAACTACCTTTATAAAGTCTTCTTTAACTACGCTTAGCTACTAAAGCTCTCCTACCTCTTAGGTTTCTACTTTAGTGGCCGCGTAATTATACTTATTTAGCTATATATGCCAGGTAGCTACGCTTCTTATAGGCTTAATCGCCTTATAATATTAGGTCCTTGCCTGCATTTGCTTATGCTCTAGGTCAATACTAACTCTAGCTATAAGATTACTAATCTATTGCTTAATTAATAGCTCTGGTAAACAGCAATTCTTTTGTAGGTGGGCTAAAACTATTAATTATAGGTAGATAACTACCTTATTAATATTTGCCCTCTCCTCTTTGTATTCGCAATCGTTTATCTTATAGTCTTCTAGGAGTATCTTATAGATATTAATATTGTCCTTATATGCCTTTATGCCTTGCGTTAATAGTTGCGATAGGTGTATTAGCGGGGTGTTCAGGTTTGTAGTTACATAAGCTTATAATGCTTAGTAGAGGCTAATAGCGGGAGGCTTTAGCATAACGGGTTTCGTTTTCGGATTAATAGGTAAGTCTAGATTAATAATTTTTTAGATATTAAGTGGCTTGCATCGCATTTTGAGTTATTATAGCTACATAGTAAAGTTATTATTATTAGTTAGGATAACTATAGCGTCTCTAAGGGTAGATTACGCCATTACAACCGGTCGTATTAAGGTAGTAAGACTCTTAATTATTAGATTTAATAGTGTTCTGTCACTTTAAGCTAATGCAATAATAAGAATTAATAGTTATAATAATTAATTAATAATGTTCGTGTTATGTCTTATTCGTGTTCTGTTAGACTGCTACCGAAGTCTTCTTTTCTTGGCGTAGGATTGCCCAGCCACCTTTACACTTTGAGTTTAGTGCAAAGTGCCATGTAATCGGACAAAAATACTAGTTCTAACACTACTTATATATATATATTATACTATACAAGAATACACCAGCTTTAGTATTCTTGTGCGTACCTTTTGGTATAAGTGGGGAAGTCACTGTTAAGATCTAAACATGTATGGAACAAGGAGGGCCAACGGGCCTCTAGTGGGGGTGACACTCGGCGGGGTCGCGTAACCGAGGTCACGTGACAACACCATCCAGCCAAGACTCACCAGCCATGGATGGCGATACCGTCCATGGATAGCAACGGTATCTTGGATGGTATGAATTCCTTATGTATATAACGGAACACAAATACCTTTATAGTATATGTGTTCAACCTGTTTATCAATCTATCGTTTGGATCTGAATAAGCAACCTTGTTGATTTAATTGTACTATACCCACCTTTAATACTAACGCCTTAGTGACAAGCGCAAGCTATTACTACGATCCTCTCTTGTCCTACTATAGTATTCCTACCCGAGAACCAACCTTAGCCCCTTAGGGACCAGCTACCCCTTTGGGATCTTAACAGTCACATAGTATTGACTTAGTAAACAGGACGCTTACCTCATTATAAGTAGGCTTTGTAAATGGGTTGGATCGCAAGGGCCACAGTTGGGTCTGACTAAGCAGAACACAAAAAATTCTAAACTTAAACTCTCTATAACTTTATAAATATAGTCGCTATACTTATGCAATTTTAATATAAGGTCTATATTTTTATTATTAATAATATATTTTATTTTTAGAGAGTTACATAGTATATCTAGTTGTTAATTCAAAAAAAAAGAGGTAAAATACTATTAAATAAGTAACCTCTCTCTAAAAAAAAAAAAATATGAATTTTTTTTTGTTATTATTACAAAAGGCTTACTAGCTCCTTGCTAGAGCTTACTACGCTAGCTAGTTAAGCCAAGTAGCTGAATAGCTAAGTAGCTAAGTAGTTAAGTACGCGATTTCCTTAAATTTATAAATAGTTAGGCGTCTTAGTAAAACTTTCTCTCCTTAATAAACTTTATTTATAAGCTCCCTAATTATTATAACTATACGCTATAATTATAAACCTAGTTATTTTATAATACTTTATAATATACTTACTTTATACTAATTAATAATTATAGTAATAAATTATTTTTTTCTTCTTATTATTTTTACGCTTACGTCCTAACGCTTATATCTTATAATAAAGCTAGACTATATAATACTACTATAAAGCTTTTAGTAAGTAATTAACTTATAAATTATAACTTATTCTTATCTTAGTAAACGTAGCTTAAGTACCACGTAAAGGCTTAAGGGATATAAAGTTATATTAACCCTAAGGCTCTAGAGCTACTAGACCTAAGTACTAGGGGCAAGTCCTATATATACTAGCTTAAGCGCTATAAGCTAGAGTCTACTATTTATAATTAGCTTATAATAAAGCTTTAGGCACTCTAAAACTAGATTTATACTATAATTAATTAATAGAAGCTAAAACTTATAATACTATAGTTAAGTACGTAGTAGACGCTATAGGCACAAATTAAAAAATTTAAAAAATAATTTTTATCTTAGTAATAATAATTAGAAGGAGTAGGTATAATATATATATAAAGAAGTCACCCTACGCCCACAAAGTAGTATAATAATAAATATAACTAAATAGCTATTTAAATAGAACTACGCACTAGCTAATGCTATACTTTTAAAAAAAATTAAAATAAAAATTATACTACTAATAAAGAATTTTTTACGTTTAGTATTATAATATAACTATAAGTAAGCTTAAAAAGAGCTTAATAACCTATTATAATTAGGCGTAATAATAACTTTATTTTTAAAAGAATATGCTTACTAGCTCGCATAGCTTAGCTAAATAACTAAGCCTATAAGTATATACGCTACCCTTAAAGGGCGTACTTTTAATATAAGCTACAAGTACTTATATAGAGTAAATAGCTAGTATTAATAAAAGCTTATAAAGTGTAACTGTCTTTAGTACACGCTTTAGAGAAAAACTTTTTATAAACTTTATTATAAGCCTATAAGTAAGAAGATTAGTAAGATTAAAAGCTAGATTTAAAGGATTAGTAAAAAATATATTATTAATTAAGCTTAATTATAAGGAATAGGTAGTAAACCCTCCTTTAGGTTTTTATAGGAAATATTAAAGTACAAATTATAATAAGCCTATAAGTAAATAAGCTTTTACTAGCTAAGCACTATAATCCTATAGCTACCTATTCTTTTATTTATATACGTAGGTACTCGCGCGGGTCACGTTGTAAGTAAATAGTTACTGTTAAATGTTTATTAAAGCCCTATAGTAAAAGTACGCTACTCCTATTTCTCTATCTTTCTTTATAGAACTTCATGTAAACTAGCCACCTAGACTAATTACTTAATAAGCTAAAGGTTTAGTCTAAACGCTTTTTAAGCTCTACGCGTAAGTTTACTACTTTTTATACTTTAAATTATTATTTAGCTTATTTTATTACGCTTTATAAGCTAGAGAGTATATTATAAAAGGCTTACTAGCTCCTTATTAGAGCTTACTACGCTAGCTAGTTAAGCTAAGTAGCTAAGCACGCGATCCCCCTAAACTTATAAATAGCTAGGCGTCTTAGTAGAACTTCCTCTCTTTAATAGACTTTATTTACGAGCTCCCTAATCGTTGTGACTATGCGCCACAGTTATATAACTTATATATACCTTGTACTAAGTTTGCATAAGTATAGCCCTTATATTTAAAAGGTTATAGAGAGTTAAAATTTAGAATTTTGGTGTTCTGCTTAGTTAGACCCAGATGTGGCCCTTGCGACCAAATCCTATTTTACCAGCCTAATAGTGGAGTTATTACTTAGGGCCTTTAAGTTAAAGTTAATTATACAACACTATACTTTTTAGTTATTTAGGTACATAAGTATTCTTCTCCTAGTCTTAGCGATTTAATATCGTTAATCGCAGCTTAAATCGGGTCTATATTGGTAGAGTTATACCGTAGACTTTTGCAGATAATGGTTTCGCTAGGACGTGCACGCTAAACCATCTGAGGTATCGCTTTATCCCCACTTGCAACCTCCAACATCCTCAATTTATTGCTAGGGTCTATATCTCGACAACAACACTATATTATTTAGAACTTTTTTAATAATCTGTTTTGCAACGCTTAGTTCTCGTAGGCGCTTGAATTTCATGAAAAACGAGCATGTGGTGGTGGTTTTGTAGGGCACTGCGCTTGGGGGCGGATGTCGCGCGATGTCTCTACACCCTCATCAATGCTGCCCTCAGTATCCTCATCAGGATCGATGTAGATTTCAATTGGAGGTGGTTTTTGAGGCTGTAATCTCTGCGGGGAAGGCGTCTGTATATCGTTTTCCTGGTGCTGAGGTTGAAGTTGACGCTGGGTGGCATATGTAGAGTCCTGGGAGGCCTGCGATGTAGAGCTCTCGTATAGGGCAACCGACGACTGCGAGTCAAATGATGATGTGAATACGTTGCCCTTGGCTAGCTCACGTGCCTCCCAGTCATCTGGTGCAATCATCGTTGGTTTTGGTGGTTTGTTCGCTGAGATCTCTGCGAGAACCTGGCGTCGATTTACATCGTTGGATGCAGCCTCCTGAGCGTCATCGTCGAGCAATCTCTGTAGGCATTGCTCCTTAGTAAAAACGCTATACCCAGGCACCTTTCTGCTGCGGAGAATCTCCTTAAGTTGTTGTATACTCCATCTAACGTATGCCTGCCACTTACTAGTGGTGCTTTTAGCTTTAATAGGCGCCGCGGCGTATAGGTCCTTATAAACCTATTTATATGCCCCGTTAACGCGCGCGACCGTCGTAAGGTTAATTAATTTATTAAACTTAGTTTTAATATATAAAATTAGGTCCTTTGTATTCTCTTAGCCGTCCCATGTTACTTGCAAGCCTTAATTTAGCTTTACTAGGTGATCCTCGCTGCCGTTAGGGGCGATAGAGATGCCTGTTTGGATAAACAATTTCCTAATAAGATCCTTAGGTATTTGCTTAAGCGCGCGCTCCGTAGCCTGAATAGTAATAAATTATAGAGTTTTAGGAACAAGCTCTGTCAGATCTTGCCCACCTATTAGTCTCTCTGTTTCTTATTTCATATAGCGTTTAAATAGCTTATTAATATGCGTGTTAAGAGGTTACAGTACTAAAGTGCATCCTCTTAGTATTATCGCTAGCGTAACCTATAGCTTCTAAAGCGTATCACGCACCTCATTAGTAACGTAAAACCTAATAGAATCTATTACTAATAGTAATTCGAAGATGCTGCGTTTAGTTATGTAGGTCTTAAGATAATCCTCTATCTAATTTATTATAAGATTAGCGTTGTTCCAGGCTTTAGCGTTAATGTAGACCTGCATATTAATGCCTCGCCAGCTCTCTCGCTTATGTGTATGAATACAGCCGCCAGGTACCCCATGAAATATAACAATTGCCTGTAGGGGTTGTCCGTCCGCTAAGACGATTAGGACGACTGTTGCCTGCCGATTTTGCCACCCTGATCTCGTTATTTTGTATTGTACTGTTTTGGCGCCTTGGTGATGATATGTGTGGCCATCGGCATACTCGTACGGCACTGGGGTCTTATCCAAATTCAGTATCGCCATGTAGGGAAATCGCGACAGCCCAGTATATAAACCATCCCGGATTAAATTATTCTGCCGTCTAATAAAGCGTACGAAACTTTCTGCCTTTGGCTTTAGGTCCTCAGGCAGCTGTTGCGCCTATTTTGTTATTACTCGCCATGTAATAAAGTAGCGCCGCCGAAATGCGATGAACCAGCCAACACTGTACCCGAACTGCATGCGTCAATATTGCTCCACAAAGGATAAAGTTACTTACCTGAGAACGTCGGGACTCATAGATCAACCTGTAGAGCTCATCCGTCTGCCTTTTAAACCATACCATTGTTATGCGGCGTCCTTCTTGCCTAGCGATGCAGAAGCGTTGGTATAATGTAGCTTCTAGGACAGGCCAGCACTCACGCTTCGCAACCACATGCTTCCGGCTCCGTGCAGGTTGCTCATATATAATTTTATCACGCTGTAACCACTAGAGGGATAGGCAGGATTGATTATACTGCTTCCAATCGAACTTCCTCATGACTTCTTGGGCGGTAGGGGGGCGTATATCGCCATCCCACTGCAGGCCTGACCATACCCTAGCGATGCGGTCACCGTACGGATCCCACACCTAGTTCTCTTTATCCTGGATCCAATTAATAACCTCTGCCTTCTCTTCTCGGGTGTATGATCGACGAGAAACACCAGATCTAGCATCTTTAGCACCGTATATAGCGACGTCTTTACGTAGGCGACCAAGTTTCTTGCGTTTAAGGGGCATGCTAGCGGTGATAAGGACAAGTAGTATAATAATAAGCGACTTTAACAGGTAGGTGGCAAATGTTGCTACCCCGCGTATACTCCTGGAAATGTTAAATTCTAGAAAAATTAGGTCGCCGAGACGAGTAAATTAACGTATAAAACACTAAAAAATATTAAGATTTGACCAAGATAGTTCTATCGTTACTTTTATAAGAGAATAAGGTGTACGAACAACGGAGATTCCATCCTAAGAATCTGATACTTAGCAATTACGTACACACGCCAATCATACTCCATATGGTTTAGCGTGCACGTCCTAGCGAAACCATTATCTGCAAAAGTCTACGGTAACGTGTCGAAGTTAGGGTGACTTTGGTGGGGTGCGTATCGGCTGACGACGCACATCGTCTGCCAAGGCACGGTAACGTTACTGTTTAGAGCTCCGCAATCGCATCTACGAGTACGCATGTGAGGACGGCCCAGTCGGTTGGCATGTTGTCCCACGTATCGGGACCACAGACGCCGCAATCAAGCTTCACCGCCCGTTGTTTCTGGGCCTCGCGCAAACCTGCCGGCTACTTCGTCAAGAGTTCCGCCCCGAATACATGAAGCGCACTGTATTTTGCACGCGCGTTCTAGATGCCGGCTTCCTACTCAAGACTTTCTTTGTCTCGCATGACGGAGACACTCAAGGCAATCTACTCGTCGACTTCGGCTTCATCCTAGCCCATCTCGCAATCAATATCCTTCCTCTCCTGCACCAGCTGCGCAAATTTCCACAGCTCGCTGTCCAGGCCCACTATCCTGGCGATACCTCTTGCCAAAAAGAGCTCGACGACTTACTGAATGTGCGTTCCAATGATTGGTTTGATGGTGTTTACACTGAGATCTCTCATATTAAGCTGAGTGGATTTAAACACGACCATAGACCTTTACTCTATGTCGGCGTTAAGAAAGACACAAATGAACCTCAACTCCGGGGATATTATCATTCGCGCGCGTGGGTGGAACGGCTCAGTGAACGTTGTGGCAGACATCCTGCATGACGTGAGTGCGTGGAAAGGGTCTCAGGCTTGGGTAGCTTGGACGTCATCCGTCCGTTTCTCAAGGCTTGGTAGCGTTCTCTTCCAATTTCAGATCGAGTAGCCTTCCTAAGATATCGCTACACCACAAGCGACGTGTGAAAGCTGCATGGGAAGGAGGCGTAAATTCATTCAACATCGGTGGAGCATGCGGCCTTGCATATCGTGGAGATTTATCTCACCCCCTTGTGTGTACACAGACGATGTACATTAGAATCTTGAAAGCTCAAAAATCCTTTCTTCCACATCTTTGCTTAACATCTTGTTTGACATTTTGTTTCGCGACCAATCTAATTTCTCCTCGTTCATGATTGCTACAGGCTCCTACAAAACTACAACTGCAAATTGGGAGACACTACCCTAAAAACAGTAAGCCTGCTGTGATACCACAAGATATGATCCAGAGCTTAGGATACCACAGTATGATGTGTATGTGTAGGTTTGAGGTTCCTGCTTGGGCGGAGTGACGGTTCTTCCCAGCGTTGATGCATTGTATGCCCCGTTCCCCAAGCCTGTCCTGTTCAACTAGAGCCACACTCTGGATTAACGGTGGCACAGAAAAGCCCATGTTCATATCTATTTTAAACGTGTTGGTGTACAGTCTGACAAACCGAGCAAGGCGAGTCTTAGCACCGAGTCATAATTTGTTTTGAAAAGTTCCGTCATTCCTACAGACGAACATATCTCGATCAAGCCCGAGCTGCTGATATCGCAACCTTGGGTAGATCACGAACTAGCTCCAGATTGCAGTGCATGCGAACTGAAACCAGAAAATGAAATTGTGTTAAAGATAGGCCAGTCGTCAAACAAATCTCTTCCGCCCTAAACTTTTGTTCTCTGCCTTCGGCAACGCTGTCAGCGTGGCCTGACTTTCCCTTCGCCCTATCGTTTCTTGATCATCGCTCTCTCTGAGCGAACTCCACTGAACTGGACTGACTTCCACCGTCACACTGTACTCTTTACGTACAGTGATGACCTGTGGTGAGATACTCGGTGAGCTAACGTTTCTCCCGTGGTTTTGATGAGATGCTCTGGGTGGTGGTAAGACGTGCGTGCCCTGAATGGGTAACAGTACTGCGCCGTCATCGGTATGTATTGAGCCACGCTTGACTTGCGCAGTATTCATGTCACCGCGATTGTACACGTTCTCCGGTTCCGGTGAAGCGTCTTTCTCACCAAGACGGAATTCAAACTCGTCGAGTTGAATGAATTCTTTGTCACTCTTCGAACGATCTCTGCTGCGCAGTATGGATGCTTGCGAGGCTGCTGACATGAGATCGACATGTCCACCTTTCGACTTTGCTATCGAAGGGAAAGGACTTCCTGCCTTCGAATTGTATCCATACCCACCGGAGGGTCCGGGATAGTAGCTGTTCGGTGCTCGCGAGCTAGGGAAAATGCGGCGCTGAAGCGATCGTATTGCGGGGAGACATGCAACAAGGACGCCGACGTGAACCTCTAGGGTGGACCAGTATCCGATTGGCGTGTAATCCCACGTAACGTTTTGCGAGTTGGAGAACTGGATCATGTATTTTATCCGAAGTATGCTGACGACTGTGACGAATCCTCCACCGAGGAACATCAACATGATGCCTGCTTTTTTCCGCCGGGTCATGGCTAACTTGCTCAGCTCGTGCAGCGGCAACAAGATGACTATCAAGTCGCCGACTATGTTGAGTGCTGCCGTCATCCAACCTAGAAGGTTGAGGTTGAAACATTTTCCGGGATGCTCGTTGTCCCAGCGGGTCCATGCCAGATTCAGTGGTTTACACTGGAATATCAAGGCTAAGGTTGTGCCTAGAATATATCCAATGCAATATGCGATAGCAACCCATACCAGCAGACGAAATCTTGGATTTGGAAAGATGCGTAGATAGAACAGGAGTATCGAGATTTTCGTCAAGGCGATCGAGGAAAGATAGAAGGCTTCGTCAAAGTAGTAGATGTGTAATATCTGCGTTATATTGTCGAACGGCACAGTCCAGATATCTTTGCCGAGGCCTGCGTTTGCAAGGACCACCGACAAGGCGGTAAGAGGTACCACAGGTATCTATATCCGTTAATGAAGTTCCGATTGCAGGACGGGGCTACCTCACCATGTTGACCAAAATACTCCAGTCATCCCAGCCCCACGTTCCTCCGAAGCACGGCATGCGAGCGAATACCCTCAGTATGACGGCTACAAGAGCAAATCCGCCCCCAATCACCCCGGTGTAGGAAACGAGCCTCGTGTGGTCACGTACCGGCAACCCATATGCTCTGACTGTAAAGTTTTTGGTGGCTGGACGATATCAGCGAAGAAAATGAGGGTTTCTATTAGAAGGGACATACTGAGCGACTCGCGAATAGTGCAATTCGCCTGGACGCAAAGCCCCATTCCCGCGTTCAATCGCGCATCATGTGCGATACAGTAGAAGTCGGATAGCTCACACTTCGATTCCGAGACCGATGATACGAGACAATTGATCTGTGGTGATGAGTTATAGTTCTATTCGTGGCTTCAGTAACTTACGGCGCATTTGGGTAGCTGCTCCAGCGCGGCCTGCAGAAGAGCAGTGCTATCCTGTGCTTCAACGCGTACCGCAAGCACGCAAAGAAAGCCGAGCAGAGTCTTGAACCACTTCATCACGCCAACTGTGGTGACTTTCTGCCACCCCCGACCTCACTTCGCCCGAACCAGGTACCCAAGAG
This sequence comes from Bimuria novae-zelandiae CBS 107.79, assembly GCA_010015655.1. Classification (NCBI taxonomy): domain Eukaryota; kingdom Fungi; phylum Ascomycota; class Dothideomycetes; order Pleosporales; family Didymosphaeriaceae; genus Bimuria; species Bimuria novae-zelandiae. The sequence continues at coordinate 737,889 of ML976685.1, forward strand.
AATTTTTGTAGCCCGATTGAAATAGCTGAGGTTTGGTGACGCGGGGCTAAGGAAGTACAGCGCACGATGGCGATTCTTCCAGCGTTCAGCGAGTACTACCTCTACCGTTTTCGCGGTAGTAGTCGGTTATCAATACGAAAGGATGGTCGGCGACTACAACATTAACGATTGGACGCCGCGGGTCCGGCTATAGAATACAGCATCGGTTTATGCTATAAGGAAAGAAGGCAGAAGCATCAGTGATTGTAGATGTAAGGAGAAAGCTTTTGTCCTGCAGCACGCGGCTGACGAGGCCAAGAACCAGGGAGTAACCGCAAGGGTACTTGAACATGGGATATGCACTTCCGCATCTGTCACCCGAGTCCACTGATCAGGCACGAGGCGAAGACCCATCGAAAACCATCAAAAAGTGGAGTGTCGTCTGAGAGGTTACCGTAAACAGCCGTCAGCAAGTTACGAAGTAGTGGGGGCACCTCAGACGAGCTAGAGAATGCGGTCCGCGGAGCTTGACGACAACACTGAAGCCCAGCAGTATCCATTGGCACCGGGTCATGGAAGTCTAAAAGAACTCGTGTCTGAAGCAGGCAAGTACTGCATGCAGTTGAATAGCCTATGATATGGCAATTGGCGCGCGGATTATAGATTTGAGTCCCAACCAGTCCAAAGCAACCCTGAAGCAGTTTGGCTAAATGATGATCTGTCGGAGGTACTGCCAAAAAGCACTCCAAGCTTACCGATTGTGCGGTTCTGCGTAGTGTTGGCGGGAGTTTAGCAGTGCTGAAAACCGTTCATGCGGGCTCGCACATGCCTATTGTGACCAGACTTGCATAGGGAGAGTGGGCAATGAAATTATCCTCTTCGAAACATCATGGTCTTCATGGAGACCAAGCTACTGGCATCTTGCTCTAGGCCAAGCTTCCTGCCGTACTTGATCCTGTTGACCCCATAATCTAGACTGAGGCTATTTCGCCGCTGTAGAAGCCGATGCCAAAATCGACAGTTCGCGCTGAGGGCTAGCGATGAACCCACTTAATTTCAGCTGCTACTGCAGGGGGCGACATGAAAATGCCCGCGCCGCTTAATGGCCCTCGAGGATCTTCACGCGCCGAACAAAGGCGTGACGAGAGCGTACCTGGACTTATGAAATAGGGTGTACCTTTGGTCAGGAGATCTCGCATCGTCTTATTTAGTGCACTATGCTGTCAGCCCTAGGAGACGGTTAGACCCTGCCAGCGGCAAAGATACATGGTTCTCCTGGAGATGAATGCAAGGAGGAGGAGAGATGTTGTAACATTCGTAGGGGCTTGCCTACTCTGCGAGGCCTCAGGGCCAGGCCTTGGGAAAAAGCCTCTCAGGCGAACACTTCATCAATGGCCGGTTGTTGCCGTCGGATAAATTGTCCTGCGTCGCTCTTATGCGCCATCGTAAGGGATGACCAGCTTCTCGTCCTGATGAAGCGACGACTGAGTCATTTGGGGAGTTTCTAAGTGCCGGTCGAGATTCGCGGGAGGAAATTTTCTAGGTTCCGTAGCGCATTGCAGCGCACCCGTGATTATTCGAAACATTCAATCCTCACTCCCGGAGGCCTGAGGGTTTGATGGATTCTCTATGACGCATGGCCATATCATTGTGACATCGCGTCGTGGGTCCTTGCTACGGGGAGCGGGCTGAAAGAGACATCTCTGGGTTTATCACGTTTTGGATTAAGCGACGTCACATGCGCCTAGAGCCACTTTGGATTAGCGGTGTCGTGCCCATGCACGCTGCTCGATGACATTCTGTTTGAGCACCGGTCTCGTCTTAATCCTAGTGCAACTTCATTGCTCCATAATTGCGTCAACAAGTTCGTAGTGTCGCATGCGCATACCGATCATTTTTCTATCGTACCTGGGTTGGTGCAGTATCCCGCCTCTTAACAGCATCAAAGCAGAGAGGCATAACCCCTTAGAGCCGCCGTATATAGAAGCGGAATCAAGGTGTGAACATCGATTGACCACATCATCGAGAGCTTAGCTTAGGCTAGATTACTCTACCATAGGTGCATCATTAGACGGCAAGGTGTATCACCTCATTGTCAATCAAGTGAAATTCCAATATTCGCATAAAACCACTATCTATATTCTATCCATAAACTCCAGCATATCATCATATCATACCCAACGTTTGCATCAGCGCCTTATCTCCGTAATATCAACGCTCGGTTTAGCCTTCGTCTTGTCCCCGAATCTATACGGCTCGAACCCATCATCGTTGCCATGACTGACAACACGCTGGTACGGCTCCGCCACGAGGTTATCGGGAGCAAAGTTAGGTGCCGGGACGGCGTTGTAGGCTTTCCTGCGGCGCATCAACCTGAACGCTATTAGATTTTGTGTGCGTGGACACGGTGGTGGGGAAGGGGAGGACTTACACGACAGCAGCAATGATGCTGATGATGACCACTGCACCGGCACCGACTGATACGCCAATGATGACTTTGTTTGACACGCTGCCAGTCTTGCCGTTGACAATTTTTGAAGCTTTGCTTCCGACATCGGAATCGTTGTCGTCATCGCCGGTGCCCTCTTGAGGCTTGCTGGTGGGAGGCGGGGTATAACTTGTCGGGCTTCCGCTTGTCGACGCGAGGCTCAACGCGTTCTCACCGAACGATGCTGTCGTCGGTATGCTGTCTATGACACCTAGCGTCTTTGGCCATTTCACTTCCTTTCCTGAAGGTACGACCGTAGTGAGTGTCCTAATTTCGGTTTCCTGTCCGGTCGTTTGTAGGGAATTGGGGCAGTTGCCGATGACCGATGTCATGCACCGCACGCCCGTGTGCGTGATCGTCGTCTTGGTCGTGATCGTCTCAGACTCTTCATCGTCTCTCTTTCTAGCCCCTCCAGTAGGCGTGGGTGCCGCAGTCACGGTAGCAGGCGTGTCGGTCTTGGTGCCCTTCTTCGCGCACACCTCTGCAAGAACAGTGTTCCAGATCGGGATGCTGGTTGCTGCAACAGGACCCCAGGTATCGGTGTCAAAGACGACGCTTGCACCTGCGGCGGCACCGAGCGCTATCTGGTACTCTTGCACAACTTTAAGCTCACACTCGTCATTATCCGGAGCAAGCGTCACGTTGGTAGTGAACTCAGCGAGATTGGCGTAAATACCCACCTCGATACCACCACCAACCTTCGGCAGTCCTATACTTGAATTGAAGGCGGTGAACTCTGGAGGCTCGGGCGGGGCAACGGTGATACCAGAGTGAATACCCATGCGGAGGATGGCAGAAAGGACAACGCCAGCTTTCTCGACAGTGACTGGAAGGAACTCAAATTGGCCTCCGTTGAACACAATGTTGGATACTGCGTCACTGAAGAGTGCAATGTCGATGGCAACGCCATCGTCCAGCTTGATGTGCACGCCGCTGCTAATGTCGAGCTCGCCTTCGACACTGAGAAGAAGATCAACCTGGAAGACAACTCCAAGTCTAAGATCCTTGCCAACGCCGATGCCGATGGGGGTGTTGCTGGTGTAGAGATTGAGTTCATATGTCGCTCCGGCACCAAGGATCGTGTTGAGCTCTAGATACAGCTCCATGTTGTCAAACTGGAAGTTCAGCATAACATCGTTAATGGGTTTGATGTCCATATCGAAGGTGTAATTGAGTGTTGGAAACGCGAAATCGTGCCAATCGATTCCATCTTCAAAATTCGTCGCGACGCCTTTGATGTAGTTCTCGATATATTCCTCGACCTCTGTTGTAAAATTCTTGACCGTGCCATATACTGAATCGACAGTCTTGTTGAGGGCCTCGCCAGCATCGAAATCATCGGCTATGTTCAACTGCACGCTCGCCAGGCCCTTGACGTAGCATGTCGTGCATATGATCTCGACTCCTGCGTTCACGGATGCTGAGGAAGCGTTGTTGCCTGTGTCGATGTCTCGAGATGTCGCCCTGTATCCGATGTGAGTCTCGATCATCTTTGCATACGCTCTTCTGAACAAGATACTCACATTTTCAACAGCACTGCACCATCCCAGCTTCTATCGAGAGTGACATTTCCACCGAGCTCCTCTCTCTTTTGATGTTTCGCTTCTGCGAGCCCTCTTCGTATGGCTAGGTGAGTGTCTGCATCTGTATACCCAGGCGCATTGCGAGTTCGGACGGAAACATCTGCTGCAGTTGCAAGGCTGAGAAGGCTCGTAGCCAAGCTCAAGGCCGTCGTGAGTCCTTGCATAACGCTATCGTGGTATGTGAATTCCGCAAAGTGACAATCTAGTGCGGCTCAAATGGAAGAGAAAGAAATCGCAGCCTTGTCTCTCCAAAGCCGACCTCTTCGTCCTCATGTATACGCCGCACCGCTGCACTGCAGGCGCAACACCGCGCCCCCACCCCCATACTAAAAGTAGGCCGACTATGCAGGACCCAGAACCGAACTGCTGCAGTGTTTGCTTCAGGACACAGCGCCATACCAAACGTGGCGTCGGACCCTAGAATCTGGCTGCAGGGGACGATCCGCCGCCCTACGCCAACGAGTGTGGGAGTACGGCAGCCAACCTCGGTCATACTAACGACCTGTCCATGTCCGCAGTAGATGAACATCTACTCAAATTAGCTCGGCCACTAACGGTAGACATGCTTGAGTATTTGCCGCTTCTCGTGAGATTACTTCTGGAGTGTTTCCAGTCAAAGTTAGGGCGAGATTTGAAGACATGCTGCGCGTTCGAGAAGGATTCATGAGTTGCGCACTGCCTCAGACGCGGAGTTGGGGGAGGGATGGATGGGACAATGCCACAACCAGGCAAACGCTACGCCAATTGCGGAAGTGTTATGGCCCCCCGACGTCCATACGGGATGGATGCACAACGTAGGCGCAGGCGAGCGCGGGAACCATGAAACGTTATGCACGCGACACTGAACCGCACCGCCAGCCTTAAGATTTGACATCTGACAGGCACAGCACGTCTGCCAATTCCCTATCGTGGCATGTACATTTCAACAAGGAAAAAAAATGTGGCGGTCCCTCAAACATCAGTATGCAACTTCTGACAAGACCAAAGTGCAACTGGCGCTAATATGCCTTTTGTAATGTTCTATACTCCGGTGCGGTATTCTGGATGCGGGGACGTCCTACGCAAAACTACCGGGTACTCCTTCCCGACGCCAGCGACGATAATACCCAGGTGTCCGTGCTAAGCGCAATGGCACTCGAAACAAGGTTGGCGTAAATCCCCTACACATCTTGCAGCTCATTCAGTCTTCGAGCGAGACTCTCGCCATGGGTTGTAAAGGCAGACCACCCATTGTGTCACTTGCCAGTTGTTGTTAATCGAAAGTTCTGGCCGTACGAGACCGCACTGATACCGGTGGTTACGAAAGGTTACATAGGTCATGGGACCTACCTTTATATTCCCCCTTTCAAAGTTCTATTTTAACTTACACTAACTTAATAATTAACTTAATGATCTTTTTAAGATATTAAAAAAGTAGTAAAGCGTAACTTACTTATAGTTTATATTTTGTGCCTACGCTTATAGAGACGTTTAACTAATTACGAGCTTAAACACACTTACTACACCCCGCTGGGGCAACCCACGCGCTCCACAGGACGACCTGGTCTTGCTGGAGTGATCCAAAACAGCCATGGAGCGGTTGCTGAACATCCACTATGTTGAGGGTCTAACACATGTAAATGCTGTGCGTCGTGAGGTACTGCATCAGCAATTCATCCGCCGTATCATGCTCCCTGAAGTCTACGAGGCGGAGCCAATAACTGCTGTCGAATCGTATCAAAGTTATGTCGTATCACAACACCAGTAGAGCTGTCTCGTCGTATTGTCAGCTCCTGCGCCGTGGCCCCATCTAGCCTAGAAGATAGCTTGAGCGCGTCGTAACTCACTTGCTATAGCCACAGATGAGGTGACACAGCGTGGTCATATGTGGATTATTGAGCAAAAGCCGGACCAAACAGGTCAAATTCGTCTATATGCCGGTTAAAGCACGTTGCTTGTTGAATCTTTGTCCTTGATTGGCCGCATTAGGCTTCGGGGACCGACTGTAATCGATGCATCTGCCAAAATGCCGTTCAGAGAAGGTTTGCGTAGCGCCCTTCCAGTCTTGAGTAGATTTTATTGATGGCTTCGGAGACCGACTGAAATCGATATGTTTAACAAACTGCCGGTTCGAGAAGGTTGTGCGCTTTTTTTTTGTATGGCCTATAAGTCCAGGTTCAGGCCAAATTGCTCTCGAACGCTCATTCCTGTCCATTGTCGATAGCCAAGACGAAGCTGTACACATAATGAAGGGTGATCTTCATGGCTTCTAGGATGCCGACGGCAGTGATGACATTGCTTCCGCAAGATGCCTAGATACCGTGTGCTGAAGTCGTATACGATTAATTGCGTGCCACGAATTGTTTCTTCTAATCGAAACATGTATTCTTGGCCTCTCGTATTTCTCCTTTACTGAACGGAACGGGGCTGAAAGCTGCAGCTGCGGAGCGGGCGAAAAAAAATAGGGATTCCATTGCGTAGATGAACACTACGCGCGCGCTTCTGGCCTGGCCCTTCGAGACTCAAGATAGCATCACGTGTGGCACGTCGTGCAGGTGCCCAGGTGGATGCATGGGATCATGGATGGATGCCGTAGGCGAGGATCGAGACGCATGACAGGGCGAGTAGCCCGTTCCTTGAAAAACCAAGCTAACACAACATAACGTCAACAACGTGCAGGAAATATGCGCATCTAAAAAACGACAAGTGAGAAACAATCCCGAAGTCATTCGTGAAGTCGCGAAATGCAGGGTCCTTCCTAGAAACCCACCGCCCCGCCTCCACCCAATCATCGCTCGCGCGCACTTGGCGCCTGACCCCCCTCGTCACCACCAAACCTACACCTCAAACCTCAGAATCCCCGCCCACGCCTCTCGCACACGCTACACAAAACTCCCAACCCTAGAACTCTCCAACCATCATTGCGCAAACCCACCGTCTCCTCACCCACCCACGCACCACCACCCCTCCTCTTTCCGCCCACCACTCCACCCTTCACCATGTCCTCCCAAGCCTGGGAACGCGAACAGTAAGCGCAGCTCACCTTCCTCCCTCCCCACCCAACCCTTCTAAGCCACCCCACAGACAAAACAACTCCCGCCTCGACGAGCTGGCCTCCAAAGTCTCCGCGCTCCGCGGCGTAACCATCGACATCTACGACAATGCGCGCGACCACACGCTCATAGAAAACACATCGGATACTTTCTCATCCATGGGGACGACACTCAAGGGATCCGCGGGCAGGCTGACGCGCATGGCGCGCTCGGGGGATAAGGTGGCGGTGTTGAAGTTGGCGGGGATTATAGTCGGGGTTGTGGTGTTATTGTATTGGATTTGGGGTTTGATATTCTGAGGAAGGGAGGTGGAGAGAGTGGTGTAATGAGGTGGCGCGTTGGCGTGGGGAGAGACGGGTCATGGGCTGCGCCTGGATGGATACGTGAGCGGGAAGAAGAGAAGGATTGTGTGTATCTGAAAGGGAGGTGAGCGAGCGGGTCGAAGGCGCTTGTGTATACTATCCCCACGCGCTGCGACGCCTATCTCGCACGCGCGACTTGCATACTCGGCGTTTGTACTTTGGGCATTAGGACAGGGAACGTCTGGCGTTGGGGCGCTACATGCCATATCACATCGAATCACATCACTGTACAAACATCGGATCCATTTGAACATGAAAAGCCGAATAACTTCGCATTCATTGCGGTGGCGACATGGTCGCAAAAACGCTCCACGCTCCACCAAACCTCTAGCCAAAGCTCCCTAAACCAGCAAACATCTCCGCCTGGACCCCGCAAAGCCTCTTGGGGTATAGAAAGTAGTAGTCGTGCCCGTACGCCCATGCGCCGCGAAGCAGAGCGACGTCTGCTGAACCGAAAAAGCGATCGTCGACAAAAGAACAAAGAACACTGCGGCCGGCTTCTGACCCAAGTCAACATCAGTATAGCTGAGTCCGCTTCAGCTGATTTTAGTTTCCATGCCCGTTGCCGCTTGAGGGTTCTGCACCGTTCTTTTGAAAAATGTGTTGGACCAGGATGTTGAGGTCGTCTCTCGCCGCGGGGACCTTGTCGAGGACTTCTTTGAGGTTGTAAAGAATGTCGGTATTATATTGGTTCTGGAGGATTGTCTGCACAACGGGAGAGGCCATGTAGGGTCCCAGTATGCTGGCTGGATCAAGAGGCGGTGTCGGTGCCTGTGCGACATGTCCCGGGTGCATTGAAGGTGCAGGGGGCGCAGGATATCCATTGTTTGATAGCGCGGTAAAAGGGTTGGGAGGGAAGGCGGGCCCGACCGGAGAGTATGAGGGGCCGTGGGGATTGGTCAATGGAGAAGGACTTGGTCCATTTGCGCCGTTGGTTGTTTGTGCGGGGACAGGAGTCTGATGCACTGCTGCATCCCGCATCAGCGGGTACTGGACGAGCTGCGGCTGTATGTCAGGAAGCTTGGCGACGAGTGCAAGGAGCAACATGTTCTCTTTGCGCGGCGTCTCGATGGTGCAATGTTCCAGGAGATCCATAAATTGGGGAAGGTTGCTTCCGCCCTCCGGTATCGGGATGACGTACAAGTCCTTTATGGCACCGACTTTGTCAACCGGTATTACTCCCCAACGCTGGCGATCATGGAAGTATGTATACAGTGTGTCCATGACTGCGCGGCCTTCGGATGACACTGGACTCAGAGCTAGTACGGCCACATCGTGGCTGTGGGTCGATGCTAGGCTTCTAATATAATCATCGCCCTTGGCTTCCTCAATACGCCCTCCGATGGGTAAGCTGGTTGTTAGTAGCTGGTTCCATGGAATCACCTTGCTGAAGTCGCCTCCTGCAACGAACCGGGCTACTGATGCACATGGCTCCATGTGCTGCATCTCGATAGATCCGCGCCAGACTATAGACTCATCGGCGAGGCTCGACATATCAATGTCACCGTCTTCGTCCTTGAGTAAGCGGTCAACATCTGCATCGACTTGCGTGTTCTTCTCGGGCTGCTGGAGAGAGCTTTGACGGCGTGGGATGAACGAGGTTTGGTCGTTATGTGGGGAACGCACTTGAGCGAAGACAGAGTTGATGTCGAAGTTGGTCGAAGGTCGTCGAGCGCCATCTGCTCCTCCAGTTGTGTCCACCGCTATAGGTTCGCGCCGGCCGACATCTTCGGGCAATTCCACAGTCGCATGGCCGTCTTTTGGAGGTGACTGGACCATGGAAGGCTTTTCATCACTCTGGGGCGGTGGTTGTGGTGGCGGGGATTGCAACCTTTCTTGAGGCTGGTATGATTCGTTCTCCACGAGTTCGTCGCCTTTGTGCGTCTTGCGGAACCGTGGTCCCGTCTCCTCGGTGAGTACCATCTGCTTCTCGTTCGCCTCTCTGATTGCGGCATACTCTCGCTGCTTCTCGTCGCTTGCCATCTCTGCTGGTGACATAGCCGCAATGTCGTCGGCCTTCAAACTGCCAGACAATAACTGATCTACCAGGCCAGTGTTCTTTTTCGTGTTGAAGATGATACTGCGGAGCTGGAGCGCGAAAGGGGACTCGGGCCCTGCCGGCTCGCCGTGGCGCAGTAGGGCGGCACGGTCGACGTCCAACGCGAGTCGAGTAGCAATGGACTGGGCGGTCTCGCCATCTGGCAGTTGATATCCCCGGGAATCTGACGCAGCAGTGATTAGTGGAGCCAATGTGTCCCTCAGCTTTTCTGCCATCGCTTTCTGTTTCTGGGGCAGAGCGTTGATATCAGGGACAACTCCCGACTGGATTTCGACATTTTCGGTCTTCGGAGCGCTGGATTTCCTCCGTTTCTTGCTGGAACCATCCTTTTCCGAAATAGACTCGTGTCGTCGCTTCTCGCTTAGGGGGGAGTGCGGCTGACTCTTGATCGATTCCTTCTTAGTCGGCTGGAGCACGTTAGCAGATTGACTTCTATGAAGTGAGTCACGACTGACCTTTACTTCTGCCTGCACAGTACGGGGATCTGCTGCCACCTCACTTGGGATGGCAATGGGCGTGGACGCAGCCGCTGATGCGGCAGGCGTAGGGGTATTGGGTTGGGTAGCCGGTTGTGTGGGCTGTGGCGTGGCCGTTTTGGCACTGTCCTGCTTGCCGGTGGGCTTCTGATCGGTCGGACGTGATTTGGGCGGCTTCGCGCCTCTCTTGCTCCATTTTATCCACGGTTTCTCGCCCTTTGCCATGAGCGCCAGTAGCTCCTGGTGCTCCTCGGGTCTGCACTGCTCGCAAAAGTAGTCCCTGTTCTCCCAATACTGATCGTCCTGGGGAAGATGCAGGCACCTGTTATGTTGCCATACTTCGCATTTGTCGCAGCATATCATCTTCGGACCGTTGTCGCGCTGGTCGCCGCACACACATCGAACGATGGCATCCGCTTGGTCGTCTTCCTCCTCAGATTCTGCAGAAGCTCCGGATTGCGACCGCGGCGCGGCAGCTTTCGCCTTCTTGCCGTCTGTCTTGGGCTTGGGCTTCGACTTTGGAATGGGCTCGTCGAGCGCATCGGCATTTTTGGTATGCTGGCCCTTGGTGGCGCGCCCGGAGCGACGCGGCTCTTCGTCTGTCGCAGACAAGTTAGCATCATGGCGGAGTGCCGAGGTGGCGCGACGCGTGGTGCGAGGTGTTACAATCGCCTACACCGAGAGCACATGCGCGCGGGAGTCTGCTTACCGGCCATGGTGTGGGAATGCGGGCAAACGTGGGCTCAGGACAACGCGACTGCGTGTCAAGTTACGCAAAGAGCAGATAATTCACGGTCTACGAAAAGCTTGAGGCCTCTACTGCGGGCTGCTGCGCGAGGGCGGGCAGGCCACAGAGAGCGACGTCTAACTAGAAAAACAGCGTGCAGGATTCCCTTGCCACCAGTAACAGCGTGAGCACGGCGAGACGTGAGTTCGGTGTCGCAGCTTCCTTGCGACCGAGACCTAGGACAGCTCCTCCAGAAAGAGCCGTGGCCGTTGCGAGCGCCGCAGGGTAGGCGCGCGAGAGGAAGTCGCGGGCGGGTGCTCCAGACGGGCGTACGACAGTTAATTAGAGGCGTAGAACGGGAGACACGGCGCGGGCGCGAAAAGTCGTCGTCGCTGGTGTCGTGTGGGCGTGATGGAAGTGGTGAGGAGAAGCGCGGGCAAAGGTGGAGCTCAGGCCGAGTTGGTGCTTGGCATGTTAATTGCCCGTGAACGCTGCACTGCGATACGCTGGAGCTGCGGCCAAACAGCTTTCACAAGCTTCTTGCTACGGCAAAACGCACACAGTTTCCTACAATCAAAATAAATCTCTCGTCCAACTCTCGCAGACCTACCAAAACACTATGGCCGACGTCCGCTCTATGCTGAAGCAGCAGCGGGCTGCCCGCCAGCAAGCCAAAGCGCCCAAGCAATCAGCAAGCAGTTCGAAGAAGCGGAAAGCCGCAGACGATACGCCGGAGGAGCGGAAACGGACAAAGACCGAGGAGAGAAATGGCGTACCAGCGGGATTCTTCGACGAGGGCGTTGCGCAGGAAGCGGGCGCAACTCCACCAGACACAGCTACCGCGCCTCCAGCGGCGCAAATGGACGGGACGATTCAGCTACCTGATACCAAAAAGCCTCCCTTGCCAGCAGCTGCTGATGCAGAACTGGACGCCTTCATGGCCGAGATGGAGAAAACTGCGGCCGTGACTGAGCGCAACCCCCACCAGCGCAACGTCCCATTGTATTCTGGCGCCGTCATTGAGTCTGCACCCATGACTGCTGCTCAGTTGGCGGCGCAGGCACGAGAGGAACAGAATGCGCAACGAGCCCGCAGGGATGAGGAGATGGAGGGCGAGAAAGAAGATGCTGCTCGTGCGCTCGAGGACGAGTTTGAGGAGATGGACGGCTTGGAAGAGAGAGTGAAGAAGCTGCGGGAGCAAAGAGAGGCGCTTCGTGCGAAGCATACGGCTGTTGAAGTGCGCGATCAGGATACTTCGCTTCCTACTGCGCCTGCGGATGACGAGGACAGCGAGTTAGGAGATGAGGACTGGGACGACTGGCGCTTTCGCCCAGCTTGATACATTTTCAATTGCATAGGCCGGGTGGACAGCCTAGCATGTACACATTGTAGCATACAGCATCTTGATACCACGGGCACGGGCATGGGCATGGCGTTTGGGACGATACCACCTGAATAGAGAGGACGCATAGCGGCTTGAACTTACCACCCAGATCACACTTGTATCGACACATTCATTTAATCTGCCGTGATAACTTTTATCTAACCAGGGAGCACCTCGAGTAAAGCACAGCTGGCCAATCAGCAATGTGGACGTCTCTGACGTTGGTTCGCCAAGCCAAACGCACCCAGCACCAGCACCAGCACCAGCACCAGGCCCCTCGGGCTTGTAAAGTAAAGTTACACGTATCAAACGCCCACGCGACCGAATGAACACGTCCTCCTACCTTGTTCCCACCTGTTCTTGAAGCTGCACACCCAAAGACAACCCTCGCAACCCCGCGCACACACAGATCCGCCTACAATGTCGAGGCGGCCCAATCCCGCCGCCGATCGCGCGGAGCAGAACCGACAGACGCTCAAGAGCTTGGTGAAGATCGAGGCGAACAAGAGCTGCGCAGACTGCAAGAGGAATAAGCGTGCGTAGATTGGGTCACCCATGGGTTCTTCAGTGCGCTGATACAAAGGACAGACCCGCGATGGGCCAGCTGGAACTTGGGCATTTTCGTGTGCATCCGGTACGACTTCCGCCTCCACTCTCTACCTTCGGCGCGTTGACAGCCAATAGATGTTCTGGTATCCACCGTGGTATGGGAACACACATTAGTCGAGTCAAATCAGTAGACCTCGATTCGTGGACCGACGAGCAGCTCCAGAGCGTGCTGAAGTGGGGCAACGCGCGTGCGAACAAGTCAGTATATCTAGCCCTCAGGCGGGAGCCATGCTGACCGGGACAGATATTGGGAAGCAAAATTGGCACCTGGCCATGTACCGTCCGAAGCGTACGCCGCCCATTCTCCTTGCCTTCCAACATCTAACTCGAGGTAGCAAGATTGAGAACTTCATTCGGACAAAGTACGAGTCGAAGCGATGGGTCATGGACGGGCCCATGCCTGACCCAGCATCACTGGACATTTCGGATGATGACATGGTGAGCTTGGCCTAACTACAGCGCGATTGATTAAGGCTCACATTCCAACAGCCACTGTCCAAGGTCCAAGAAAAAGTTCAGATCGAACGCTCCGCTTCACAACGCCTCGTCGGCACCTCCTCACGCGCAGCCCCTGAGCCCCGAGCCGTGCCTCCACCGCAACCCGCTATCGATCTGTTCGGCGACGAGACGCCAGCCCCTCCGCGGGCTAGCACAGGACCTCCGCAGGCACGAGCTGTACCTTCCAAAGCGGAGCCCGCTCCTCCCAAACAGACCAAGGCCGGTGACTCTCTGCTCGGTCTTGACTTCCTAGGGAGCGCACCCGCACAACCTGCTCGACCTTCTAGCACAGGGCCCGCAGCAACAGCACCCTCGCGGCCGGATCTCAAGCAATCGATCCTATCCCTGTATGCTGCAAAGCCCGCTGCGGCACCCCAGCCTCAGCAGCATGCCCGTCAAGATTCTTTCGGTGGTCTTGCTTCTCCAGCTCAGCAATCACCCCAGCCACAACAGTCGAGCTTTGGAGGCTTGAACGATGCATTCAGCAGTCTTTCTTTTGGACAGGGTGCGGCACCAGCACCTAAACCGTCTCCATTTTCTGGTCTAGACAATTTTACAAGCACAAAGTCGCCCCCATCCACATCGTCGAGTATGTTCGGTGGCGGAGGCAACTTCTTTAGTCCCAAATCTCCTCCTCCTCAAGCTCCCAAACAAGCTTCGAGCGGCCTGGGAGACTTCTCAGCTTTCTCATCAGCTCCAGCACAACCAGCACAACCAGCAGCCCCTTCCTCTGGCATGAACGATTTACTTGACCTCTCGATGCCATCTGCACCGGCACCGGCACCGCAACCCCCGGCTCAGTCGATGGCATCCCCACCTATGAACTCGGCGTTCAACTTGTCCCAGCCAGCTGCGCCTAAGCCCGCTCTCCCGTCCGCCGCTCCCCCGCCAGCTGCGACGTTCTCCGGGTTCTCTAACATGGATGCATGGGGCAGCACGGATGCGTGGGCTTCGCCGGCACCTGCACAGACGACACAAACTACGGCCACCACGACGCACACACAGCCAAAGAGCCCGGGTTGGGGCGCGTCTACTATCACGCAAGATGACGACTTTGGTGGGTGGAGCAGTGCTGCGCCTGTGGCGCCTTCCACGACGACGCAGCATCAGACGAAATCTACGAATAAGCCGGCAGGCGGCTTTGGTGGAGGCGATGATTTGTTCTCGAATGTTTGGGAGTAAGCATTATAGGCGTCGGGTGGTGTGGCTGGGATGATTGGCCTTGGACATGAGAGCGCGTTGAGAACGCGAGGCGACCTGTCTTTTGCATGGGAGGATAGCGCTTGTGTATAGAGAGGATGAGAACGTTGAATCGCAATGATAATGACTTCGGTTATGTTAGTCATGCGTCGCTATTTTGTAGTATCACGGTTATGACGGACGCGAAGCAGCCCGGTAGGTGTAGATTCTGCTCGAAAGAGGTTCAGTGCCATGCGTCCCACTTTTTCTGGTGTGATCGATCAAGGTGTTCTTTCGCTCGGAGGTCTTAGGGCATCCTGGGGCAATACGTAGCTTTATTTTTACTTTACAGGAAACACTTGAGGCGCTAGATTGAGAGTGCCTCCTGCGTGAAACACATCCAAATTGTCCTATCCAGGATTTGTGCAGTATTACAATTACTAGTGAACAGTCGAATGCCAAGTACAAAGGAAATGGGAAACGACAATGTTAAAAGTGGTCAGGGGACTGAAAGTTAACAAATTGAACAAGAAAGAACAATGTCGGAAAATGGGAGACAGGAGAGAATAAACAAATGAAATGAGGAGCCGTGTCCTGGTCCTCCGGACTACTTCTGCTTCCTTTGGCTCTGATTGCGCAGCTTTTTTCCAATGCTGCTGAAAAAGGAACGGTTTCTTCCACGAACACTGTCCATTCCCTCCAAGTGCTGCTTGGTGGCACTGAATAACTCCTGGTATGCTTGTTCAAGGAGCCCAAGAGCCTCCTTGACTTTTGTCCGGGCTCTCGTTGAAATTGTCGTCCATTGCGATAGCTGCCGCGAGATATCGGTGCGGTTTATTCCACCAATGTCCTTGGGATAGAGTGCAGGGATCGGGGAGCACATTCTGGAATATAAACCCGGTTGCGCGGTCGTATGCTCGCGAGACTTTGTGCGTTGGGTCCTTCATGATGAACACATTTCCAAATGTTCGACGGAAAGCTTTGCGCATACTTGGGCTGTAGGAAGCAATTCCTGCGGCATGCAAGAGATCGGTTGCCATTGTGGATAGCGTCATCCTGAAGTCAAGGGGTTGATCCATCGCTTTGAGGGTTTCCAGCGTGCACGGCATCTCATCCTTAAGCAATGCCCGCATTCTCACGCGGATTTGGTTGTTTGAATATTCGTCGAGTCCGGGATTACTGTTTAGGTATTCTTTCGATTTTTGCTTAAGCATCGAATAGGCCGCGGTGAGACTCCCAGTACTTGAGATGAGCGCACTAGGCTCCTCTTCCGCACTACTATCGTCGTCCGTGTGGCCGTACCATACTGAAGAATCCCGATTCCCCAAGCTGGTAGGATCCATCGTAGCTGGGTCATCAATGAGAGTGTCCCACCTCTGTTGGAAGCTGACAAGAGGCAGCCCGCTCAGCTCGGGCCATGCGCCGGCCTAGTGGTCGTTCTCGACGCTGAATTTGATGTTGTGCTCCATAGCCATTCGGTCGATCCGGTAGAGTGTGTCATACACACTTGAAGTGAACTCACGGAGTGCTTTTTGTGGATCAGCGATGGCTGGCACCTAGTTACTAGACAGGTTCGCTAAATCAGCCTCGTGTTTCCACGCGTCCACCAATGCCGTGGTGTAGATTCCACCGGCATACCGACTAACGGATTAGCTGACGGTCCAGGATAGGCTTTCCCTCGTGGGGGCCTGCAGCGGCGAAGAAGGTCATGTTAAGGTCTTTGCGGACCTTCCACCCTCCCGTGTAACACGGTGTGCTGATGATGGTTGTTCTGACCTTTTGCCTAACGCATTTCTTGAAGTCACAGACTTTAAACCTCTCGTGGCTCAGCCAAATGCCGTCGTTCCCTCGAAGCCAAATGAGGGTCCGCCCGGTCGGTAGAAACGATCGTGGCAGGCGTGCTGGATGGTAGATCATATTCGGCCATCCCTAATGAAAACAGATTTATTCAGCCACTGGATTGTGTCCTGGGGTAACACGCAGGACAACGACAACATCGAATAGAAATGGCTTACCCAACCTTGTACCTCCAAGATTGATCTACCGGCGGTGGAATATGTGTGGTGAATTCTGGAATGGCGTCCTGATGGGTCATTGTCTTTATGATAGTAAGAGCGTGAGGCTGTGTTTTGCATAGGTAGGCAGCGCTGGTGGATACGGGAACGTCGAATTACAGCGATGACGGCCTTAGGTGTGTCTAGTGTGCCGCGCCTTCTCTTTCCTCATAAACGATGTTGGGTTGGCTTAGATGCCTCCATATCTGGAGGCTTTTGCCTTCGAAAATGGACGCCTCTAAGCCAGCAATTCTTGGCACCGGAGATTCTTAAGTCCGCGACCGATTCATGCTCATTACATAATCAGCGT
>ML976685.1:760416-773127 GCA_010015655.1 Bimuria novae-zelandiae CBS 107.79
GAGGAAGCTGAGGGAGGCTAGAGTACGCGAGAGCGTTGTAGATAAGGAGAAAGAGAAAGTAGAACTCGAAAAAGCGCGTAAGAAGGCAGAAATAACCTTAGCTAAGCTACGTAACCTGCAGGAGAAGAAAGAGAGAGAAAGGTTGAGGGTTAAGAAAAGGGAGGAAAAGGAGAGGGTCGCGGCGGAGAAACAGGCTGAGCAACAACGGATGATTCAGGAGAAAGAAAACTCCGAAAAGGCTATACAAACTTCTCAAAAGGGAAAGAGGAAGGCCTCAAAGCCTGCCGCAGCGCCAAAACAGAAAAAAAAGCAACGTGTGGTGGTTGCTGAGGGTAGGGGGGATAGGGGTGATGAAATGGGGCGTGATCCAGCACCCACAACAATAACGCGCCGTGGCCGCAACATCAAACTTCCAGCGAAATTCCAGTAGTACACCTTTTTCGCAGCAATTTATATAGTAATTGAATGAATTATTAGAATATTCTAGCTATTGTGGACGACTCAGTAACGAGGTGTTGTAAACTGCGTGATTTGGTTGGGGTGCGCCATTTGCCGAACCGCGCCAAGTGCTGAACCAACATGTTAATAGCTTAGCGCTCTTTTATACGCTTTCTCTCTTGCTCTTCTTTCTCCCTTGCTGCTATCTGGCGCTTCTCTTCTGTAATTTGCTTCTTGTACGCTATAGCAGCAGCCTTTAACTTTCTTACCTTTTCTTTTTAGAACTCCTCCTCCTCTGCCTTACGCTTTGCTAATCTTATCCGTGTGCGCGCTTCTCGAAAGGAGCGAGGAGTCTATATCATGTACGGTCCCTAGTACTCGTAGTGTTATAGCAAAGCTAGAGGCTTGCCTTGCTTTTCTCGCTTCCTCTTAGTAGTAAGAGCGTTTATTAGACCTTTATTTTCGCTCCTTATAAGGGTGTTTTAGATAGCTATATAGTAGAGCGATTACTAAATAATTAATATATCCTTTTCTGTTGCACCCTTTAACGCACGCCTTACTACTTAATCTAGAACCCTTTACTATTCTCCTTTATAGATAGTAGCGTTAGAGTCGCTATCTTTTGCAGTCTTAGAGTTACTGTCTATAAACTTATCTAGTATAACGTTAGGGTTAAATGGGCTCACGCCCACTGCCTTAAAGGAGCTAAGTATATTTAATTTAGTAAAGCTAGCTACCTAGGCATCCTAAAATAGCGAGAAGAAGTCAGGCTTCTTTACTAGTACTAGGCCTTTGTGCTTAAAGAGGCGCTCTCCTAGCTTCTTTAAGTATGCTATACTAAGAGGCTTAAATATTACTATATTAAGTGGCTAAAGCGTGTGCGTGCTGTGAGGTAGATAGATACTTATAAGAATCTTGTGCTAGTGGTAATACTCTAAAAACTCTTTAGTTAGGTAACTCCTATAGCTATCCACGAGCAATAGGCGGTACTTTCTTTAAGCTTTAGATATAGTAAAGCGCTAGAACACCTGTTATAGCTAAGCAAGGCCTAGGCCGTCGTTGCTCCAGCCACTAGGTAATACTCTAAAGAAGGCTATATGTTCTCCTACCTTCACATCCTCCACCCAGGTGCTCTGAATATTCTGAGATTTAGCTGGATATATAAGGCCTAGAGGAAGAGCAGATCCATCCGCGCACATATATGCTATAAGGCTTACCTACTCACGATTGCTATTCTGCAGCATCTGCCTAAAGGGTTTCTTCTTAAATTAACGCTTGCTAAAGATTCTCTTCTATCTGCTAATAGCTTTAATTATAAAGCCTTTCTTATCTATATTATATATATGCGCAGGCTCTATTTTATAGAATTTAATTTTATCGCGTAGCGCGTTATAGTATAGCTTGTACTTATTACTAAAGTTAGCGATGTGGCGTTGCTGGTCTATAGATATAGTAAATTAAGACGTAAGCTTATCGTTGTAATAATCTAGGAAGCGCGATACCTAGCTCTTAGAGACCTAATGCCTAGCGATATTTAAGGCAAAATCTTAAACTATTTCTCTTATAGGTAGGAGGTATTCTTTTATAAGCTTGTCTATGTACTTTATAAGCTCTGCCTCCTCTTGTAGGCTAAGGTTCTAACGCGTTATTATATCCTTTTAGTAAGAACGCGCACTAAGCTCTACTTTACGCGTTAAAGTTAAGCAAATAACGCTATGCCTTTAAGCTATTTTTATTTATAGGATTTTCTCTCCTAGAGGTGTACTTTTTGCTTCTGTAACTGCTTCGTTAATACCTGTCATTGTTGTTGTGCTGTGTTGGGATGAAAAAGTGTTATGTGGATGGTGTTCCGCGCGTTGGCCGACGGCGCGCGTTGGGTGCACGGGCACGGTAAGGGCACAGGCCATGGTCCGAGTTCAATCTGAATTGAATTGATTGTTGGCATCTCTGGGTGCGGGGATTGTGGCTGGATTTAGCAGGTGGGTAGGTAAGCATGGGCCGCTTACTCTTTAATAAGGTCACAAACCTTACGCATTCTCCAATGCTTGATCTTAGACGCCATTTCAAGCGAAAATATCTGCGCACCTTTCGTTATGGGATCGAAAACCCCATTTACCCTTAAATGGGGCATCATGGCTACTGGCCACATTGCTAAGAGTAAGCTTCGCACAGTAGCGCCAATGACACCAAGCAGCTCAGGTGTAACAAATTCTAGACTTTGTCAAGGACCTGTTGACGGACCCTGCGATCCGCGACGTTCACGATGTTTGCCATGAAGTTGTGGCTGTGGCTTCCTCTTCGTCTGTACAAAAAGCTGTCGATTTTTGCGCAAAAGTGAACGCATCCACCAAGACTAAAGTGTACGGATCCTACGCTGAGCTCGTCGCAGACGGAGAGATAGACATTGTCTACATCGCTACACCTCACAGTCACCACTTCCAGAACGCTATGTTAGCCCTTGAAGCAGGAAAGCCTATTCTCTGTGAGAAGGCATTCACTGTCACATCCTCACAAGCGAGAAAGCTAGTCGAGACTGCTCGGACTAAGCAGCTGTTCCTGATGGAGGCCGTTTGGACGCGGTTTTTCCCTCTGAGCATCAAAGTACGTGAACTGGTGGCGTCAGGAGTCATAGGGGCCGTATATCGAGTCATCGGTAAGACAAATCATAGCAGCCACGCTTATCTGCACCTACCTTCCCTTTTGCTGACTTATCCCCTAAACTAGCTGATAACTCATTGAACCGAGTCCTCCCAGAAGGCGACCTTGACTTTCAAGACAGCCATCGAATGGTCAATCTTGACCTTGCTGGCGGCGCAATGCTCGATCTAGGCATCTATTCACTCACATGGCTCATGCAGATCCTCTATCATTTGCAGTCCGACGAGAAAAAGGAGCCGCCTAATGTAGTGGCCGCCATCAACAAATACCACACCGGTGCTGATGAGATGACTAGCTTCATCCTCCAGTTCGCCAAACATAAGAGCATGGGAATAGGTATGACTGCACTTCGCATTGGCTCAGGTGTTGATTATGACTTCACTGGTGGCCCGCCCATCAAGATTCAGGGCTCAGCCGGGGAGATCCAAGTCATGGGCCCAGCATTCAAACCTAGTGCATATCGTGTCATCATGAAAGATGGCGGCGGCCACATCGAAACGGTCCATTGTCCTATCCCCAAAGATCAAAACCGGGATAACTGGGGCCATGGAATGTACTGGGAAGCAGACGAGTGCGCGCGTTGTTTAAGGGATGGAAAGCTAGAGAGCGATACGTTGCCCCTAGAAGAGAGCATCGTCGTCATGGAAGTGATGGAGTCGACACTGAGACAGGGTGGTGTTGAATATCCGCAGCCTATCACGACAGACATCTACGATCGCCTGAGTTCGCTTAACACGGGTAGGAGATAAGAGTGATGATGACTGGTAGACTGATGGAGATCTCGCCGTGTACGGAACCGAACTATGATCTGCTGTCCACAGCCCCAGCAGGTTCCAGCAATATACATCATATGAGGGTTGAGTCAACACGGGCTGCAAGAAGTTTCACAGTCTTTCACCGATAGATGATTATTTGAGCTTCTTATGGCAATTTACACGATCATGTTTACTTAACTCGCAGCCTCATAGCCTCGCTCCCGCGGCCCTCTTCTTCGTCTGGTTGTTGACCACTCTGATATCGTCGCGCAACGATGACATCACATCGTTTACACTCAGCGCCCCGGAGCCTTCTATCATCGAAAGGATACGTTCGGTCGCGAAGAAAACAGTGTCGATCTTCCCTGACATGACCGAAAATATGCGTCCTCGCCTCGTCACCTGGCATGTGCGGTCGTCGTGCGCACCAATAAGCTTAGTTTTGATGGCAAGCTGCGGTCCAACATATCGGAAGAGTGTTGGAAAAGCTGGCAGGTAGAGCTCGATTTGCTCTTCCATTAGGGCACGCTTTGCAGCGACGACCTGAGGGTCCACACTATCGCGGACTGCACGCGCTTCAACAGGCGTGTCGAATTGACCAAGTGGTGTATGAGGAACGCTTGAGAGTGTGAATAAGCCTGGTTCCTCAGTCGGATAGACGGAGCAGAGTGGACCATCGACGAGTGTAACAGCCGGGAAATCGGGTGGCCCTTCATAATAGAGCAGCAGCGTCGGCTCATAGATCACTTGAACATCCGGAGGCCTGGCGTAGTGACCCCAGGTGGCATCCACTACGAAATCGAAACGCTCACCGTCAATGGGAACGCCGTCGTCCATATTCTCAATGTGCGAAACGCGATGGCCAAGTGCGAGTACCTCCTTCAGCTCTGCTTCGAAGTAGGCGCGTGCCTTCGAAAGCAATAGCACACGCTCGGCGGTATATATGGTACCCGCTACATTGGTCAGCTCGACACCCAGCGGCGCGCCCTCCGTAAAATGGATACCACTTGAGACCATGATGGTACGGTAGGTGCCATAATCGATCAGCGAGTCGCATAGCGGCACGGCGTAAATGTTATCCTGAACGCTGCGGCTCAGACTTGGGTATCG
This sequence comes from Bimuria novae-zelandiae CBS 107.79, assembly GCA_010015655.1. NCBI lineage: Eukaryota > Fungi > Ascomycota > Dothideomycetes > Pleosporales > Didymosphaeriaceae > Bimuria > Bimuria novae-zelandiae. Next base: position 765,378 of record ML976685.1, read on the forward strand.
TTCAAGAAAGCGTTGGAAGCCATCGTGCGACTGAGTCCGAGTATCGCTATGCCTGGCGTAATGGAAGCCCATGTGCAGCCGGAACTGATTGTTGCCTGAAGCCTCATGCAGCAGGCGGTCATGCTGCTCGAATAGCTTTACCCGAAAGCCTAGGGCGCGGAGAGATGTGGCAATATGACAACCGTACCAACCGCCGCCAATGATGCCAAAGCGAAAAGAGTGGTGGTGCTCTTCAAGGGGTGTGGTGCTCCCACTGCACAATGGTGAGGTAGTCATCAAGATTATTTGCTACGTATTCTTGCTTTGACAGACATAAACGCTCGAGAGCCGATGCATCCTTAAGCCTGTACCTCATTCAGCTTTAGGCTTGTTACGCAAAGCAACTGGAGATCACGCAAGACGTCGGCTTACGCGCACGGCCCACTGTACAGAGCGGAGACTTAGAAAAACGGAGCCCTGCCGGCATGCATGAGCCTGTCAGACAGGAACAAAGGGTTCATTCAGGCAGGGTGGTTGATAGACGTGGTTAAGCCCATTTGAACTACTCGGTGGCGTAGTCCGACGTAGTTTGAACCCAGTATTGAGCCTGATTAGTTAAATTAATCCGTTAACGAACTGTTTAAGCGACCTAAAGGAGGTAATAGGCGATGGGTACAGCTAGAGCGGACCAATTAGAGAGCTCAAATCTATCTCAACACTATGGTTGAGATTGTTGGATACGCCTCAGCTGACGGCCACCTGTAGAACTAAGACCTACGACGATCTGCATAGGCCTTGATGCCTTATAGAACTAGGTATCTATAAATTGGAGCATGTCTAGTCGATATTGGACACCGTCTGAGCCCTGGTTTGATATGGTTTGACGTCTATAGACGTCCCAAAAGGGTAGTCAAACCAATCCTGGTTCAAATCAAGACCGTAAGGATGCGATTCCTTTGCCTCCATGGAATGGGTACCAATGAGAGGGTAAGGACTCCAAATATACTACATATCACACAAGACTCATGACTAACTCAAAGTACAGGTGATGAAGATGCAAATAGGTTCGTCATTCAATCGAACCGGCTCAATGAGCATTGAACGCTGACGAGCTGAAAATCCACCAGCTTCTCTTTGTCATGCCCTCGGAGATCATCATGAGTACGACTTTGTTGAGGGGAACATTCCCTGCTCGCCAGCCCCAGGTAGCTTCACTGCCATCCCACACACGAAAATACCCGCTGATGATCCCGAGGAATCGCCCAGTTTCTTACAGTCGGAGAGGAGGCTGAGACCTTCTGCTTCTACGAACCTAACTCAGCCAACAGCATCCTCACGGCCCTTGCAGACCTAGCGTGGTACATAGCCTCCGAGGGCCCGTATCAAGGCGTTATCGGTTTCTCGCAAGGTGCGGCCCTCGCTGCAACGCTTATGATCAAACAAGGTCGAAACGATTACAGCACAGTACATCCGCTGTTCCAGTGCGCCATCTTCTTATGCGCCGGCGCGCCGTACGACCCGGTGGCCTTGGATCAGGGCAAGGCAGTACTGCTAGAGGCCAAGCCCGATGCACCTAGTATCCGTGTGGCAACCGCGCATGTAGTGGGCGAGAAGGATGATGCATTAGCGGCCAGTCTTGCATTGGTAGAGCAATGCGACCCTCGTAATCACAGGGTGTACATGCATGCGGGTGGACATGATGTACCAAGAGACGTTCAAGGTGTTAGAAGGATGATCTCGGTGGTCGAGGAGGTGTTGCATCTGGCCAGTCATGCTCAGTGATCAGTGGCGGATCATTCGATAATCCATGAGTATGCTATCCTATCTGATTGAATGAATATTCATACTCCAACCCGAAGCTCGCGCAAGAACATGCGAGTACAGTTGGGGGGGGGGTTGTATCTCTTGCATGTACATATCAATAGGTCTCTAGCCTGGATCACCGAGCTCTAGGCTTCAGTCCCTGTGAGTGGCTAAGGCTAAACTTATTCCCGCTCCCGTGGGGCTGCAAGCTCACCATCTGCCGTTGTGGTCAGCCTCCTTGGCTTCTTCTCGCAGAGAAGAAGCAGAGACACCAATGAAACAATGCAGAAGTACAGCATTACTCTCATCTGCTGGCTGTATGCCGCCGCATACACCCTGCGGACTGCCAACTGCTTGCCTACAGGTAGCGTGTCAATAGCGCGAAAAGAATCCAGCAAAGCTGTGACTTGGTCTCCGGTCAGAAACTCAGACGTTTCTGCTTTGATGTGGTTGTTCAGAAGAGCCGAGCAGATCGCAAGGCCTATTGTACCTCCAAGGACACGGACCTGTGTAACGGACCCAATCGTAACAGCTACTCGGTGTCAGTGTTTGTTGCTTATGTCCTAGACGCAAATGCAGTGTCACTTACCCATGTCTTTCTGTTCTACCACCAAAGGCGTCATCATCAAGATGGTACTGAGATTAAGCCCAAATCCAAACCCCATGATGACTTGATACCCATACTGGGTCTTTGGAATGCTGAGATCCGTAGAGTCAATGCTGCTAAATAAGCCCACTCCAATCGCCTGAAGGCTAGCGCCGAAAATGAGCAAGTAGAGTGGAGGGACTCTTAGCTTCGAAACAAAGAATCCCGCAGCAGTGCTGGCAACTGGAGACAGTAGCAGAAGAGGCAAGAGTCGGATACCAGCACCGATGGCTGATGTACCGTTGACTGTCTGCAACCTTTGAGGAATGTTGATAATGTGGGCGGGCAAATAAGGACAACAAGCTGTATTGCTATCTGCGAAAAGAAGAGTGAGGAGTCTGTCGAGGAAGAAAGGAGAGGGCGAGAGCTTTATCTTGAAGTAAGTGGTCCGTGCGCGTAGATGGAACCTTCTACACACACAACCTCTGACATAAGTCACGTGGCTACACACCCCCCCAGCTGCGGTGTACCCACACCAAAGCTGATCTCTGTACTATACCTAAATAGGCAGTACACGATAGGTTCTGAAGTAGTTCTTCTCCTATAGATACTCCTTAATGTCTTGCATTCTAAGTTGCCTCACAAAGTCAGCGTGCTTTTGACGTACAAGACTCTTGGTGAGTCCGTCGGCTGGCATCTGATTAGTAGGCTTCCACTGGACTAATATGCGTCCTTCTGTCTGTTCTTGTCTCAGCCAATGCTGATGAGTGTCGATGTGGCGTAGCTTGGTGAATAGCTTGTCCTCGTCCTTGGTGATGATCCCTACTGTCTGTAGGTTGTCGCAGTAGATAGCTGGCGTAGTTTCTGGGTCAAAGTTGATGTGTTTGAATAGTCGATTCCATGCTTGAAGCTCACTAGCAGCTGTTGATAGAGCTAGAAGCTCTGCCTCAGTGGTTGACTTTGTGACTGAGCGCTGTAGCTTCGCTTTCCAATCGATAGGCATGCTATAGAGCATGAACAAGTATCCCTGCGAGCTCCGTCGAGTCTCTAGATCGTCTGCGAAAGCTGCATCTGATGCTCCGTAGAACAGTGGCTCACTGTCAACTGGTTCTGCACCCCCCGAGCTCGAACTCAGGTAGATGGTTCGACTGCTAGTGTCTCCTTGCGCTCCTATAGCTAACCTCTTCGTCCCGATCAGATACTTCCATACATGATATGCTGCGTTGACATGCTTCTGTCCTGGATTCTGTAGGTGACGAGATAGCTCTGAGTGAGCGTGTGCAACGTCTGGTCGTGTGTACATCGCTATGTAGGCTAGTGATCCGACAAGTTCTTGATAGAGTTTCGTGCGCTGATCGTCTGGTTCCTCTGTACTTGTGCCAAGATGTCCGTCTGCCAGCGGCACTGCTGGGTATTTCGTGCTTGTAATGTTGTACTTCTTTGTCACTTTGTCGATGAAGCTGTCTTGGAGCAGCCAAATTCTCTTCTGTTCACGGTTTCGGATAACGCGTATGCCTAGGAACCACTTCAGTTCTCCCAAGTATCGTACGTTGTAGGTCGCTCTCAGCTGTGTGTCGAATCGACGATAGGCGTCCTGATTGCTGCGAGATACAGCTACCACTATATCGTCGACAAAGAAGAAGACGATGAGCTGATTACTGCTGTATAGGCAGGGCACTCCAGGCACCTGTCTTAGTCCCATCTTCTCAAGCGTTGTAGTAAGGTGCTTGTACCATAGTCGCGGCGCGTCACGGAGTCCGTACAAAGCTCGCTTGAGCTCCAGTAATTTTGCAAATACTTTCTCATATCCTTCTGGACAGCGTACGTAGGTAGTTCGGTCGAGCAATGCGTTAAGAAAGGCGTTGAGTACATCGTACTGGTATAGATCCAGGTCAAATGCTGCTGCTAGGGCGATAAGGCATCTAAAAATCTTTGCGGCTAGCGTTGCTGCGTACGTGTCGCCCCAGTCTTGCTGCATATCTCCTCGGACAACCAGTCGAGCTTTGAACTTGTAGAGGTATCCATCTTCGTCGAACTTGTACGAGAATACCCACATAAGTGGTAGCACCTCCGCATCTGCTTGCTCAGTGACTTCTAGAGCTCTTCCAAAGCATCCACGGCCGATGATATGATCAATCTCTTTTCGACTTGCCTTCTTGAACTCAGCACCAAATGGATGATGATCCAGGTCCTTCCATCTCTTTGGTTCTGGCGGTAGTTGGTCGCGGTGTAATCGAATCTTTGGCGCTTCGCCAAGTAGCTTTGCTGGTGCTGTAGGATTGATACAAGCCGCGAATGTTGCTAGGTACGTACTGAAGTTTCTTGGCTTCCGGCTTCGCTTGCCCTCTATCACATTCTCCTGCAACAGTTGACTGCCAATCTCTTCACGTCGCTTTGCGTTGTTCGATGTTCGATCTAGTTCTTCTCCTTCTGGAGCTAGAGCGTACCCTTTTCCCCAGCCTGTATCATCTAGCTGTGATTGGTGCAATTCCGACTTCTCTGGCATCTCTTCTGGAGTGATGAAAGCTGGTTGAGTATCCTCAATCTCAGCCTCAAATTCAGATTCAGACTCAAGCTCTTGCTCTGGCTCAGGCCTATAGAGATAGTCTTCTGGTGTAGACAACTGATCAATCAATATGTCACTGTGATCAGGCGTCTCCTCAATATCGAGCACTTCTGCTACCTCACGAATGTAGCTTTTCTCTGCGTACTTGCCTTGCTCATCATAGAGCTTGCTTCGCAGGAAGACAACATCTCGAGTTCGTATAACTCGTCCGATTGTTGGTAACCATACTCGGTATATGTTGGTTGAGTCAAAGCCTACCAGGTGGCCGATCAGGGCTCGAGATTCGAGCTTATCTCCCCTAGGTAGCTTCTCGTTGAGCACATAGGCTCTCGCTCCGATCACCTCAAGGTGAGCGACTGATGGCTTCACTCCTTTAACTTTGGTGTACGGGCATTCCCATTGTATGGCTTCAGTCGGTGTACGATTGAGTAGGTACATGGCCGACATAACACACTCGTTGGCGTATGTCTTTGGCAGACCTGCGTGTAGGCGTATAGCTCTACCTCGAGTCACAATGGTTTTTCCTGCGCGTTCGATGGCTCCGCTTTGAGCTTCTGTAGCTCTAGCTTCGATGGCGATTCCGAGTTCTCTACAGAGCTCTAGCAGTTCGACGTATCCAGCCTCCATGTCCAGCCTCACGATGATGACTTGGCTCTGGAACTGCCGCTTGATCTTGGCCAGTAATCGCTTAAAGACCTTGGTCAAAGTAGCCTTTGTCTTGTCAGGTATACAGCATCCTTCATGCCACTTCGTGTACTGATCGAAAGCGTGGAATAGATACTGATCGCTATTGTAGCAACGCTCTCCTCGCTCTAGGAGCTGTATCAGATCTATGCTGATGCGCTGGAACGGTTGAGTCGCTGGTTCTCGTTGTGGCCTACGACTGACGATCTTCGTCAGTTTCGACTGTATACACGTTTCACAGTCCTTCCACTTTGGTGCTTGACCGTTCGTGATGTGTAGGCCTTCAACGCTCTCAGGCAGGTGCTCGATCGCCTCTCTGCCAGCATGGCCCCACATGACATGTGCTTCCTCTGCAGTGAGCTGCAGTTGCTTCTTTGGTTCGTATGAAGGCTTCTTGCGCGCGTGTACTGAGGCTGCAAGTAGAGAACCAGCATCTGGTCTTTTCATGCCTTCAGCGTCTATCAACCAGTGGCCGCCGGTATAGTTGAGCTTGCAGACCACGTTCTTCCAGCTTTTCTGATATAGACAGTCTCGACCTGAGTCGAAATGAATGCCGATTGATCGACAGCGTGACAGGCCAACAACGTTGGTAAGGAATCCTGGGACGTATGCGACGTAGGTGAGCTCTATTTGCTCTGTGCCTCTAGGCGTGTTGATGAGTAGGATAACGTCTCCCCACTCGTGTATCAATAGCTCTTGGTCTCCAGCCTTGATAACTTCACCTGTCCCATCAGCTCGCTTCTTCCAACCATAGGCTCTGCTATTTGTTACGTGTGTGTTCGATCCTGGGTCAAGAATCCATCGGTTGATCAGACTTGGTTTGACTGTCTGCTCGCTTGCGCAGTCTGAGCTCATTGTGAGCTGTGATACATGACTGTTCAGTGTATCAAACGTCGGTGTGTGGTCATCGAACTGTCGTGGCGCTGTCGAAGCTGCGGACGCTTCTGTTCCTGCGTGATCTCTAGCTTTCACCGCGTTCGTGTTTGCCTTGAGTGCTGCCTTCATAGCTGCTCCAAATGTCGATCGACTTGCCATAGCCTTGTCAAATTGCTCTTGTATCTCCGGTTTTGGCGTCCATCCTTGAGGCTTGCCCTTCGCTCCCAGATACCAACAGTCTTTAAATCGATGATTGAGACCGCATACACACTTAGGCTTCTTATCTTGTTCCCTCTTATCCTTGTTCTCTGTTGCCTGTGGCTCGTCTTGACTGATGCCCAGTGTAGCAAAGGTACCGTGCGACGACGCTACTGGTCTCGTCGAGCGCCAGTACATAGTGAATTGAGCGATAAGGTCGTCCAGGCTCTTGACAGACTGCCCCTGGATCTGTGCTTCAAATAGATTGGCTTGCTGAGTAGTTGCCCACGTGTCGTCGAGTCCTTTGACAGCGAGTAGGAAATCGCGCTGTGCTCGCGGCGATGTGACGTCGGGTAGGTTCGCTGCCTCGCATAGACGTACAACGTGTAGCCATTCATCTAGCCAGGTATCAATGTTGTTGCGGGGTCGGCTCTGCAATTGCCGATACTTTGTTAGAAGCTGTAGCTCCCTCTCAGCTGTCGATGGACAGAGGTGCTTCTTGAGCCTCTTCAGTCGAGCGTACGCTGTATCGTCGCTCTGAATCAGATGTATGTGGCGGCGGCTGATCGTTCTGCCGATCTCCTGGGTAAAGTCGTCCAACGCTTTCCTCTTGACTGTGTATCTAGCCAAGGCTCGATCGTAGCCTCTCTCCGCCTGCTGGTATCTCTGGAACTCCTCGGTCGTCATGTCTCTCAGCACGACGCCGGTATCCTGTTCAGTCACCTCATGGTATTGTTCCGGTATCACGGGCTCTGGCTCCTCAAGCTGTTCAAGTGCCTCCTCGTCAAGATCCGGATTGACCATGGGCCAAAGGTGATTTCGATTCGCGCTATCCTTACGTAGGAAGATCCATTCTTCCCAGTCCGCCGGCTTCTCGAGTATCACCGTCGTCCTCGTAACCAGTCCATCTAGCTCGGTCGTAGGCATCTTGCTCTATCGGCTCCTAGAAGGACTCTCTTCGGTACGGAACGCGTTCTCGAGGCTCGGTAAGGTAGATCAGTGACGTAGCTCTGTTGACAACTTATCAACAGCCCCTCAGCAGCTCGTCAGTACGCGTG
>ML976686.1:0-16095 GCA_010015655.1 Bimuria novae-zelandiae CBS 107.79
ATTTTCTTATTATTATTTTATTCTTATGTTAAACTTCTTACTACTATTTTCTAAACTTTTTATATTAATTTTATTTTATTATATATATATTTAAGTTATATATAAATGTTATTAAACACCTTTATTATAAACTATTTATTTATTATTAATCTATTATTCTAACTATTTTACTATTTTGCCCTTTACTTAATTTATTAATTATTTTAATAATTCTGTACCTTTTTTTATTATATATTTTTATTATTATTCTACTTTTTTTATTTTTTTATTTCTTTTATATATAAATTTTTTATATATTATATATAAAATTATATATTTTTCTTTTTAACTTTTTCCTATTTTTCTTTTTATATTTTTACTATTATTACACCCTTTTACTTTTTTATTCTTTTTAGTTTATACAAAACTTAAAATATATAGCCAAAATATATATAAAATTATATATTAATATATAAACTTTTTTTCTTTTTTTCTTTTATACCCCTACTCTCCTAATAATCGGGTAATCCAACAAAACTCAGCCACTAAACGGTTACTCTCTACCGAATCAAATGCCTGCTTTGTCCCTAAATATTAAACCAACCCATCTATTGACGATCTATTAACCCTCTTACATAATAATCTATTAACCTAATAGTTCCTAACGGAATCCTCGCTACCATGCACGATCCCTATTAATCCACCTACTAAAACACTATAATACTGGCATTCGCCGCCTGCTACCTACTAATAACGCCCTTGTCTATTCTCCTCCTATTAATGGCACATCTCCTGTGGCACCCCGCACTAAAAATAACCTAAATATGGCTTATACTAGATCTACTACTTTATCTTCTTAATTAGCTCCTTTGCCTACTAGCTCTCTACTTGCTAATATTACTAAATGTCGTGTGCGCTCTATCCGTCGCCCGCATCCTTATATATCCTGTACTAATTTACCTACTACGCTAACTAACTACGTAACTATTCTATACTAGCGTACGCCTCTTGCTAGTTCTATATAAACCTCTACTATAGACCTCGTCGTGTCTACTCTTACTACTAGAATATACACTATACTACTTCCCTCTTAGTCTCCTTATCCCTCTTCCTCTTTACTTTAACCACGTTTATTTCTTCTCTATTACTACTATTCCTATTACTACCCTCCTTGCTCTCCTCCTCTTTTGTCTCTTTGCCTCCTTTATAAATATTATATTTCTCTTCCCCCTCTTTGCACCCTACCCGCTCTACTTCTCTACGATCTAAATACCCGCCTAATACTACCCGCCTACACGTCGCCGCCCCGCCTTCTCCTGCTAACGCTTACACTAACGCATGCTCCTTCTCCTCCTACTTGTCTTTAGCCACTTACTATGCCCCTTTCTATACTATTATAACTACCTTGCTCCGTGCCCTATCTTATCCTACTTGGCCGCTCTCCTGCGCGTAATCCAACACGGAAAACAGCCAATTAATGTAGACGATGCACTAGATATTAGGAATATTAATACCTATCCCTAACGCGCTCGTGGCTATAATAACCCGCTTATTACCTAATATAAAATCTTTTAACATGCTTATCTTGCTAATGGCGTCGTAATAATACGTATGGCACCCTAACTATTACGCTAACGCCTTAACCTTACGCACTAAATTACTATATATTACTACCTTACCCTGCCTATACCTGCGTAACTTCTACCGCACCACGCCTAATATTATCCCCTCTACCTCCTACTTCTTTACTACCCTCCCTACCTTAATTACCTAGTATACTACGTTCGTCCGCGCCGTCTCTACCTGGAACACCTTAACCTAGTTAGGATTAAAATACATTTGTTAGAATAACTTATCCTCTTTACTAGGTAGTAATATTACTATTAATAACACTATCTGCGTCTCCGCGGCCACTAACTTGCCTAACTACTATATTTGCTTGCGGAATATATACTGCTAATTTAATATAATGTGGCACTTATTAATTATAATCTAGTCTAACTACCGTGTTACTCTTAAATAGTTTATAAATGTGGTAAACCCCTGCGTAATAGCTAACTTAGGCGTTACTAATACCACTACGACTGCGTTAAGCGGGCGCCGGCTCTTTTACGCTATACATAATATCCCTAGCTTCCTACACTACTATATTATGTTGCCTTATAATATAATTAACGGGATAACAATAATGGTTGTGCCGCCCTACTTGGCCCACGCTAGTAATATAAACAACATGCTCTTACCCGCCCTTATTAATATTACCGCCACCACGGGGCTCTCTCCGCCCATAATGGCATTAATCGCCTCTTACTACACGCTTTAAAATATTACTATCTTACCTGCTATTCTTTACAACTACTCGGCGGTGTCTATTTTTCTTAACCTTCCCTACTAATCTATCCTGGCCTCGTTTGCCTTACTCTCGAATGGCGCCCTCTTTCACTTTCTACACCTATCCTCCTCGCTACTATCTAGCGAAAACCCTAAAAATCGATACTAATCCGTGCTTAATATCTAAAACTACTATCGCCTGTCTACTATTATCTTAGCCTGCTCTATAATACCTTATACGTATACTATACCCGCCACGTGCGCCGTGTGCCTAGCCTATAAATCCGCTACTAACGCTATTATATTCTTTTCGTTTTATACCTTGCTTTTATCTTCTTCTTTTGGCTAAAACGCCGCGGACCCGCGTAAAAACCATTAACTAATGCTAATGGCGATCTTACAGTACGCGGCAATTATTAACGACTAGCCTAATCTAACGCTAGTCTCGCGTTTTAATACCTCTTATAACTAGTCCGTCGTCCACTTGCGCCCGTTAGGGTTGGCTAGTTATATATACGACGAAATTACCTTTTTCTTTTACACTATTGCCTCTATCCGCTGCTAAAACGGCAATACTAGCCATATGTAATATACTACTAACTCGCCCACCTCGCGTAGTAAATACTAGTAAATAATCTTAACGTTGCTGCTAACGGCATACCCTTTATGGTATCTTATTATAAACACTATCTTACTATCCTCGACAAATATATTACGGTGGCCCCCTTTAACTATGTTACTGTGCCAGATACTTATAATCTTGGGTCCTCTAGTTAGCTATCCACCTATAATATGCATTAACGTAATTAACTTCTCCCTAAATATAACTACCTAGTCTATATACTACCTAACCTCTTATAGGTTAACGCCTAAACGAGTGCCTAGCTTTATAAACTAGTCCTTAATCTAGGCGTCCTGACTAACCTACTTATATAACTACTACTCCCTATTTACGGGCATGCGGGTGCGCTAGTCTTTTAAAAAATTCTACCCTAGTTACTTATTAGTTAAATTATCGCGTAAACTCTCCTATAGGATACTGGGGACGGGCTCGGCAGACGGGCTATTACTAAATAATAAATCCTCTATTAATAACTACTAACTCTCCTTCCTTAACCCGTGCACCATGCTGCGGAACTGGGCCATGGTAAACTATAGCTCCTTATATAATAACTCGTTCTACTCTACCCACTCTACATGGCCGCGTAACGTCGTGTTATAATAGATCTTTAGCCCGTACGTCCGCAAATCCAATATCCACTACATGGGGCTATGGCTACCGCGCACTATAAACCTATTTATTATCTATTAGACGTGCTGCAAACACCCTTTTGGCCGGCCCTATCGCTAGGTGCTATCCCTATCGCTCTTATACGCGCTATTACTGTCTATATCGTCTCTTACGAATATATTTAATAATTCTAACGCTTACTGCACTACCATAAACCAGGTAACCTTAATAACAGCTAATAAAATAGGCAGGTACTATTTAGCGCCCTTCTACCCGTCCTCCTTTACCCCTAATATAGCTAATACACATACTAACGGGCTGTCGTACTCTTTGCGGGTAATAAACTGGCTTAATAATATAATATAAAACGCTAAATATAATTTCTTAATACTTAATAACGCTTTACGCTTGCCTATAATTCCACCCTCTTTTGCCTCCTACTTAACCTTTATCTCTCCCACTACACTGTCTGCGTTGTCTATTATTACCTTATCTATACTACCGTCTCCGTTTCCTATCTCTTTTATCTCTTCCTCCTCTTTCTTCTCTTTCTTCTTTTTTTTCTCTTTCTCCTCTTTCTTCTCTTTCTCCTCTTCCTCCTTTGCCGCTCCTCTTGCCGCCTTTACTAAAGCCTCCCACGCCTCGCGCTATCGCTGGGTAAACTAATACGTAGGGCTCTTCCACGCGTGCGCTTGCTGCGTTTACTAAAAAAATATTAATATCTACTTTTATAGCTAGGCATGGTCGCTAACTATCTTCTTATCTATATATGGCTATAATGGCGTGAACCGCGTTTAGTGCTTCTCCGTCTAGATCGCTTCTAATCGCACGAATATCCCCGTGCAGTGGATAATAGACGCCTAGCTAAACTACGCTAACCTATTTATAGCCTCTTATATAGTAGCCGCTATAGGCTCCTCTTTAGCTTTAGGCTCTTCTACGCTTGCTAATAATTCGGGCTACTCTATGCCTACTAAATATAGTATCTACCTAGTCTGCTCTAATTACGAATTTACTTTATCCCGCGCGCTATTTTAGATTATTATCCTAGCCTACTTCTGCACGTTAGCCCACGCCTTGTCTATGTTCTTACTAACGCTTGCCTACCTGGCCTCGCCGTCCACGGGTTCGGGGGTGGAGTCGGGTTAGTAGACCTCGAAATACTACGAACTGGCGCCTTAGGCGAATAATCGCTAGTAATAGACGGCTTTATAACCCTGCTTATTGCGTAACTATATGCGCTTTTACTTTATTTAACTGAGATAACTACCTCTACCTACTAGTAACTAATTATGCACCTTTTACTAATGCTTCCTTATAACCTCTTTACTTTAAAATATCTAATAACATCGATCTGGATCTAATTGGCATATTAACCTATCCGTATACACTAGTAACTAGCTAATAGGCTTAATAGTCTAACAGGGCGCCTCTAGCTCGCCAGCATACTGTATTAAACCGGCCTAGCTACTAAGCTTGTCTACTACCAGCTACGCTTTCTTACTACTAAGCCTGTAAACACGCTATAAATAGCTTCTGGCCTGGCTAAGTAAAACCCTGTACCTGCATTCTTTGCATATCGCTAATGAATACTTAGGTAAATGTTTAAAATACTCGCTTATAATACTGCTTTTTGCCATAATGGCGGGCTCGACGCTACTGCGGGTAGGTCCTAATAATAGGTCCCTATTGCACTATATAGCCTTTTTAACGCGTGGAATTCTTCGCAACTTAACGCGTCTTTGCTTGTACTACGTGTTGGTTACTATTTTAGAGCCGCCTCCGGTGTCTAATCGCCGCCTTATTATATTTACCCTAACCCTAACGCGCAACCCTAACACCTATAACTATATAATTTTTAGCGCTGTAAATTAGCTAGAACGTGTAACTTAACGTGCTAAATCTATAGCCTAAATTTTAGGTTAATTAGCCTATGGGAACCTAACTAGACCGGCGAGTAAGTATTTACTAGACTTAGCCTACGTGATAAAATATACGCACAGGAATTGGCCTAGCGCGGATATTCTATCCCTAATAAAGTTAACTACAAAACTAGACTTAGCCCTGACTCCAGTTACAGCCCTGGGTTAGGATTAAAATGCATCTATTAGAATAACTTATTCTCTTTACTAGGCGGCAACGTTACTATTAATAACACTATCTACGTCTCTGTAACCACTAACTTGCCTAACTACTATATCTGCTTGCGGAATGTATACCGCCAATTTAACATAATATAGCACTTGTTAATTATAATCCAGTTTAACTATCGTGTTACTCTTAAATGGTTCACGAATATGGTAAACCCCTACGTAACAGCCAACTCGGGCGTTACTAATACTACCATGGCTACGTTGGGCGGGCGCCGGCTCTCCTACGCTATACACAATATCCCTAGCTTCCTACACTATTATATTATGTCGCCTTATAATGTAATTAATAGAATAATAACGATAGTCGTGCCGCCCTGCTCGGCCCACGCTAATAATATAAATAACATGCTCTTACCTGCCCCTATTAGTATTACTACTACTACGGGGCTTTCTTCGCCCACGATGGTATTAATTGCCTCTCGCTATACGCTTTAAAATATTACCGTCTTGCCTGCCATCCTCTATAACTACTCGGTGGTGTCTATCTTTCTTAACCTTCCCCACTAATCTATCCTGGCCTTATCCGTCTTGCTCTTAAATGGCGCCCTCTTTTACTTCCTGCACCTATCCTCCTTGCTACTATTTGGCGGAAACCCTAAAAATCAATGCCAATCCGTGCTTAATATCTAAAACTACTATTACCTATCTACTACTACCCTGGCCTGCTCTATAATACCTCGTGCGTATACTATACCCGCCACGTGCGCCGTGTGCCTGGCCTGTAAATCTACTACTAACGCTATCGTGTTTTCTTTATTCTATGCCTCGCTTTTATTTCCTTCTTTTAGCTAAAACGCCGCGGACCCGCGCAAAAACCGTTAACTAATACTAATAGTAATCTTATAGTACGCGGCAATTATTAATGGCTGGCCTAATCTAACACTAGTCTCGCGTTTTAACACCTCTTATAACTAGTCCGTCGTCTACTTGCGCCCGTTGGGGTTGGCTGGCCATATATACAACGAAATTACCTTCTTTTTCTACACTATCGCCTCTATCTACTACTGGAACAGCAATACTAGCCATATATAATACACTACTAACTCGCCTACCTCGCGCGGTAAATACTAGTGGATAATCTTAATATTACTGCTAACGGCATACTCTTTGTAATATCTTATTATAAACACTACCTTGCTATCCTCGACGAATATATTACGGTGGCCCCCTTTAACTATGTTGCTGTGCTAGATACTTATAATCTTGGGTCCTCTAGCTGGCTGTCCGCCTATAATATATATTAACGTAATTAACTTCTCCCTAAATATAACTCCTTAGTCTATATACCGCCTAACCTCTTGCGGGTTGACGCCTAAACAGGTGCCTAGCTTTATAAACTAGTCCCTAATCTAGGCGTCCTAACTAACCCGCTTATATAACTATTACTTCCTGTCTACGGGCATGCGGGTGCGCTAGTCTTTTAAAAAATTCTACCCTAGTTACTTATTAGTTAGATTATTGCGTAAACTTTCTTACGGGATACTGGGGACAGGCTTAGCGAACAGGCTATTACTAAATAATAAATCCTTTATTAATAACTACCAACTCTCCTCCCTTAACCCGTGCACCATGCTACGGAACTAGGCCATGGTAAACTATAGCTCCTTATATAATAACTCATCCTACCCTACTCACTCTACATGGCCGCGTAACGTCGTGTTATAATAGATCTTTAGCCCGTACGTCCGCAAATCCAATATCTACTACATGGGGCTATGGCTACCGCGCACTATAAACCTATTTATTATCTACTAGACGTGCTGCAAATACCCTTTCGGCCGGCCCTATTATTAGGTGCTGTCCCTATCGCTCTCGTACGCGCTATCGCTATCCATATCGTCTCTTATAAATATATCTAATAATTCCAACGCCTATTACACTACTATAAACTAGGTAACCTTAATAACGGCCAATAAAATAGGCGGGTACTATTTGGCGCCCTTCCACCTGTCCTCCTTTACCCCTAATACGGCCAATACACATACTAACGGGCTGTTGTACTCTTTACAGGTAATAGACTAGCTTAATAATGCGATGCAAAACGCTAAACATAATTTCTTAATACTTAATAACGCTTTACGCTCGCCTATGATTCCACCCTCCTCTACCTCCTACTTAGCCTCTATTTCTCTTACTACACTATCTACGTTATCTATTATTACCTTATCTACACCGCCGTCTCTATTTTCTATCTCTTTTATTTCTTTCTTCTCTTTCTCTTCTTTCTTTTCTTTCTCCTCTTTTTTCTCTTCTTCCTCTTCCTTCTCTTCCTCCTCTGCCGCTCCTCCTACCGCCTTTACTAAAGCCTCCTACGCCTCGCGCTGCTACTGGGTAAACTAGTATATAGGGCTCTTCCACGCGTGCGCTTGCTACGTCTACTAAAAAAATATTAATATTTACTTCTATAGCCAGGCATGGTCGCTAACTACCTTTTTATCTATATATAGCTATAATAGCGTGAACTGCGTCTAGTGCTTCTCTATCTAGATTACTTTTAATCGCACGAATATCTCCGTGCGATAGATAACGGACGCCTAGCTAAACTACGCCAACCTATTTATAGCCTCTTACATGGCGGCCGCCACAGGCTCCTCTTTAGCTTTAGGCTCTTCTACACTTACTAATAATTTAGGCCACTCTATGCCTACTAAATACGGTATTTACCTAGTCTACTCTAGCTATAGATTCACTTTATCCCGCGCCCTGTCCTAGATTATCGTCCTAGCCCGCTTTTACACGTTGGCCCACGCCTTGTCTATATTCCTGCCAACGCTTGCCCACCCGGCCTCGCCGTCCACGGGTTTAGGGGTGGAGTTGGGTTAGTAGACCTCGAAATACTGCGAACCGGCGCCTTGGGCGAATAATCGCTGGCAATGGATGGCTTTGTAACCCTACTTATTACGTAACTATATGCGCTTCTACTCTATTCGACTGGGATAACTACCTCTGCCTACTAGTAACCAATTATACACCTTTTGCCAATACTTCCTTATAACCTCTTTGCTTTAAAATATCTAGTAACATTGATCTGGATCTAATTGGCACATTAACCCGTTTGTATACACTAGCAACTGGCTAATAGGCTTAATAGTCTAACGGGGCGCCTCTAGCTTACTGGCATACTATATTAAACTGGCCTAGCTACTAAGCTTATCTGCTACTAGCTGCGCTTCCTTACTACTAAGCCTGTAGACACGCTATAAATGGCTTCTAGCCTGGCTAGGTAAAACCCTGTACCTGCATTCTTTGCATATCGCTAATAAATGCTTAGGTAAATATTTAAAATACTCGCTTGTAATACTGCTTTTCGCTATAATGGCGGGCTCGACGCTACTACGGGTAGGTCCTAATAATAGGTCCCTATTACACTGTATGGCCTTTTTAACGCGTGGAATTCTTCGCGACTTAACGCGTCTTTGCTTGTGCTACGTGTTGGTTACTATTTTAGAGCCGCCTCTAGTGTCTAATCGCTACCTTATTATGTTTACCCTAACCCTAACGCGCAACCCTAACACCTATAACTATATAGTTTCTAGCGCTACAAATTGGCTAGGACGTGTAACTTAACGTGCTAAATCTATAGCCTAAATTTTGGGTTAATTAGCCTATGGGAACCTAACTAGACTAGCGAGTAAGTGTTTACTAGACTTAGCCTACGTGATAAAATATACGCACAGGAATTGGCCTAGCGCGGATATTCTATCCCTAACAAAGTTAACTATAAAACTGGACTTAGCCCTGACTCTAGTTGCAGCCCTGGGTTAGAACACCTTAACCTAGTTAGTATTAAAATGCATTTGTTAGAATAACTCATCCTCTTCGCTAGGTAGTAACGTTATTATTAATAACACTATTTGCGTCTCCGCGGCCACTAACTTGCCTAACTACTATATCTACTTATAAAATATGTACCGCCGATTTAACACAATGTGGCACTCGTTAATTATAATCTAGTCTAACTACTATATTACTCTTAAATAGTTTACGAATATAGTAAACCCTTACGTAATAGCCAACTCGGGCGTTACTAACACTACTATGGCTACGTTGGGCGGGCGCCGGCTCTCCTACGCTGCATATAATATTCCCAGCTTTTTACACCGCCGTATTATGTCGCCTCGTAATATAATTAATAGGATAACGACGATAGTTATACTACCCTACTTAGCCCACGCTAGTAACATAAATAACATGCTTTTACCCGCCCCTATTGGCATTACTACTACTATAGGGCTCTCTTTACCCACGATGGCATTAATTGCCTCTCGCTACACGCTTTAAAATATTACTATCTTACCTGCTATCCTTTATAACTACTTGGCGGTGTCTATCTTTCTTAACCTTTCCCACTAATCTATCCTGGCCTCGTCCGCCTTACTCTTAAACAGCGCCCTTTTTCGCTTCCTGCACTCATCCTCCTCGCTACTATTTAGTAGAAACCCTAAAAATTAATGCTAATTTATACTTAATATCTAAAACTACTATTGCCTGTCTACTATTACCCTAGCCTGCTCTATAATACCTCGTGCGTATACTATACCCGCTATATACGCCGTGTGCCCAGCCTATAAATCCGCTACTAATACTTTTATATTCTCTTTATTCTATACCTTGCTTTTATCTTCTTTTTCTAGCTAAAACGCCGCGGACCCGCGCAAAAACTGTTAACTAATACTAATAGCAATCTTATAATACGCGGTAATTATTAATAACTAGCCTAATCTAACGCTGGTCTCGCGTTTTAACACCTCTTATAACTAGTCCGTCGTCCACTTGCGCTCGTTAGGGTTGGCTAACTATATATATAACAAAATCGCCTTCTTTTTCCACACTATCGCCTCCATCCGCTGCTGGAACAGCAACACTAGCCATATATAATATACTACTAACTCGCCCACCTCGCGCGGTAAATACTAGTAAATAATCTTAACGTCGCCACTAACGGCATACCCTTTATAGTATCTTATTATAAACACTATCTTGCTATCCTCGACAAATATATTATAGTGGCCCCCTTTAACTATGTTACTATGCCAGATACTTATGATCTCGGGCCCTCTGGCTGGCTACTCGCCCGTAATATACATTAACGCGATTAACTTCTCCCTAAATATAACTACCTAGTTTATATACCGCCTAACCTCTTATTAGTTAACGCCCGAACGAGTGCCTAGCTTTATAAACTAGTCCCTAATCTAGGTATCCTGGTTAACCCGCTTATATAACTATTACTCCCTATTTACGGGCATGCGGGTGCGCTAGTCTTTTAAAAAATTCCACCCTAATTACTTGTTAGTTAGATTATTGCGTAAACTCTCCTATAGGATGCTGGGGACAGGCTCGGCGGATAGGCCGTTACTAAATAATAAATCCTCTATTAATAACTACTAACTCTCCTCCCTTAACCCGTGCACCATGCTACAGAACTAGGCCATAGTAAACTATAGCTCCTTATATAATAGCTTGTCCTGCCTTACCCACTCTACATGGCCGCGTAACGTCGTGTTGTAATGGATCTTTAGCCCGTACGTCCGCAAATCCAACATCCACTATATGGGGCTATGGCTATCGCGCACCATAAACCTGTCCATTATTTACTAGACCTGCTATAAATACCCTTTTAATTGGCCCTATTACTAGGTGCTATCCCCATCGCTCTTATATGCACTATTACTATTTATATTATCTTCTATAAATATATCTAACAATTTCAACGCCTGCTACACCACTATAAACTAAGTAACCTTAATAATAGCTAATAAAATAGGTGGGTACTATTCGGCGCCCTTCTACCCGTCCTTCTTTACCCCTAACATGGTTAATACACACACTAACGGGCTATCGTACTCTTTACGGGTAATAAACTGGCTTAATAATACAATGCAAAACGCTAAACACAATTTCTTAATACTTAATAACGCTTTACGCTCGCCCATAATTCTAGTCTTTTTTACTTCTTACTTGGCCTCTATCTCTCCCACCGCACTATCTGCGTCGTTTATTATTACCTTATCTATACTACTATTTTCGTCTCCTATCTCTTTTATCTCTTCCTTCTCTTCCTCCTCTTCCTTCTCTTCCTTCTCTACCGCTCCTTTTACTGCCTTTACTAACGCCTCCCACGCCTCGCGCTATTACTAGGTAAACTAGTACGTAGGGCTCTTTTACGCGTGCGCTTACTACGTCTACTAAAAAAATATTAATATTTGCTTCTACAGTCGGGCATGATTACTAACCGCCTTTTTATTTATATATAGCTATAATAGCGTAAACTGTGTTTAGTGCTTCTTTATCTAGATTGCTTTTAATCGCACGAATATCCCCGTGCGGTGGATAACAAACGCCTGGCTAAACTACGCTAACCTATCTATAGCCTCTTATATAGCGGCCGCCATAGGCTCCTTTTTGGCTTTAGGCTCTTTTACGCTTACTAATAATTTAGGCCACTCTATACTTACTAAATATAGTATTTACTTAGTCTATTTTAGTTACGGGTTTACCTCGTCTCGCGCGCCGTCCTGGATTATCGTCTTAGCCTACTTCTACACGTTGGCCCACGCCTTATTTATGTTCCTGCCAACGCTTGCCCACCCGGCCTCGCCGTCCACGGGTTCGGGGGTAGGTTTGGGTTAGTGGACCTCAAAATACTGCAAACCGGCGCCCTGGGCCAATAATCGTTGGTAATAGACGCGCCTCTAACCCTAATCGCTACGTAACTATATGCTTTACTTCTCTAATTAACGTGGATGGCTACCTCTACCTACTAGTAACTAACTATAAACATGGCGCTAATGGTTCTTTATAACGCGGAAACTTTAAACAATTTAACAATACTAGCCTAGGGCTAATTGGCACATTAATCTGTCTGTGTATACTAGTAACTAGCTAATAGGTTTAATGCTCTAACTAGGCACCTCTAGCTTGCCGGCATACTAAAGTAAACTAGTCTAGCTACTAAGCTTATCTACTACTAACTACGCTCGCGTGCGCCTAACACTCTAATAAATTTATTATAAATAGTTACTTGCCTAGCTAGGCTAAACCCCGTACCTACACTCTTTGTATATCGCTAATAAATACTTGGGTAAATATTTAAAATACTCGCTTGCGATGCTGCTCTTTGCCATAATGGCGAGCTTAACGCTACTATAGGTGGGTTCTAATAATAGGTCCCTATCGCACTATATGGCCTTTTTAACGCGTGGAATTTTTTACGACTTAACGCGTCTTTACTTATACTACGCGTTAGTCTCTATTTTAGAGCTACCTCTAGTGTCTAATTACCGCCTTATTATATTTACCCTAACCCTAACGCGCAACCCTAACGCCTATAACTATATATTATTTAGTGCTATAAATTAGCTAGGACGTGTAACTTAGTGTGCTAAATCTATTACTAAAATTTTAGGTTAATTAGACTATAGGAACCTATTAACATATGGGGTTAACTATTTTTAATATACGGGCTACGTTCTTAGATATACATAGAAGAATTGGCCTAGCGCGGATATTCTATCCCTAACAAAACCAGGATCCTATTAATATGTAGGGCTACATGTTCATGCAGCCCTGGGTTAGGGTTGGCTAACTATATATATAATAAAATCGCCTCCTTCTTCTATACTATTGCCTCTATCCGCTGCTGGAACGGCAACACTAGCCATATATAATATACCACTAACTCGCCCACCTCGCGCGGCAAATACTAGTGGATAATCTTAATATTGCCACTAACGGTATACCCTTTATAGTATCTTATTACAAACACTACCTTGCTGTCCTCGACAAATATATTACGGTGGCCCCCTTTAACTATATTACTATACTAGATACTTATAATCTTGGGCCCTTTGGCTAGCTGCCTGCCCGTAATATGCATTAACGCGATTAACTTCTCCCTAAATATAATTACCTAATCCATGTACCGCCTAACCTCTTACTAGTTAACGCCCGAACGGGTGCCTAGCTTTATAAACTAGTCCCTAATTCGGGTATCCTAACCAACCCGCTTATATAATTACTACTCTTTATCTACGGGCATGCAGGTGCGCTAGTCTTTTAAAAAATTCTACCCTAGTCACTCGTTAGTTGGATTATCGCGCAAACTCTCCTACGGGATACTAGGGACGGGCTTAGCGGATGGGCCATTACTAAATAATAAATCCTCTATTAATAACTACTAACTCTCCTCCCTTAACCCGTGCACCATGCTACAAAACTAGGCCATGGTAAACTATAGCTCCTTATATAATAGCTTATTCTGCCCTACCCACTTTACATGGCTACGTAACGTCGTGTTATAATAGATCTTTAGCCCGTACGTCCGTAAATCCAATATCTACTACATGGGGCTGTGGCTACCGCGCACTATAAACCTGTCTATTATTTATTAGACCTGCTATAAACACCCTTTTAGTTAGCCCCGTCGCTGGGTGCTGTCCCTATCGCTCTTATATACGCTATTACTATTTATATTGTCTCCTACGAATGCATTTAATAATTCCAACGCCTGCTACACCACTATAAACTAGGTAATCTTAATAATGGCTAATAAAATAGGCAGGTACTATTCGGCGCCCTTTTACCTATCCTCCTTTACCCCTAATATAGCTAATGCACACACCAACGGGCTATTATACTCTTTACGGGTAATAGACTAGCTTAATAATGCGATGCAAAACGCCAAACACGATTTCTTAATACTTAATAACGCTTTACGCTTACCTATAATTCTAGCCTCCTCTACCTCCTGCTTGGCCTCTATCTCTCCCACCGCACTGTCTACGTTGTCTATTATTACCTCATTTACACTATTATCTCTATCTTTTATCTCTTTTATCTCTTCCTTCTCTTCCTTCTCTTCCTCCTCTACCGCTCCTCCTACCGCCTTTACCAACGCCTCCCACGCCTCGCGCTACTACTAGATAAACTAATACGTAGGGCTCTTCCACGCGTGCGCTTGCTGTGTCTACTAAAAAAATATTAATATTTACTTCCACGATCGGGCATGGTTACTAACTACCTTCTTGTCTATATATAGCTATAATGGCGTAAACCGCGTCTAGTACTTCTCTGTCTAGATTACTTCTAATTACATAAATATCCCTGTGCGGTAGATAACGGACGCCTGGCTAAACTACGCTAACCTATTTATAGCCTCCTACATAGCGGCTACTACGGGCTCCTTTTTAGCTTTAGGCTCTTCTACGCTTACTAATAATTCGGGCTACTCTATGCCTACTAAATATGGCATCTACTTAGTCTACTCTAGCCACGGGTTTACCTCGTCTCGCGCGCTGTCCTGAATTATTATCTTAGCCTACTTCTATACGTTAGCCCACGCCTTGTCTATGTTTCTGCCAACACTTACCCACCCGGCCTCGCCGTCCACGGGTTCGGGGGTGGGTTCGGGTTAGTAGACCTTAAAATACTACGAACCGGCGCCTTAGGCCAATAATTATTAATAATAGACGCGCCTCTAATCTTAATTACTACGTAACTATATGCTTTGCTTCTCTAATTAACGTAAATAGCCACCTCTACCTACTAGTAACTAACTATAAACATGGCGCTAATGGTTCTTCATAACGCGGAAACTTTAAACAATCTAACAACACTAGCCTAGGGCTAATTAGCACATTAATCCGTCTGTGTATACTAGTAACTAGCTAATAGGTTTAATACTCCAACTAGGCACCTCTAGCTCGCCGGTATACTAGAGTAAACTAGCCTAGCTACTAAGCTTATCTACTACTAACTGCGCTCGCGTGCGCCTAACACCCTAATAAATTTACTATAAATAGTTACTTACTTAGCTAAGCTAAACCCCGTACCTGCACTCTTTGCATATCGCTAATAAATACTTAGGTAAATATTTAAAATACTCGCTTGCGATGCTACTCTTTACTATAATAGCGGGCTCGACGCTACTGCGGGTAGGTTCTAATAATAGGTCCCTATCGCACTATATAGCCTTTTTAACGCGTGGAATTCTTTGCAACTTAACGCGTCTTTACTTATACTACGCGTTAGTCTCTATTTCGGAGCTGCCTCCGGTGTCTAATCGCCGCCTTATTATATTTACCCTAACCCTAACGCGCAACCCTAACGCCTATAACTATATATTATTTAGTGCTGCAAATTGGCTGGGACGTGTAACTTAGTGTGCTAAATCTATCACTAAAATTTTAGGTTAATTAGACTACAGGAACCTATTAACATGTGGGGTTAACTATCTTTAACATACGGGCTACGTTCTTAGATATATATAGAAGAATTGGCCTAGCGCGGATATTCTATCCCTAATAAAACCAGGATCCTATTAACATGTAGGGCTACATGTTCATGCAGCCCTGGGTTAGAAGAATTGGCCTAGCGCGGATATTCTATCCCTAACAAAAC